>CAMZMU010000027.1:24374460-24760900 GCA_947311845.1 Poa pratensis
ATTTGTAACAATCCCGCTTCACACTTGCATGCAACCTGAAGAAAACATTCAGCCACACTATTTTACTAATATGCACTCTTAAATCACATAGTTGCAATCTGAATTGAACATTCAGTCACACTACTCACTGTGTACACTCATTTTACATCAATTACAATCTCAATTTGGCATGTTGGATGTTCCTAGAATCCTTCTAGCTTTTTTTGATCTCTGTCCATTTTGAATGGGTTTTCAGACAATCTGGGATGTGTTTTGTGGATTCTTTTTTGCGGCGCGGAGCTAAGCGCTCTACCTGTACCGTTTTGCTTTGCCCTATCTGTTCCCTAGTGGCAGTTGTAAAATGCTAAGCTGGCCCCCCATGAGCACCCTTGCCGTTTGGGTTTTATTAATCTTAAGCCGGGCACGTGGTGACTTCGAACCCAAGAAATGTTTGTACGAAGGGGGTTGATTTTCTCCAGCATCTCAACCCTAAAGCAATAATGTGTACAATTTTCAAATGCATTTCACTTCCGAGGAATGAAGTCTCGGCTGATCAGGGTTGGAAAACTTGGGCAGGCTATATAACCTGGAGTACTGGAGGCTGGAGATAAGAGCTTGGTTCAATTCGTATGACCCGAGTATGATCATTCAGTAGAGGCGACATGCATGATCATGCTACATGCAAAGTGCTTCTGTCGCTTCGTTTGTTGATTCGTTGCTGCCTTCTTCCTTTGAGATCCCCCTGTGTGCGTTTCTCGTTTGAAGTTGATGTGGAACCACGACTGCTTTGGCGCCGGCCGGTTACAGAACGCAACATTTTTTTTTTTGAAACTGTGGGGCAAAGTTTTGCCCCTTATATTATTAAGAAGAAGCTTGCAAGAGCAAGTATGTGACGAACCACCCAACAAATACAAAGCGAATTACTCTCGCGGTATCAAAATGCCCGAACACTTGGCACCCGCGAGCACCCAAATGCGAGCCTCCTTCTTAATTCTATCTAAGACAACAAATGAAGGCGCGCTCTTATTATGGAAAACTCTTGCGTTTCGTTCGTTCCAAAGCTCCCAAGTGGCTAGCAAGGTGAGCGAGGCGATGGCTTTTCCGGTTTGGAGGAGTGAAGTCATTGCGAGCCACCACTCGTTGAAGTTGAGGTTTCCCCAAGCCGCGTGTCAACATGTGCAAGCCAAGCCAACCTTTGATGAGGTCCCAAATCTTCTAGTAAAGCGACAATGCACGAAGAGGTGCGTGGTGGACTCCGTGACTTGTTTGCAAAAAGGGTACATCCCACAATTTGGCCATCCCCGCCTTGCTAAGCGATCCCGCGTCCAAATCCTATTTTGGTTTGCAAGCCAAGCGAAGAATTTGGTCTTGGGAGGGGCCCAAGGTTTCAAACCGAAGTGAACATGGAGGAGGCGATTGTTCCCATGAATTGCATCTTGTAGGCCGACTTAGCCGTTGTATTCTCCATTTTCCGTAAGCTTCCAAGTGATGGCGTCATCCACGTTGGCGTTGAGGTGTATGTCGGAGAGCAAAATCCAAAGCTCCACGAATTGCTCAAAGTGGGCTACGGAGAAGTCCTCATCGAGGCGCACCTTGCCAACCCAACTTGAGTCAAGCATTGCGAGACCGATCGAACAATTTTTCTTGCTAGAGCACTCAAAGACTAGCGGTGCAATATCACGTGGCTTCCTACCCTCCAACCAAGGGGCATGCCAAAAAGGTGTCTTGAGGCCATTTCCAACGGTAATCTTAGTTGCGGAATAGAACAAGTCCATATCTCTCTTGTGCAAGGGTTTCCACTTCCCACCCAAATTTTTGGAGGGGTCCTTCCATTCAAGCCATGGCCACCGAAGCCTCAAGGCCGAAGCAAACTTTTCCATGTGTAGGATGCCGAGCCCACCAAGCTCCTTGGGGCGGCAACAAGGTCCCAATTAACTTTGCACTTAGCCCCCGTTGTAGTATCCTTAGCCGACCAAAGGAAAGCGCGTTGTAGCTTCTTCAAGAATAGCATAGTACCGGGCGGGATAATGAGCGGTGTCAAATAGTAAATTGTTTGGGAGGCAATAACCGATTTGACAATTTCCGCTCTACCGGCCGTGGTAATGTATCTCCCATTCCAAGTCGGAAGCTTTCCGGCACACTTGTCCTCGAGGTGTTGGAAATCCGAGCGCTTTAGCCGCCAAATAGAAGGGTAGCCCAAGGTAGCGTAATGGGAAAGTTGCCTTGTTGCCGGAATATCCTCAAGAACCACATCAAGGTTGACCGCGCTACACCTTATTGGAACCACGGAGCTCTTGTCAAAGTTTGTGCATAGGCCGATGACCTCGCCAAATGCGAGAAGGATGGAAGCAAAGTTTGCAATGTCCTCTTTTATGGGCGCCACGAAGACCACCGCATCATCGGCGTAGAGCGAGGTCCGCAAATGGTCCCTCTCCCCGAAGCTTGTGGAGGAGACCTTCTCTAGTGGCAATCTCCAAGATTTGTGTGATGGGGTCAATTGCCAACGCGAAGAGGAGAGGGGAAAGCGGATCCCCTTGCCTAAGACCACGGCCATGGTTGATGTGAGGGCCGGTCACACCATTGAGTAACACACGTGAGGCTGGCGGTGGAGAGTAAGGCGGCAATCCAACCCCGGAACCGGCTAGGGAACCCCCGTCGTTGGAGGAGATCCAAGATGAACTCTCAACGAATGGAGTCAAAGGCTTTCCAGATGTCAAGCTTAAAGAGGAGCGCCGGGATCTTGTTCTTGTGGAAACGCTTTGCAAGATTTTTGACGTAAGTTGTCGTGGATGCTTCTCTTTTTTATGAAGGCGCTTTGGGCGTTGGAGACTAGCTCATTCATGAGCGGCGCAAGCACTTTGGCTATGATTTTTGCAATGGCATGGATGAGGCTAATTGGCCGGAAGTCGGCCACCTCCTCCGCACCTTCTTTCTTTGGCACAAGGGCAATGTTTGCGGAGTTTAGCCAATGGAAGTTCTCGGCATGGAGGTTTCCAAAAGGTGTATCACCCTCATGGCGTCAATCTTGATAGTATCCCAACATTTCTTGAAAAAAGCCCCCGTGAAACTGTCGTGGCGGGATCACGGCAGATGCCATGGGAATGGCTTAGTTGGGGCCGAACGGTCGTTGGGGGAATCCGGGGAGGGTTTATGCACTCAAGATGTGCACAAGCAAGAACATGCAAGAAACACAAGAACATGAACAAGAACCAAGAAAGCCAAGAACACAAAAGACACCACGATGTACCCAGGTTCGGGGCCTTCGTGAGGAAGTAAAACCCCTACTCCTGCCTTTCCTCTCTCAATATATCAGTGAAGCTCTTAGGTACAAGGTGCTCCTCGAGCTGTATGGTGCTTCTCGGTGAGAGCTCTAGATGGGAGATGAAACTACAGGGGGAAATGAGCTAGGGTTTTTGCCGTCCTGATGTTTCGATCTCCTCTCTGAAGGTGGTGGTGCCACTTATATAGCTAGGCCGAGTACGGTTCTACCCCTGCCTAACTGACAATGGCATGGCCAAGAGGTAGAAGACAAGCCTCTGCCTCCTGCCAGCTCAACGGCCGAACTGTCAGGCCAGCCAGGCCTAGCTTTCCTCTTCCGGTCATACTTCAGTAGCCTGCCGAGGTCTAGCCTGTAGACCTTTCCCGAAATAGCCGAGTCAGCTCCTAGGCCCCCGAGCTTCCGGGAAACCCGTGGACGGACCTCGCCGTCCTCTGACGTTTGGGGCTACGGGCTCTGCGGCGCCCGTGACTCCTCTGACATGCCTCGATACTTGCTGCTAACCTCGGCTGGCCGGTCACTTATACGTCGGGCCACGCTTCATCTTGGCTCGGGATACTCCGGATCCTATACCTCGGTAGATAACACCTTGTTCTTGTGGTAACTAGCTGACTGCCCCAAGGTTCATACCTCGGAGGCCATACCTCGGATGATTCCTCCGACGTACACCTTACGTCGGATGACGCCTCCTGCGTCTTTGCTTAATTGCTACCTCGGACGGCTTACAGCCTTAACCTTACATGTCTTTACCTCATCTTTAGCCTACCCGGGGGTAACCCCCCGACAGTAGTCCCCGAAGCTGATGTGGTCTTGCAGCCTCGGATGAAAGGCCGCATCAGGTTCAACCCGAAACCACATGTGCTACGATGTTTTGCAGGTTACCGAACCAATACTCCGAGAAATCCATCGGTCTGTTCCTCGGGCCATACTGCTTTTCCGAAGTATCCGCCGAGATCTCGGACGTCAACTCCTCGATTTCTGCATCCTTACTGACTTCGGTCAGAGAACACTGTTCACGTCCCATCCGTCACTTCCTGGTCCACGATAGTCAAAGCACTCGAGTGCTTTCCACCACGCGGCCCACGTCAGCGGAGGTTTCCCGCTGCGCCGCTTCGCGCTCCAGTAACCGCGCCGCGACGGTTTGCCTCCTGCAACCGATCCTGTGGCCTGCTTGTCCACCGCTATCTTCGTGCCACGTGGGCATTTGTGCACAAACGATCCCACTCGCCGCTCCGATAACCGCGCGGTAGTGCGCAGTTACCGCCCGCGGTTATAAATACGGGCCCAGGGCAGTGCTTCCCTCTTCTTCCTCATTCACTCGCCGTCTCGCCTCCATCGCAACCAGCGCCGCCGCTTCCCGTTGAGAAGAAAAGCGTTCCCGCCCGCCGACGAGCAGTTCCTTCGTCGCCGCTGCGACCGCGTCACCGGCGCCGCTCCTCAGCACCTCGTTTTCACGGTATGTACTCCCTTTCTTGATACCCTAGGCATTGCTCTAGGTTTCTTCCTCTCGCGCTTTGGTTCTTCATATGTTCTTGAATAAAACTCTATTTACCCCTCCGGCAGATCTTACTCGCATACTCTTTTGGGTAGAAATGGTTTCATGCCTCGGATAGATGTTCGCCTAGCATAGATATGCCTCTATGCACATAAGATAGCCACCAAACTCCTCCTGAGTTAGCCAAATATTGTACTAGATTCCAGACTCCCTTTTTCCTTTGCTAAACTTCTGCGCATTCTCTGCAGATTGACTCTGCCGAGATGTCTCCTCCTGAGACTTCGGAACAAACCGAGGTTCCAGACCTCGAACTGGAGGTCGGAGAACGAGCCGGCTGGGAAGGTTCGGATGTAACTCCGGACGAAATCCAGTGGCTCAGGGCGACTCGGCGGATTCCCGCCGGGGTAGAGTGTCGCCTGCCAGAGGGCGAACTCGAGCCTCAAGTCAGCAAGGGGAACGGGTGGTCTTCGTCGCGCACTTCCAGCGCGGCTTCGGACTGCCCGTTAGTACTTCTTCCGGAGCTTCCTCGACAAGTTCGGACTCCAGGTTCATCACCTCCCCGCCAACGCCATCACCACTCTCTCCTGCATCGTTTCCTTCTCTGAGGGATACCTCGGCCTCGAAGCCACGGTAGACCTCTTTTCTCGCTACTTCCAACTCAAGCGGCAAGTGATCCCGGATCCAAAGAACAAGGATCTGCCCAAGCAATTAACCGCCTGCGGAGCTGCCACCATAGCTCCTCGCCGAAACTCCATCTTCCCACGTATCACTACTCCGGACACCGTTCGCAAGTGGCTCCGGACGTGGTTTTACGTGAAGAACTCCGGCGAAGAGGACCTCCTCAACCTGCCGGCGTTAACCTCAGCCCTCCTACAGAACAGCTCAACTGGGACTACACTCCCCCTCACACCGGCGAACTCAAGCCATCCATGGGTACATTGCGAAATGGCAGGACCCGGAGGACCCCGGGAACGACGGGAAAGTCCTGACGGCCGACGACCTGGCCTGCACATTCGTGAAGCGCAGGGTCTCCCCTCTTCAGGCGAGGTCTCACAAGATCTGCCACATGAGCGGTCTTTATGACCCCACCCGTCATACGCACGTTGCACTGGACAACGCCGCGGTAGCTCGGCGAGTCCGAGCTATCACCAAGTCCAAGATCTCCGACGCTTGGACATGGGGAAGGGAACCCCACTACCGGACCAATCCAGCGAAACAGGTACGCTATTCCGACGTTTTCTTCGATACTTCTTTACCACCGAGGTCTTGCTACCGACGTTCACCTTGACAATTTTTCTTCCTAACTCCTTTTCATATGTCTGCCATACAGCTGTTCGCCCGCCAGACCGCCGAGGATGGAGTCCATCCTGCGGACCACTTCGGCAAGGATCTCCCTGTCGAGGACCCACCATCCAACGTGGACCCTGACGACGAGGATTATATGCCCATTGCCTCGGCCCGCATCACCACCGCGGGTAAGCCTCAAGCACAAGCTTCAGTTCAAGAGATTTCGGATGACGAGGAGGGGTTCCTCGTCATGGAACCAATAAACGCGGTACCTCTCTCCCGCCTTCCTCACCTTCCGAACTTTACTCCAGCAACCAGCCGGAAACGCGCTGGTGCCGCAACTTCGGCCGCCGAACCATCCGCCACTGGAGCCTCCGGACCCACTGAGGCTCCGGTCAAGAGACGCCGGCTGAAGAAGTCCGGACTTCCTCCTCATGCCCGGGGGGGCAAGAGGTTTCCTACCTCGGATGGGTAATGCTTTGCTTCTATAGCCAACAATGTTTGTTGTTTAAACATATTATCTCGGTATTAACACTTGACCTTCCTCTTTTCGTTGCAGTGCCCCCATAGACGTGGATCAGGAGGTATCCTCCATGACTGCACCCGTTGGTGCCTCTGAAGCCACGACCACCCCGACGAACTCTCGCCCAGGATCTCCACCGAGGTCTGGCCCGGCCTTGGGGAAATCTGCCCCCACCCGGGTCAGACTTCTCCGCGTCCTCAAACGGATGCCAATCGCGCCAGAACTCCGGCTACCGCCTTGCCGGAGCCTCGACTCTCCCCCCGCAGCCAGACTGCCCGCAACCAACAGCAGCAACAGCAGAAGCATCAGCAGAAGCAACAGCCCAAGCAGCAGCCCCAAAAACCAGTTCGCCAGACTACCTTGCCGTTGGAGAAGGGCAAGGAGAAAGAAAAAGAGACGGTGAAGTCTAAGGTCACCCCCAAACCAACATCTGGGTCTGGCACCCTGACTATCTCTTCTCCCTCAAGGATGCAACCGAGGTCTCCTCCCCCGGCGACACGCCGAATTCCTCCATTCGCCGCACCCATTGATGAGACTGCCCCTCCGGCCGAAGAATATGCTCGGAGGGCATCTCTTATATTGGATAACCGGCCTGCTTCAAGCTCCGAGGCTACTTTGGCCTTGGAGGCCTCGGTTAGGGGCATCGAGCAGGGCGGACCGTGGGGATTTCCTCCTCTGCGCACTGACAGTGACCAGAGCCTCGGCTCCTTGGAACACTACAATGCAGACTGGAATTCTGCAGACATGGACGAGGTCTCTTCTGCCTCCTTGACCACCCAAGGGGACGAGCATCCTGCGGGGAGCAGCACCTGCGCCGACGCATGCTTGAAATGCAAACTTCTGCTTTGCTTGCTACTCGAGCTGTCAACGTAAGTTCCACTTTCTTTACTTTCATGCAGTATCTCCTCTAATATCCACCATCTCCAGTCCCCGAGATTCGAGGTAAACTATTGACGCTCCGCCGGAGTTAAAATTGTTTGGCTTGAATCTTAACTCTCCATTTTCATCCGACGTATCCAATCCATTTTTATCTCACTTTAGCATGCACCTCGGGTACGAGTCCCCGAGACTCCTGTCGAGGCATACCCCGGCAACATTTTCCCAAAGAGTTGACTCCGAGTCCCCGAGACTCTTGTCGAGGTATAGCCTTTCTAACCGAGCTATATTTTTCTTCCTTGCAGAATGCTATGAACGTTCGCACGGATATCTTCCATACCCTCCTGTTTGACCACAAGAAACTCCACGACGAGCACAAGGCCGTCCTTGCAGCGAAGAAAACTTCGGATGACCAGCTAGCGCAAGAGAAAGCCGAGGTAGCTCGTCTGGTAAAGGAACTGAAGCGCATCACTGAGCTGCGGACGTCTGAAAAGAGCAGCTGCAGGCGGAAAAGGCCAGTGTTGTTGAAACAGAGAAGAAACTTCGGGAGGATGCCGCCAAGGAACATGAGAATGCGCTCCAGTTAGCCGAGGCCCGCGCCACCTCGGCCACCGAGGCTTATGAAGCCCTTCAAGCTTCGGTTAACCAGCTCCTCCCGACGCTGGAACGCATCAACCAAGAAATGGACAGTAAGCTTCTTGCCCCCCTTATCCTTGCTTTGTCCTCAACAGTACTGGCTCTTTGCCGAACTGTTTCTTTCATTATTAACAGGCTATCCTTCTGCAGAGCACTTCACCTACACCCAAATCTCGGCCCGCAATATCACTGCTCAGCACAGGAAGAGGCGTAACGAGACGAACCCCGTCTGGACCATTGAGGACCACATCGTGGCCATCAAAGCTCGGATCCATCCCTTGAAAACCATTGGGTCCGAACTCCTCGACGCAGGTGTGTCTGCTTTCCGAGCCTTATGGCCTCTTGCCGATGCTCCCAATACTACGCCCGAGCTCGCCGCCAAGCTTCGTGAAGCCGAACAAAGACTCCGAGAGTGGCGTTCATCTTCAGCTCGCGCTGGAGCTGATGCCGCTCTCAAATTCATCATGACTTGGTGCGAGAAGATGACCTCGAAAAGATGGACACTCTTCGCCGAGGCTCGCCCTGGTCCTCGGACCCAATTCTCATCAAGCGCCGCGAAAAGATGGCTGCCTTCTTCGCTGGATATGCCAACACAAGAACTTGAGCGAAGGAGACACCTACTCCGACGCCGAGATTACGAGCCAGAAGAGGAGGAATACGAAACAGAATCCGACGTCGAGGCCGAGCAAGGTGACGACGGTGAAACCCGCGAAGCAGAAACCGAGGCTTCTCCACAACCTGACCGAGGTTACTGCCGACGTTGCCAGCACTTCCCAGGCTACCTCGGCTCCGGACGAAATCCCTGCTGCCTCGGCTGTTGCCGACGTAATTCCTGATGCCTCGACCTGAACTTATGCTTGGCCAAAAAACTTCATTAAATCCCCGGTATGCCGGGACGCAGATGTAATCAAACTTAAGTAGTTCCTTTGCTACCTCTATTACTATTATGCTCATCGAACCATGCTTTTCTAAGCTTTATGTCGAATCCTTTTGAATGATTGCTCGAGTTTACTTTCGTGTTTACTATATTTGGCATTCTTTGCTCTTGTCTGCCATTCTGGCGTTCGACAGTCGAGTCACAAGATTGTTGTTCATAGCATACAGTACTTGGTAAATTCCGAGGTATGTTTCAAAGTCATCCGACATAAAAAAGAAGTAAAAACAGGGGTTAGTAAACGACATATGCCGAACTGTCTTTTTGGACCGAGTCCCCGAGTTCATTTTCATGTTTCCCATGTTCTTTCGTCTTTGCTCTTGACTGCCATGCTGGCGTTCGTCAGTCGAGTCACAAGATTAGTTACATAGCATACAGTACTTGAAGTTTGAGACGAGGTTCAAAATAGTTCGGCATACGAACGAAGAAAGAGTACGAACAAAAAGAAACATGCAATCATAAGAGCGAGGCAGTCCCCGAGCTCACTCTCGAGGTGCCGAAGTTTTTATTAAAGATCAGCCGAGGTACATACATTATTCTTCAACAGTAGAAGGGTCGGAGTAGAGCTACATTCCATGGACGCTGAAGCTCCGAATCGGGTCTATCCAGCCCATCTCCCCTTGGTTCCTGTGCATCTATAAGATAGTATGAATCATTGTGCAGAGCTCGGCTCACAATGTATGGTCCCTCCCATGGAGGTGACAACTTGTGCCGACCTTTGCTGCGCTGACAAGCCTCAGCACTAGGTCTCCTTCATTAAACTTTCGGGGTTTTACATGCCGGCTTTGATAGCGTCGGAGACCCTGCTGATATATTGCTGACCGAGATAAGGCCAATTCTCTTGCTTCCTCAAGCAATCTACAGCATCTTCCCGAGCTTCTTTAGCCTCGGCTTCTGTGTACATTGCCACTCTGGGCGCATCATATTCAATGTCGGTTGGCAGCATTGCCTCGGCCCCATAGACCATGAAAAATGGCGTATAGCCAGTTGATCTGTTCGGTGTGGTCCTTAGACCCCACAGAACTGCTGGTATCTCATCGATCCAACACCCCGGTGTTTTCAACAGTGGTTCTATTAGCCGAGCTTTGATTCCGGCCAATACCAATGCATTTGACCTTTCTACTTGCCCATTAGCCTGTGGATGAGCCACCGAGGCTACATCAAGTCGAATTCCCTTACTCATGCAGAACCGAGCAAACTCTCCGACAGCAAAGTTCGTGCCGTTGTCTGTAATGATACTATGAGGATATCCATATCTCAGGATTATTTCCTTCAAAAAGGTCACTGCCGTATGACCATCCACCTTTCGGATTGGCTTCACCTCGATCCACTTAGTGAATTTGTCCACCATCACCAGTATGTGAGTCATATTGCCTCGGGCTGGCTTGAATTCTCCCACCATGTCCAGACACCAAACTGCAAAGGGCCACGTGATAGGAATGGTCTTGAGCGCCGAAGCTGGCATGTGCTGCTGCTTGGCGAACCTTTGGCACCCTTCACATTTCCGAACTATATCTTCTGCATCGGCATTGGCGGTGGGCCAATAGAACCCGTGCCGGAACACCTTGGCCACCAGAGCTCTTGTGCTGCAATGATGTCCACATTCTCCTTGGTGGATCTCTAAAAGCATCTCCTTGCCTTCAGCTGGTTCGACACACCTTTGCAACACCTCGGTCACACTTCTCTTGTATAGCTCCTTGTTGATGATGGTGTATCCCTTAGCTCTCCTCTGGATTCTCCTTGCCTCGGTTGTATCACTTGGCAAACTTCCATCGGCTATGAAGTTCATGATCTGCTCCGCCCATTCCGGCACTGGATGCAGAGGAAAAAGCCTCTCATCTATCTCCATTGGTTCGGTCGCCATGATCTCCTTCATGATTTCCTCCACCATTGCTCGGCCAGTCCCCGAGTGTTGGTGCGAAGTCCCCGGGTCAGACCCGAAGTTCCCACCATCTATCTCCATAGGAAAGGCTCTATCATTCCTCGGATACTGCGAAGCAGTCCCCGAGTCCGGCCAAACGCATCCGACGTCTACCTCCATAGGAATGGGCTCAGACTCCGAACTTGGCGGTAAGAAAATTGACTCAGAGTCAGGGAGGGCTTGATTGAAGGAGTTCTCAAATGGTTCAGTGCTATCCCCGGTGGCACCGGTTCTTTGGATGAACCGAGCTTAGACAATACGTCGGCGGCTTCATTCTCCCCCGAGGTATGTGCTTGTACTCACATCCTTCGAAGAACCCAGACACCTTTTGCACATGAAACCGATACAACTCCATGTTCGCATCCAATGCATCCCAAGTGCCGTGGATTGATGCACCACCAAAGCTGAATCGCCGAAGCATTCTATACGCCGGACGCCTATCTCCTTTGCCACCTTGAGCCCATGGATCAGGGCCTCATACTCCGCCACGTTGTTCGACGCCGAGAAATGGATTTGCAGCACATACTTCAACTGGTCTTGCTTCGGCGAGGTTAGGACTATGCCGGCACCTAATCCGACCTTGGTCTTGGACCCATCAAAGTGCATCTTCCAATAATTATAGTCCGGCAAGGGCGGCTCATATTGCATCTCGGCCCAATCGCATAAAAAGTCCGGTAGCGCCTGCGACTTGATTGCATCTCGCCTTTCATAATGCGGAGTATATGGAGATACCTCGATCGCCCATTTGGCAACTCGCCCAGTTGCGTCCTTGCATCCGATGATCTCCGAGATTGGAGCATCACATACCACCGTCATGGGATGCTCTTGGAAGTAATGCTTCAGTTTCTTAACCGCCAGGTATACTCCGTACGTCATCTTCTGGTAGTGGGGTAGTTTTGCTTCGACGTGGATATCACCTCGCTCAGGTAGTAGATTGGTCTCTGCACCGATTTGCCTCCTTCGTCTCGCTCCACCACCACTGCAACACTTACGACCCGGTTTGTAGCCGCAATGTATATCAACATCGGTTCATTCTGCAAAGGGGACGCCAACACCGGAGCAGTGGACAACATCTTCTTCAGCTCATTGAACGCCGCGTCCGCCTGCGGGGTCCAAGTGAAACTGGTACTTTTCTTCATAAGTTGATACAATGGTAAGGCTTTTTCTCCTAGCCGACTTACAAACCGACTTAAAGATGCAAGGCATCCCGTGAACTTCTGCACATCTTTTAAACAGTTCGGCAACTTCATTCTTTCGATAGCTCGGATCTTAGCCGGGTTAACTTCTATACCTCGGCTCGATACGAGGAAACCGAGCAATTTTCCAGCCGGGACACCAAAGGTGCACTTGTCCGGGTTAAGTTTCAACCGATACTTTCTTAAGTTTGCAAATGTCTCTTCGAGGTCTTCGATGAGAGTATGCTTCTTTTTAGTTTTGATAACAATGTCATCGACATACACTTGCACATTCTTGCCCATTTGAGAGTGTAAGCACTTCTGCATACACCTTTGATAAGTTGCCCCGGCATTTCTCAAACCGAAACACATGACACGATAGCAATACGCCCCGTACGGGGTAATAAAGGCAGTCTTTATTTGATCATCAGTGTTCAGTGGGATCTGGTGAAAACCAGAATATGCATCAATAAAAGACAACAGCTCACATCCAGCCGTAGAATCGATCACTTGATCAATCCGAGGTAAAGGAAAGGGATCCTTCGGGCACGCCTTGTTCAGGTTGGTGAAGTCAATGCACATGCGCCACACCTTGACTATCGCCGGTTCGTCCTTCTTTTTCTCCACGAGGACTGGATTAGATATCCAGTCCGGATGCAGCACTTCCATGATGAAGCCTGCAGCCAGTAACTTCGCCAATTCTTCGAGTACCACCTTTCTTCGGTCATCTGAGAGCCGCCGCGTCGGTTGACGCACTGGTTTCACCTCTGGCCGAACAAACAAAGAGTGCTCTGCCAACTCCCTCGGAACACCTGGCAGGTCTTTAGCCGACCATGCAAAAATGTCCCGATTCTCACGGAGGAAGTGACAGAGCGCGCTTTCCTATTTCTCGTCCATGCCAGCACCAATGATGGCGAAACGCTCCGGGTTCTCCGAGTCCAGCGGGATTTTCTTGGTCTCCTTGGGCACCTCGAATGAAGCGCTCATGTCCGGAGTAATTAGTCCGGACATGCCGAGCTGAGTAGACTGCGCCATTGCCACCACCTTCTGAAGTTGCTTCTTCTCCGCCGCGATCACCAAGGACTCGGCTAAACTGATCCCGCCGAGGCACATTGCATAGCCTTCTTGTAGTCACCTGAAATGGTTATTATTCCCTTGGGCCCCGGCATTTTCATCTTCAGGTAGGCCACATGAGTGGAGATCATGAACTTGGCCAAGGCTGGCCTTCCCAGCAAGGCATGGTAAGGGCTCTGCAAGTCCACAACCTCGAACTCAAGACTTTCAACTCGGCTGTTATCTCGGGTACCAAAACCCACGTCGACCCAAATCTTTCCCATAGGTGCACAAGAGACCCCGGGCACAATACCGTGAAATGTACAGCTGCTAGGCTGCAACTGGTTCGGTGAGTATCCCAGCTTGACCATGTGTCTCGGTACATGATATTTATGGCACTCCCATTGTCCACCAAGACTCGGGTGAATCTCACATTGTTGGTCGGCCCACAGAACGTCGGATCCACCACCAGTGCATAGTTTCCAGGGCTCGGCATGATCCGAGGTGTATCTTGCCTGCTCCAAGTGATCTCTTGCTCGGACCAGTTCATGTATTTCACCACCGCTGGAGTTACTGCATTCACCTCCTTGGCACGCCTCAGCATACTCTTCTTATCAGTTGACTCAGTCACAAACACCACGTAACTCTGATGTACTTCCCTATAATCATTACCGGGGTTCTCATACCTCTGATTCTCAAAGGACCACGTTTGGCTTTGGCCGGCACCACCGTTGTTGTTGTTGCCCTGGGCACTCACTGCATTCACCGGTTTCGCCTGCACCATCTTCTGGTTTTGGGCCGCATGCACCGGGGTTGAATTTGCTCCGGTTAAGCTCTGATTCTGCGCCGCTATGGTCGGCTTATGCTGCTGCTGCGTTCGGATATTGAGGTCTACGCCATTGGTTCGGTGGCCCACTCCGGTTTGTCCCAGCTTTCGCCCCTTCTGCAGCGGTTCGGTGATGAAAACTACACTGCAGAGTGGTATGGTTGGGTGTTTTGCCATTCCTGCCATGATAGATACATGGCCCATTCACCAATGACTCGTAAGTCACAGGTGGTCCGGCCTCCTGCCACTGCTTCGCACCACCGCCCTGACTCTGGTTCTGGTTCGGAGTCCACGCCTGACCCTCAGTCTTCGGTTTCTGGGCGCCTCCAGGTCCGGACTGACTTGGGTTTACAGCATTGACTTGGAAATCTGGTTCTCTCCTCTTCTGCCCGAACTCTTGACGGTTATCAAACCTCGGTCCGTTGTTGCGATTGTTCATCGGATTCCTCCTGTTCCGGGCATTCCCATCCAGCAGAGGCTGCATCGGATCGCCAAGGGCATAGGAATCAGCTATCCGAATCGTCTCGGCCAGAGTCTTTGGCATATCTCTCTGGAGCCTCTGCCACAACATGCTACCATACCGACATCCATCAGCAAACCACGCTATAGCCTGTGCTTCGATAACTCCTTCACAGGAGTTCCGAACATTGCTCCACCGAGTCAAGAATTCTCGGTCAGTCTCATTGTCCTCCTGCTTGCACGCCTGCAAAAGCTGAGGTCGGTTTGGCCTCTTGTAAGTGCTGGCGAAGTTGCTATTGAATGCCTCCTCTAAATCCAGCCAGCAATTGATGCTATTCTCCGGCAGATTGTTCAGCCAGATCCGAGCAGGACCTTCCAACATGTGCGGGAGATACCGGACCGCCCATCGGCGATTGCCCCCCGCAATGTATACTGCTGAAACATAATCAGCTAGCCAATCTTGCGGCTTGGTGCTCCCATTGTACGGCCTGGTACTCCGACCCAACTGAAACTGAGACACTGGTGGAGGTGGTTCCTTCATGATCCGAGGTCCAAAACACGCCGGACCAGGAGGGCCTTCCTCTTCCAACCTCTCGGACATGTAAATCCGATCTAGCTTGTATCGCGCGTCACCTGTAGGCAACGTCCGAGCTCCGATACGCTCTCCCAATGCACCATCCACTCTATAGAATCCAGCCCGCTCCATGGCTGAATTTCCATCATCATATCGGTCGCCACCTCGACCGACGTCTTCGGCTGCGGAACATACTCCGGCTCTTGCTGATACTGCTCCTGCGGCCGGGGTTGCTGCTGATGCCTCGGGGGCTGAGGTGGTTTACCTCGGCCAGCCGACGCTGCTTGCCCACCGTTCTGATTTCCCTGAGCTGAACGGCCTTTAGCTCGGCTTGCATCACCTGGGCCGGGGTCTCCATTGGCTCGGCTAGCGTCACCGACCTTTTGCTTCCCAGCTAACACCGGATCGTACACTTGCAGCTGCATCTCCTTGTTCCGACCTGAAGTGACACTCCGGGCACGATCGGCTCCTCCGACGTGTGGAGACGAGGCTTGCCCCTTGGACCCTGGCTAACTGGCCTAATCGAATGGACCGCCTGCGAACCGCCAAGCCCGGCCTTGCGGAGGGCTTCATTTTGCTTGCTGGCCACATGCACTAACTCATTGAGCCGCTTCTGCTGCTCACGCCATGCATCTCCGGTCAACTCCGATAGCCCGGCCCTTACTGCTTCGGCTGCTCTAAGGTTCTTGGCTGGTGAACTATACACCGGCCTACCAGTAGCCGACCTGCTACTTGTTGCCTTACTCGAGCCCGAGACTGCAGCCCTAACCATCTCCTCATAGAGGTCCTTGCCTCGGTTGAACAGAGCAGCTTTCTTACGCCGCACAACCGGAGTAAAACCATCCTCTATACCATGTGCAGCATTGTACTCCTTCTGCTCCATATCGAACTGCTGCTTAGCCTCGGCCAGCAACCGAGCTTCTCTCATCACTCTCTGGCGCTCTGCCTCTAACCCGGCCACCGTATGCTCCACACTTGCCTCTACTGCGAGTGGCCGAGCTAACCTATCAACGATAGATTCTAAGGGAAATTCTTCCCTTGGCATGCCCAACTGCTCATTCTGACTAGGTTTCTCGTACGGAAACTTCGCCGCCCGACCTGATTTCTCAGGCAGCGCAGTTGGTGTCGCCTCCACCTCGGCTAGCGCGACTTTGCCAGCATCTGCCTTGCTAGCTGCAGGCTGGGTACCAGCCACCATCACCTCCACACACCTCGGAGGGCGAGTAACACGTTGGCCCAAAGCCGCCAGGAGAGGAGTTTCGTCGTCCACGAGCACCTGCTCCGGGTACTCGCGAACCACCTCGACAGCAACGTATGTGGGGAAGCTGCCGAGCATCATGAGGAAACCATTGGTGGGGAAAGGCTTGCCGGCGAAGCAACCCGCATTGTCACTCACAAAGGCAAACTCGCCGACTTGGCAACAAGGCCAGAAAGAACACACTCAGAGGAGCCCGTCCGGATGGAAACTCCACCCAACGCCTCAATCTGCCCCACGGTGGGCGCCAACTGTCGTGGTGGGATCACGGCAGATGCCATGGGTATGGCTTAGTTGGGGCCGAATGGTCGTTGGGGGAATCCGGGGAGGGTTTATGCACTCAAGATGTGCACAAGCAAGAACATGCAAGAAACACAAGAACATGAACAAGAACCAAGAAAGCCAAGAACACAAAAGACACCACGATGTACCCAGGTTCGGGGCCTTCGTGAGGAAGTAAAACCCCTACTCCTGCCTTTCCTCTCTCAATATATCAGTGAAGCTCTTAGGTACAAGGTGCTCCTCGAGCTGTATGGTGCTTCTCGGTGAGAGCTCTAGATGGGAGATGAAACTACAAAGGGGGAAATGAGCTAGGGTTTTTGCCGTCCTGATGTTTCGATCTCCTTCTCTGAAGGTGGTGGTGCCACTTATATAGCTAGGCCGAGGTACGGTTCTACCCCTGCCTTTAACTGACAATGGCATGGCCAAGAGGTAGAAGACAAGCCTCTGCCTCCTGCCAGCTCAACGGCCGAACTGTCAGGCCAGCCAGGCCTAGCTTTCCTCTTCCGGTCATACTTCAGTAGCCTGCCGAGGTCTAGCCTGTAGACCTTTCCCGAAATAGCCGAGTCAGCTCCTAGGCCCCCGAGCTTCCGGGAAACCCGTGGACGGACCTCGCCGTCCTCTGACGTTTGGGGCTACGGGCTCTGCGGCGCCCGTGACTCCTCTGACATGCCTCGTTACTTGCTGCTAACCTCGGCTGGCCGGTCACTTATACGTCGGGCCACGCTTCATCTTGGCTAGGGATACTCCGGATCCTATACCTCGGTAGGTAACACCTTGTTCTTGTGGTAACTAGCTGACTGCCCCAAGGTTCATACCTCGGAGGCCATACCTCGGATGATTCTTCCGACGTACACCTTACGTCGGATGACGCCTCCTGCGTCTATGCTTAATTGCTACCTCGGACGGCTTACAGCCTTACCCTTACATGTCTTTACCTCTTCTTTAGCCTACCCGGGGGTAACCCCCCGACAGAAACCGTCGGACCCGGAGCCTTGTCGGATGGCATTTGGTTGATAGCGTTCTTCACCTCCTCTTCGGTGAAGGGGTCTCCAAGGCTCTCTAAATTAGTTTCCTCAAAGTGCATTCCCTCCCAATTAAGATCCGAGTGCTAGCCTCTCCACGTCCAAGCATCGAAGTGAAATGGTCCTTCACGATTCCTTCCTTGGCCGCATGGTCGGTGACCCAACCGTTGTTAAGCTTGAGCCGGTGAATGTGATTTTTCCTTCTCCGGGAGTTGATTCTCATGTGGAAGAATTTTGTGTTGGCATCACCCTCTTTAACGTTCGTAATCCGGGAGCATTGCTTCTTTCTAGCTCTCTCAACCACGGCCAAAGCGACCACCTTCCTCTTAAGCCGGTCTCTAAGGTCACGCTCGCTTGCCGAGAGCGTCCTTCTTTCTTGGGCCAAGTCAAAGTGCAGGATGACAAGGAGTGTGGCATGCACAAGCACCTTGGATGGCGACGCAACATTAAGAATTTAGGATGGCGACGTGTTGATACTGCCGGCGTTGCGTGTATCAGTAAGAGTGGTACGCTTAGGGTCGTCAACAAACCACGCGTTTGCGATGGCGACCATATGTTGCAGGTTTTTTTTTTCCGCTTTATATAGTGTTGTCTGCTTGCTCCTAATCCTTCGACGCTCGGCTGCATCCTCTGCTAGCATTTTTCTCATATCTCTTTGCCCTCTCGTTTTGCTCTCTTTTGCGTCTATCATGAGTAGCCATCAATCCTACGAAAGCAGTGAAGATCTTCCTCATCCTACATCTAGTTTTCAGGGTGATGGTATGATATGATGAATTAGTCTTTTTTTTTAGAATATATCATGTATTAGTCTATCTATGCTTGTTTGATGTGTTCTTGTTTAAGTTTAGTGAATTTTATTGTGACAACTAAGTAGAACTCTGATTGCTTGTTTTTTATTTTTTATTATCTTTTATTTTTAGATGAAGTGGCAGTTATGAAGATCCCTCGTACAGTTATTTTGTGCGAGCTAATCAAGCAGTTGGATGGTAACCAACCAATATGCGATTGTGGTTGCACTATCAATGGCTATTTCACTTGTATCAAAGTTCATGTTCCCAAGTCTAGAGGCAGCTTGGAGAGGGTTGAAGTTATTGGGTATAGCCATGATTTCTGTGATACGGAATTCGAGGCAACCGATTAAGCTGCAGAGGATTTAATCCGTTCTCTTAGAAGGGAGCTTAAGTTTGAAGTTGATGATATAAATTGGGACAGAATGAAGGAGCATGAACAGGACAAAGCATATTTGTATGGTCGTGCTGAAAGATTGGAACATAAGGTTGTTCTGCTGAATTTTTTGGTAGACTCTCTTGTTGATGGTTGGGCGTTTAGTCTCAAGCTTGCAGATTTAGTGCATAATATGACCAACATAATTTGTGAATCTGTTTATTTTGAATTTGGCATTGTTGGCTTTGGAGAAGATGCTAAACATGTTATAATTAACACAATGAAGTTGAAGAATCTTGCAAAGTTTGCTTGGTTGGAAGGGACAAATGCTATGAGGAGGGCAATTAGTGTAGAAACATAGTACTCAAGTTGAGGAATCTTGCTTGTATACTTAATTTCAAGAAAGTAGAATTTGCTGTATTAGAATCGTGCTAGTAGTTTGTTATATGTTGTTTAGAATGTTGCTATCTTCTAAAAGTGTAGTGCTGCTTGTTGGTGTTGTATTATTATAAGGATAATAAATGTGTTGTGAGATTTCTTTTCTCTTTGGAATAATATTTACAACACTGGTGTCATTATTTTTAAAATATTAAATTAATAAGTTCACATGCTTTTATTTTTGTAAAATATATCTTTCATCATTGTACATTTTGAACGGAGTTTTTTATTTTATGTAATGGTAGAACATGGTGTGCAAACACGGACCTAGTATGTCAGATGTAAGAGTGTATTTGTGTTGACTAAAATACATTTAGTTTCCTCAAATTTATACCTTTGTTTAAATAGATAGTCTATTGCTACGATGAGATGGTGTAAGTATCTGCCAGCATTGCCTCTTCTTGAGCTTGTTTATCAAACTTGGTTCAAGTACAGTGGCTATTGTAGCAACTTAAGAGTACTTGTGCCTTATCTTGGTGTTCCTATCAAGCTGCATGAGAAGACTAGCTCGAGCATCCATGAATTTGCAACAACGGTAATGGTCGAGGAAAAGGCAGCAGAATAGATGACGAGGGCATTCGAAATAATTTATGACTTCGAAATCAGAGATCTAACTGAGGTATGACAAACATTGATATGACCTTGATCGATTTAATTGCGGCATTGACTGGCGCCGCGTAGAAGGGGAGAACAAAGTCTTGAAGGTGAAAATACAATCTCTCACAAAGGGGGGTGGCGTGGGACGCTTGAAAGAATTGACCATGCATGCGAAGTTGCTTCGCTTGCACAAACAACTGTTGTTGAATCAGGCATCTCAGAACCCGGAAGCTTTCCTGCCTCAGACGTCGTGTCCAGTGCTGTGGAGGAAGAAGAAGTGGTCTCAAGGGTATTTTTTTAGGGAATTGAATTAGTTTGTTCGAGGAGCTAGATGAAAAGCATTAGCTACATATTATAATAGGCTGCCACCGCATAACTAGCCTATCGTATATGCCTTTAAAATAAAATCGTGGGCAAATATTAGTAGATGTGAATCTATATTTGTCTAGTACAATTATAATAATTGGTAGCACAAATTTGTATCAATTAAAGGTAGTCTTTTGAACGCAATCCCCTTTATGTTAGATTTAAACTCCATCGAGGAAACTAGCGGTAGCATCAACATAATTGCAAAATCAAAATACTACTAAAAATAATATTTCCGAATTGCAAATCTCTTGGCAACCCATATAGCCCGCAATCCAACGAATTGGACACACCCCGTAGACTGAAAACAACATGTGAACAAACTGGCCAGGGAGCCCAACAGCCCACAAGCTATAAAACATGGCCCACGTAAACATACTGAAAGGACAAGAATGTCGCCTAGATGGGGAGGGGTGAATAGGCGATTAAAACTTTTCCGGTTTAGGCTTGCTAACTGCAGAATAAAACTAGCTGTTTAAATTAACAAGCCAACAACCTAAGTAAACTAGACTCACCTATGTGCACCAACAAATTATGCTAAGCAAGACAAGCAACAAGGTGATAGCAATATAGAATATTTCAAACACGAAGGCTATCACAATGTAAAGTGCATAAGTAAAAAGTTCGGGTATAAAATAACCGAGGCACGCGGAGACGAGGATGTATTCCCGAGTTCCTCCTTTTTAGGGGAGTACGTCTCGTTGGAGAGGTGTGAACCAACATAATGGTTCAACAGACACAAAGGTTTCACCTTCTTCTCCTATGAACCGCACCACAAAGGATTGGTTCACCTTCCACTATCGGAATCCTTCGAGGCGGAATCCGAAGCCTTTTAACAACAACAACTACCCGGGGCATAACCCACAATTGGATTGGGGGATCCCGAGCGGCTACAAGTGACCACAAAAGGTCTCAACCACCACAATGACGTCTAGGATCCAATGACCCAAGAGTAACAAGCTTACTAACTTTCAACTTGCACGAATCCTCGTGGAGAGCACAAACCGATTCAACAAAGCAATGACAAGAGCACAAGTGCTCAAATCCTTCACTCTCAAATCCCACCAAAAGCAACTAATGCTTATGGGGAGGAAGAGAGGAAGAACAAAGAAGAGAACCACACAAGAACTCAAAGATCAAGATCTATTAGGTTCCCCCCACTTAGAGAGGGAATGGATTGGAGGGAATTGTAGATCTAGATCTCCACTCTCAAATCGCTCAAAGATATGCAAGAATCATGGGAGGAATAGGGAGAGAGGCAAGCTTTCCAAGGTCAACAATGGAGATGAGAGGGGGGAAAATTCGTACTTGGAAGAGCTGGTTCCAATGGGAAGAAGGGGCCCTTTTATCGGTCCCCAGAAAAAGAGCCGTTGCTGGAAACTTACACCGGAGACTCCGGCCTGCTTAGACCGGAGTCTCCGGCCTACCCGGAGACTCTGGACCATTTCCGGACCTCCTCCGGACCCCTATCCGCAAGCTCCGTCCGCTGGGACGAAAAACGAAACGCGCAGACCGGAGACTCCGGTCTGGGACCGGAGACTCCGGCAAGAAAAAAATGCAGCAACACCGAACACGGAAATGAAGATATCTTGAGCATACGAACTCCGTTTTCAATGTTCTTGGACTCGTTGGAATCACCCCAACGAGCACTGTAAGATCATGCAGAGAAACATCATAGTCCAACAATGGAGCATAAAACCAAATGTAGAAGGTAGACCCTCTCGAGAAAAGAACAACCGATATAACCTCTAAACCAAAACCGCAATATGTTTTTCATCCAGACTCCGTTTTGTATGATCTTGGGCTTGTTTGGAAGATACTCACAAGCACAACAAGATTATGAATATACACATCATAGTCCATCATGTGAGGAGGAAACCTCAAGTGGAGAGTTTGACCTCTCTTAGAAAAGACAAACCGGTAAAACCTCGAACATCAAAAACGCAATAAGATATTCATATGAAATCCGTTTTTGATGAATTAGAGGTTGATATGGAGATGAACACAAGCTCTAAATCCTCACATGGATAAAAGCCAAATAAGAACCAAGAAACATGAAATGCCAAGTATGCAAAGGTTTGAGCTCTCCACAAAGATGCGATCAAGTTACTCACTTGAGAGCCCCTCTTCATAGTACACCGTCTATCCTATAACCCAGTCTCCCACTAACACCATGAGACCGGTAAAATAGAAAACCTATCAAGATCATACCTTTGCCTTGCGCATTCCACTTGAGCTTGATGATGACGATCTTGACTCTCTCAAGTTGGAACACCTTTCTTGATTGTTCTTGCTAGCACATGTTTGATGAAGACTTCTCTAAATGCTCCCCCATACTCAATTATGGGAGAGCCTCGCTAAGTTCCGTCTTCATGAATCCATTTGCGCTTCATCTTCTTATCTTGATATATATGATGGCTTGGAGATAACTTGAAAGTTCACTCAATCTTCTTTTCCAAGTCATGCTTACAATAAGCTCAACTCTTCACATGACCATTCTTCATATAAGCTCTTGGATAGAACCTTGGTCATCATGTAATCTTCTAGAGTCCAACATATGAACTCTAATCTTTTCCTATGGACAAGATCTACAAGAATATCTCAATGTAAACATTAGTCCATAAGGATTGTTATTAATTACCAATTATCACAGATGGGGCAACACATGCACTTTCACATACTCGTAAAATTATACCGGGACCGTAAGTTGCAAAGCACAGTCCACGTAAAAACATAGTAAAAATAGTATGTAAATGACTAAAAAAGCTTAACAATAGACCAAATATCTGATAATACAAACGGTTTTAACTAAGCAAAACTAATTTAATATTAAGAAGAAGCACGAAAGTACAAATTTTGCTACATAAACTAAGATAGTTGTGGTGGATTGTACACAGGAACCTGGCCAAGTTTTCACCGAGGGCTTTGGTTTACTTCAATACTCCATGTCAGTAGACAGGCACCGATAATATAACAAAGTTCGAACGCATCCCACTTCACTGAAAGGTTGCACTCATTGGAATCAATTAGCATCACATTTATAAACCTGAGCATGCAACTCGATACTATGATCTACTGCTCGAAGTCACTCTAGATCATGCAAATTTGATAAATCACTCATACAAGAGGCAACAAGTTACTGTCACTCTAAGTGTGGAACTTTAACAGCGTGAGATTGCTCACTCGAAGTCTGGTTTTCTCTGGACACTGCAAGTTACTGTTGTATCCTATTTAGCATTTCTCTGGACACTGCAAGTTACCGATGAAGCTTTGATTGTCCTTCCTGGCCCAGGGGGAAGCGATTTTCCTCCACCGACGACGCTAGATGTCTCTGTCTGATCCACTTCATGCTCCCAGATCGTGTCGTCGAATTTTGAAGGAATGACGATTTATCTTTCTAAGAGATTGGACGGAGTAGGATGATCTAGATCCTCGTGGGGATACTTTTTCTCTCGTTTAGTAGGACCTGACCTGTATGATTTTCTTTTGGCTTCGGTCGTATCATGTTTGCTTCTCCTATTTCTTATAATAGTCCTATATTATTCAACCAAATGTGTGTTCGGAAATGCTCCGTTGTCGCTGAATCCTCAAATCCTCCTCCCAATTCTGAAGTCCTGCTCCGCGAGAGAGCCCAGATCGTTGTCGTTGTGTTCGGAGGTGGACGAAAGGGGCAATTCTATTTATGCGAACAAGTATCCACCTCTTGGCGGTGGTATTTTCTGTAAATGTGAACTCCGTGTTTTGAACTTCTTAGATTTGCATAAACCCAGCTTCGTATTCTATACAGCGGCAGAGTCCAACCCCGCGGAGCTGCACCGTTCGGTTCGACTCCGCCCGTGGATTGGCGGAGAGCGGAGCTAGTGGGCTAGCGAACGCTCGTCAAATTTGCCAATCTCAGAATTGAGAAGAAAGAATGGATTGGTGACCGTGTGAAAACTAGAAGGAGATTGCTGTACAGTCTTGTGAAACACGGTTGCACTTGAGCAAGTATTGATTGGCAGCGGGTGGGGACTCACCAAAAATGACTACGGTGGCTTGGTTTACTCCACTATCTCAGTCCACATGTACCAGTATGCAAAGTTTAGATACATCTCGACTTTCCCTCAAAAGAAGGCTTAGACCTGATACTTTTGGAGAGAGAGCAACTACGTACTATTTATATGATCCGAGCATGATATTTGCTTGATTATCAGGCCCCAGTTCACGTAAATTTTGATGGATCGCTCATGCACCCTTTACCGAAGAAAATAAAGGAAGCCAGAAAGTACTAGTACTGCATACTGGATCCACGAAACTGCAGCCGTCGTCGTGGTGGGGGTGAGTTTGAGTAGGAGTACATGATTTCTGTGCCGCACGCCAAGGTGTAGCTTAGTAGCTAGCGAGTTTCCAAGAATCCTTGTTCGTGCTTTCCATAATGTTGAACCATACTTGTTTTAAATCAAGTTCAGTAGTAGAGTGAAGTGTTGGCTATAAGATAGTCTCGTGTCCTGTATAGTAATCTTTATAGTCAACATGTATAATAGTAAAGGTACAAAGATGAGATACTTTGTTAATATACATGGCCACTATCCATTCTCACAAAGTGAATAGGAGCACGTGTTAGAGCCGGCTTTTGCAAGAGAGACCACTTGTTTTCTCTATCCTTTTCTCTCTTCTCCAAATAAGGAAAAATATATTATTTTAATCCTTATAACCTGCCCACGTAAATTTATTGTACTTGCTCTTACTTTTGGTTAATTCGATAGTATTTCCCACGGAATCTTTTTTGGTGCATGATAGTATTAATATCTGAGGACGCATGTAAATTAGGCGTCTGGTCTTCATTGATGATTAGTTAGTCAAATTTATGTCCATTAGGATCCATCATTTGAGGCTGTTTGCGCTCACGTCCAATGGTAAGGAACGGCATACGATGCGAAAATTAGCAAGACCATGCATAATTCTCAAAAAAAGCAAGACCATGCATATTAGTGAATCTGTTCTAGAATTCGGCAGCCTCGTCACTTGCGCTCTTCGTTTTTGAAGGACCTGATGTAGGCCAGCAGCGGCCAGCCGGCCACTTGCTGGCGGCATGGCAGCGATGGCATTGGCAACAACAACACCTCGCCTCCATCACACACACCTCGCAGCCCACCGCAAGGCAGTCGGCGTGCACCAGGCCTGGTGACTCCACGAATTGTTAGCGTATTTTGTAGCAGAAATTCTATTATGGTACCACTTTTAGTTTGAATCGCAAAAATTCACAACATTTTGCGCTCGCTCTCACAAAAAACCTTAAAACTGAATTGAACGTGAATTGATACAATTTCTGACAGTGGGGCCCCACCAGTCGGCCCAATTAAGAAATTACAAATATATAAAAAATAAAATATCTATAAAAAGAAAAGACATACAAATAGACCCCCAAAATACATAGGCGGTAAGAAAAAACGGATATGAATACAAAGTGAGCAACACACTCTACCGTGCCAAACTATCTATTAAAAAAGAAAGACATACAAATAGACCCCAAAATACATAGACATGAAGAAAAAACATATATGAATGCAAAGTGAGCAACACACTCTACCATGCAAAAATACTCAAAGAAAACAAGATATACACAAGTGGAGATTTCTTGCTCATGGGGACCAATTGATTCCTTTCGCTAAAAAATCATATTTATAAGTTTTTTTAAAAATCTACATGTTTTAAATGGAGTATCTCACAAACGTGCAAATTCTCAGTTTGAAATACTTTATATTCTGCACTACACAAAAAAGACAAATATGTGGATCTAAGTATATACACTTTCAAATCTCCAAAGTCTACAAGAGTTTGTTATTTTTATGTAGCCCATACTACAAAGAAATTTTGCCTTATGATTTTGCACGTTTGTAAGGTTCATCGTTGACTACATCCAGATTTTTTAAATATATATAGTTTTTGAATTTTTAAAAATACAGAAATCCGTGGATTCCGGGATCCAAAATGAGTTCCGGCTATACACTAATAATATACATGACAAATATGGTGGAAGTTTTATAGCCAAACCGACAAACCAAAAGCTAAGCCAAAACCAGAACAAGAAGAGGCTCATTCCAGATCGCCACGCTATGCTATGCTCAATCAAATTGATCTTCTCATCCCACATAATAGTCATTGGTTATTAAGTTGGGGAGGGACGCGCTTGACAGGCTCTCCCGACTGCTTAAGAAATTGTGTTTGAAAAAAGAAGGATTAGGATCATTGGGAAAGCGGCTTAAGATTGTGGTATGTTCTTCCTTGCAAAAGTTATAAGCTTGTCTCGTCGATAATCAAGAATGACTAACAGATACCCAGTAATCAAACATTACTTCTTGGACCCCGATAAGGTGAGGTTTCCCTGGTTCTATTTCAGATGAGACGAAACCATACCACATTCAATTCCCACTTACGGTATGTGCGCCAAGTGCGTGGCAGCAGGGGTGTGAAGAAGCCTAAACTGCGTTAAGGTAAGATTTTCAATGAGAAACAATGCATGATACAGTCGCATACATAGGCGTGTATAACTCTGATGTCTTCAGGGTATGGTTGCCCCTTGCAGGTAGATGTTCATAGCAAGAATTCATTCATAGGTATCAAACTCAGACTTAAATCTCACCTAAATGTGCCCTCACAAATTACACTTTCTTTCTAAGTGTAGATCACTTCCACGACATAGGAAGACGTGACCCAAGTCCGTGAGGAACAGTGACTCGAAGTCTCGAACACATCTAGCCCTTTGATGTCTTACTTTCTTCATGCAGCTTTTTTTTTTTTGCGGTTTTTTTTTTTTTTTGCGGGTTTTCATGCAGCTTTTTATAGGAGTAATAATGTGACGCCACACTTGTTGCATGCTCTGATATCATGGTAACGTCCAGGCGAGTGTTGTCTGGCTCTGGGTGTAACATCTCTACAAATTATCGGGAGGGGCTTGGTTCACTCCAGTATCTCGATTCACGAGCACATGTAAGACAAGTTCAACTCGCTTCACTAAAAGGAACAAAGACATAGAGTCCCAAGGAGAGCAATTGCATACATCCCATATTTATATAGCACGGGCATGCATGCGACTCATATATACCATAAGCATATCAAAAGAGCTAAGAGTGAGATATCACATCCTTCCCCCTCCTCCTCTAGGGTCCCCACCCCGCGCCGCCGCCGCCAGGCCCTCTTCGCCGCCGCCGCCGCCGCCGCCGCCCACCTTCCCTCCCCTCCTCACCTGCCTCCCGGGTCGCTCCGCTCGAGCGGCTCCGGAGGCCTCCCAATCCCTAACAAAAAGCACCCAGATTGGAGTTCTCCGGCCGCTGCTGCCGCCGACCTTGGCGGCGGTGGCGGCGCCCTGCCCGTCAAAGACGGAGGGCTGTGGGCGGACCGGCGGGCAGGGGCGCTCGTCTCAGGCGCCGGTCGCGCAGACTGGAGATGCGCCTGCCAGCGGGGCCCTACGAGCGGCAGGGCGACGTCGGCAAGGAGGAGCAGGGAAAGGCGGAGGGGCGAGCGGACCACGTTCACCGGCGGTGGCGCCCTGGACGCAGATCGAGCCATGCCGCGGCAAGGCAGGGCAAGGTCGGCACAGGCTCGACGCAGGTGGTGCTGCTGCCTCGAGGGAGCAGAGGTCCGAGGTGGGTGGTGGTGTTGGGGAGAGGAGGAGATCTGGAGGACCGGTCGTGGCATGCTCGGAGGGCGTGGAGCTGCAGACGGTGACGTCTCTGCACTGGTGCTTGCAGAGGCCGTGTAGGGCGCTGGTGACTGCTCGACAGTGACGGCGTCATGTGGTGGAGTGTTGCTTATGGTGGCGTTGCAAGGGTTTCCGTCCCTTGAGGGGACGGTCGTGGATGTCGGGGCGGCGGCCCCGGGATGGCGGATGTACGCCGAGGCGGCGGCCTCGGGCAGCGGTGCGGTTGTAGCTCCATGGGGCAGGGCTTCGACTTGGCGCAGCTTTGGGTGGTGACCATGAGCGGCAGGGGTGGCAGGGTCATCGGCCCGGTCGGTGCATCCCAGAGGGGATGGCTGGACGGTACGTCGGGGCGGCGGCCCCGGGCATGGTGTGATGGCCGTGGTCTGCGGGCAGTGATCCTGTGTAGCTTGGGCTACAGGCAGCTGCGTCGTGCGGCGTTGCAGCTCGAGCTCGAGCGGTGGTATGTCGGGGTGGCGGCCCCAGAAGGTGGTGTCGGTGGAGTATGCAGGGCATGCTGGAGAGCTGGATGTCGGGGCGGCGGCCCCGAGAGCTTCGTTGCTTCGAGGGTTCGATCTTGTGTCGTCTGGGCGACAAGGTTACTCTTGACGTTGGTCGCCGGCGCATTTTTTAGGCGTTGGAGTTGCAGCGACCGTGGTGCTTAGTGTTCGCGTTGCGCGGTGGTGTTCTAATCCTAGCTAGCTAGGTTGTGGGGCCGTGGAGTGTGGTTTTCGCTTGGTTCCCCTTAATTAACCGAGTGTTGTATGGTTTTTGGGTCCGGTTTCCTATATTAACTGGACCAATTCTTTCTACTATAATGCAATGGCAGAGCTCCTGCCGGTTACGGTCAAAAAATATATATGACCATCAAACACCAGATCATGCAGATTTGGTGAGACAGTCATGCACGAGCAACATGGGAGGTGAGCACCCATCAGACAATCACGTACCATGGTAGTGGTTAACATGTAAGGTTCATAAGTTTAAACTCTCAGGACTCCAGAACATTTTATATATGGCATTCTATGATGTCACTGAAATATGACCTGAGCATGCAACTCGTGTGATTATGCTCCCTGGCTCATACAGATTTTGATAATCAGTCATACGGGGGTATAACACGCACCGATCACCCTACGCACAGTCGCCAAAAAGATAGTGCATCCATGAAAATTTGGTACATGGTTGCACGCTCATAATATGATGCAAAGGTGGGTAGGCTTGCCCTCTATATATACCACATAAAAAATCACACAATGAACATATGAAGTCACACTTGTTGTTTCTTGTCAGAAGATTGTAGCATCCAAGAAACGGCAGTATATAAGAGAAGCAACAGTTGTCGGTTCAGTCTTGAGTCCAACAATAGGATGGTGCATATCTAAGCACTAGTGGAAACAGGGCCACTGGTCCCGGGTCGTAAGGGCCTCTAGTACCGGGTGTCCACCCGGGACTAGCAAGGCGACACTAGAGGCCCCCCCTCTAGTACCGGGTCCGTTACGACCCGGAACAACAGGCTCCCACGTGGCCGCCGAGGCGCGGGCGTGGTGGAGGACCTCTAGTCCCGATTGGTCATACGACCCGGGACCAAGGACCTCACACGTGGCAGCTTGTAATTTTTTGTTTTTCCACCCAATTTAATATTGAAATGGTGCAAAAAAATATGCGTTTAATTAATTAAAAACAGAAACTACATATAACATATCAAAATGTTCATAAATAAAAATATGTTCACGTCTATCCGGTTACATGGAGGTGCTCATAACCGGGACTAGAGCCCGTCTATTCGATTACACGTGTGTGGAGATCATAACCGGGACTAGAGCCCGTCTATTCGGTTACACGGGAGATCATAACCGGGACTTCACCGCTATTCTCCATTGTATTTTCCTTTTGTAGGTATGACTTCGCTGAGCAGAAACCCCGCAAGTTCCTCTGCTAGTGCTTGAAAGCGCTTCTTTAGTGGCATACTCTCGCGCAATGGCTCTGCCTATAAAAGAAGGAGATCAATACGAATATTAATCATGACTATCAAAAATTATGAATGACACTGGAGATCAATTGATGAATATGATTGTTCACGTACGTCTGAAAATTTCTTTGGGTCCCGCTCAGTGACCGAACGACGAATCCACTCGCAAACGAAATATCCACAGAAATTGGTCCCCTGTGGTTGCCTCTCGATCCACTTTACGAGAATAGAATTCAATCAAATCATAGTCAACATATAGTGGTATTGAAAACAATAAATAAAGAGATGCGTGAACCTAGCTAGACCGTACTACCTACCTGTGGGTGAACAAAAGTCAGCTGTTCTTCAAATGAACCTGAACCCTTTGTCCTCGCTTTGAATTGTTTCCAAACCCTGCCGGGCAAAAAAAAGAATAAATGAGTTATTAGTTGCTTGATATCTCTGAAATCAATAAGAGAGACTGATATAGTGCGATAATGTTTGAAATTACCTTTGGAGCGTATCTAGAATGCTTTGGTACCTATCCTCAGGCCAGTCCAATGAGTCGTAGACTTGAACTCTTGATCTATCAACTTCAATGACTAGCAGAATGTAATGATCGCTGCGCATGATTATATACACGTCAGTAACTCATCAGTTACACTTAATTTGTACAAGCGAGTAACACTCTCTTACCTGAAGAAGTAAGGAAACATTATCTCCGTGTTGAAATGTTGCTTCATTAGGGTATTTAGCAAGTTCTTCTCCGTGTCCTTCACGTGGTTTTTTAGTGTCCTTGCATTAACTCGTACTGGGTTAACGAACCCAAAGCCATAGATGCCCTTTCTACCACATTCATCACTCTTCATTCTGCATAATACCGTAGTGAGCATAATTAGCGATGGCAATGAACGAGCTGAGAGCTAAAGACTTTATCTTTTTTGGAAATAAATGAATTGAATCACTTACAGACAGTAGGCACCGACGAGAGCCAAGTCGAGGGAGTCAAGGTTGTATAAGTACCAGAGTTCTTCGAGCTGAATTGTGAACATGTCTTCACCCGCGAAATGATTTTTTGTAACTTTCACACAGATCAAAAATTCATCAAATTGCTTTGTGGTTTTCATGTACCAACTATGGAGTTGTCGCATACATGTCGGTAGACACTTTATCTGATCACCTCGCAGCAGGGACCTCCCCCATTTCCATTTCCATGAATCATCTACATCAGACGGAAAGAGATTTTCGTTGTCCAGTTGAGCAAGAGTAATACCAGCATCTGCAGCAAAGTCCTTCTTCAAGGATAAAGTAGGAATTAGGTCCGTCACGGAGCCATGACCACTGGGTATAACTACGAGCGGGGCTATCGACTGGTTTGCCTGTTGTCCGAGCTGGGCAACGTCTCTTTTCCCTCTGGCACTACTACTTCTCGTCTTGGGAGAGCTACTACTTTTACTCAGAGCTCGTAAATAGTTATCTGGCTTATTTTTCTCATATTGCGATGGTTCCGTGATGAATCCAATAGCCCACTTGTTTTCCTTTGCAGTAAATGTTTGCTTTTCCTCGGGCTTTTTCCGTGCAAGCTGTCTTTTTGTGTCTGCATCCACCCACGCATCCAATTGCTCTTTAGTCATGTCGCAAGCTCTGAGGTCGTCAAGGCTTTTGGGTACTTTTGGGAGGGGCGAACGTCGGGGGTCTCGCCCGAATCCCATGGACGACGAAGTGGCGCCCTTCCTATGTCGGGGCTCAGGAGTCGGCTCATGCGGCGGCGGAGTCGGCTCATGCGGCGGTGGAGTTGGCTCATGCAGCGGCGGAGTGGGCTGACGCAGCAGTGGAGTCGGCTCACGCGGCGGTGGAGTCGGCGCACGCGGCGGCGGAGACGACTGATGCGGAGGCGACTGATGGTTGTCGTCCCCTTCATCGTCATCAGGTGGTGAATCGTGAATTGGCGGAGACGATGGTGGCCTTGGCGCCCAGCCTTCAAACTTGATGTATTTCTTCCGCCATAGAATTAGACCACCCACGACGTCCCCTAGCACCGACTCATCATCAGCTCTTGGGAACTCAAGGTTCAGTGATTCATATCCTTGTACAACTTGATCCACGCCGACACGAGCATATCCATCTGGAATGGCATTGCCAAGCCACGATGCTGTAGAGTCAATGGAGAATGCATAGCCGTCCGCCACCTTCGTGGATAAGTTAAATACTGGGACATGCAGCTCACAAGTTGTTTTCTCCGTGATATAATCCACGGGGTAACTTGTCTCATCATCACCGACCATAACCGAGGAAGCCACGCTGCTTCTGCGATGCGATGGGCCGCCTTGACTCGCTTGTTCCAGCTGAAGAGTTGGCGCCCCTTGCTCGCGCATTTGATCTATTTGCTTCTGCTGCTCCTTATAGAGAGCAACCATCTGGTCATGATTTCTTTCTAAGATCATCAACCGGTCTGATTCCTGCTGCTCCTTCCTCCTCTTTGCTCTCAATCGGCTTCTATAAGAGGCACGGTCCTCGGGAAACCCTTCAATCCACGGCACTTCTCCTAAGCCTCGTGTTGATCCTCCTTTTTCTTTGGTCCCGAGGGCCTCTGACAGCTCGTCCTTCTCTCTGTCGGAAATAAACTTTCCCTCTTTAGACTTGGCAATTAATTCAATAATTTTTTTTGGGCTCCGTTGACTACTTTGCTTTCATCAATTATTAACTCCCCTGTTTCCATGTCATACTCCCCTCCATGCGCAAGTAGCCAATTCCTTATCCTTCTGTCCCATTCCTCTGTGACCGGGGTGAGCCCTTTTGCACGCAACTCGGACTCAATTTTTTCCCACTTAGGCTCGGCAACTCGGTAGCCACCTGGCCCCATCTTATGGTGATACTTCTTTTTCGCTGCATTATTCTTATTCGTTTGCGACCTTTTCTTAGCTCGTTCTGATTTCTTGTACTCCAGAAATGCAGGCCAGTGAGGCCGCTGCCTCTCTCGTGTGCCGGTGAAATCCGGAAGTTTCCCATCTTCTTCCCACTCACGGAATAATTTGTTCTTGTAGTTATTGAATTGTTGAGCCATCTTCTTAAGAGCGAAATGCTTGACTTTGTCCGTCATTTTTTTTGTCTTCACCTCATCTTCCAAGACCGGTAGGGTGAAATGTGCAATGAGCTTGTTCCAAAGCACATCTTTGGTTCTCTTGTCGACGTAACTAACTCCCTCTAACTTTGGCTTAATCCATTCCTGAGTGCTGATATAAACGTTGTCCCTGACAGTGACTCCGCATTGATGCACAAACTTAACTGCGTTCGGCACGGGTGCCAGTGGTTGGCCAGTAGTTGCATTCACCTCGTCAATTGTGAGATGCTCATCTTTGCCCATCCCTTGGGCATGGCCTCGTTTAGTGGTTTGGTTCGATGCGGAGGTCTAAAAATATGAAACATGTGTGAATACATATATATGCACAAATCAGTTATTGCATCTGCTCAACATAGGCTTAATATACCTCGCCAGACGGCGTGGGTCCACCAATTTCCGAGTCCTCATCTTCAGCTCCTTCCGCGGGATGCCGAAATTCATCTTCAGCTCCTTCTGCGGGATGCCGAAATTCACCGGGTTCACAAATGTAGGAAAGTAGCTCTTCTTCCCCTTCTCTCGTTGCGAAGGGAGCATCGATATCCATTGTTTAACTAATACAAAAAAAAGATAAAACAATAATAGCATTAGTACAATAATTCAATATACAAATATGCAACAAAAACAATTTAATATTGCATCTAAAGAAAAAAAATTCAAAAAAAACTTAGGCTGCTGTCCCAATCCCAGCCCAGCCCAAATTTGGGCCAGAACCTGGTCAAAGGTGGCCACCGTGGTCATCGCTGGCCCACCTGCCAGCGCCTACCCGCCCCACCGCCACGTGTGACCGCCCACTGGCCACGCGTGGTCAATGCTGGCCCACCCGCCAGCGACCCAGTTCTGACCCCGCCGCCCTGCCTCGTGTTCCCGCCCCGCCTCGTCTTCACCTCCCCGCCTCGTGTTCCCACCCGGCCGCCTCGCCTTCACCCCCCGTGGTCAATGCGGAGCACGAACAGCCCCCGCCCACCCGGAGTCAATGCTCCTGGCCCACTTGCCAGCGACTCGGGCGCTGGCCCACCCGACGGTTCCCCTCCCGACGGTCCTGGTCTTTAAAAAGGGACGCGCCCGTGCGGATGTGGACACTCCACTCCGCTCCGCCCCCACGGTTCCCCTCCGCCCGACGGTTCCCCTCCGCCCGTCCAGTGCCCTCGCCGCCATGTCGCGCTGGTTCGGGAAGTCCCCGAAGAACGAGACCGGCGAGTCCTCCAACCGTCGCCGCGCTTCTCCACCGCCTCCACCGCCGGCGGCCTTGGGCGTCGTTCCCGGGGCGTGCGGAGGACCGCGCCACCGGTGCGGGTCGCCCACGCACCCGACGCGCCGCCACGAACCTCCACCACCACCGCTGGAGGGAGGAGGATCCGGCGCCGGCGCTACGTGCCGGAGCCGGAGTGCCAGTGGCACTGGGACAACGCCGCCACGCTGGAGTGGCACGACGTCCACCTCCCCGAGGGCTGGCACCTGAACCCGCAGAGGATTCCGGTGCCGGCGGTCCCGCTCCCTGGGAGGCAACTGGACAGGGAGATCGCGCGCCGGCGCCGCCTCCTCCCTCCGGCGCTCCGCAACGACCCCGTCTACGCGGCGGACTCCCCTCACTGGGAGCAGTGGCTCAAGGACGAGCACGAGGACCGCCGCCACTCCTACTTCGCCCCGGCGCCCCGCGCCGTCCAATCCGCCTACCCAGCGCTGCCCGACCCGCTGTGGTTCGAGGAGGAGGTCCCCGAGGACGACGACGACCCGGAGATGCAGGCCGCCTACGAGGCCTCCAACCGCACCCTCGTCGAGGACGAGATCAAGAGGTGGGAGAAGGTGAGGACCGCGGCCGCGGCCGCCGCGGCCTGCTGCCGCCGCCGCCGCCGCCAATGCAGCAGCAGGAGTACGACCCGGACGAGGTCGAGCCGTGGCACTACGCCATGGAACGCGAGCAGGAGCAGGAGCAGGACCTTCCGCCGCCGCCTCCTCTGCCACCGGCCTCGTTGGCCAGTCCTGGGTCTTTACCGGCGGGAGCTGGGAGGCGCCACGGAGCAGGAGCAGGAGGCGCCACCGCAGCAGCAGGAGGCGCCACCGCAGCAGCAGGCGCCACCGGAGCATCTCTGGACCCCGCCGCCCTCTCTCGACGACTAGGCGGCACCGGCACCGGCGACCCTCCCCCCCCCCCAATGTAATGGCCTTATCAATGGCCTCCCCCCCCCCCCCAAATGTAATCGGCCGGTTGTGGCCTATAACTATAATGAAATCGGCCCCTTTAGGCCCTAAAAATTTGTTCTTGTTTGCCAACTCCGGCGCCGGCCCCGTGGTTAGGGTCCGCCGCCGCCGCCGCGCGCTAGATCTGAGAGAGGGAGAGAGTAGTTGGTCGGGGGGGACGAGCTCACCGCGTGGGTCGGGGGCGAGCTTTGCTTGCTCGGGGACGACGATCTTGCTCGGGGAAGAGCGGGGACGGCCGCGCCCGGAGCAGGAGCAGGACGGTGAGGGCGGCAGCGGCGCGGGAACGAAATCCGGCAGCCTGGCGGCGCAGGGGGCGGCGTCGTCTGGAGCCCGGAGGCGGAGCGTCGATTTGCTGGACTTGGGCAAATTTTCGGCCCGAGCCACTAGAAGTAGCGCCAAAAAGGCCTCTAGTACCGGGCCGTGGCTCCACCGGTACTAGAGACCCTCTAGTACCGGGCCGTGTTACCACCCGGTACTAGAGGTCCCTCAGGGCCGCGAAAATTTGCGCGCCAAGCCCAGTGGACCTGTAGTACCGGGTGGTCGCACGGCCCGGTACTAGAGGTTAATTTTTTTTAATTTTCTGGTTTCTTACTTTTTTTATATCTTTTGATTTACTTGTCTAAATTAAGTAAAAATTGCTTTCATTTTCCTGTTTTCTGTTTTGGTTTAAAATGAAGTATCACATGCGCTTGGTTTTAAATTAAGTACTACATACGCTTAATTTAAAATCAATTCAAAAATTTATAAATCAAGTACTACATTCCGCCACCGCCATACGCTTGATTTCATTGACATGTCTGTCTTGTCCTCTAAATTATATAAAAGTTTAATAAATTATTACACATCATGAACAACATCCCTATTTAGTCTTCGCTTTTTCTTTTTGTGAGACCCTTTCTTCTGATCGCTCCGTAACCATGGACAAGGGTCTGCATATAACTTGAGACTTGGGTCAGTGGTCACTTTGAAGGGCGGAATTTCATGAAATGAGAGTTTCCACCTAGAAGAAATGGGTTAATACACGAAATGAGAGTTTCCACCTAGAAGAAATGGGTTATAGCTAGGGAACCCGAATGTTTTGTGTTTGAGCGCCACTTCGATCCAAGCAGCGGTAAGACGTCTCTGATGATCTGCAACCGGCCGCAAGACATCTCTGATGATCTGCAACCGTTTGGAACGGTCGCAGGTCATCAGAGACGTCTTGCCGCTGGTTGCCCAAAGATGCCTTTCCGAGTGACGCTGGAATGTTTTGTGTTTGAGCGCCACTTCGATCCAAGCAGCGGCAAGACGTCTCTGATGATCTACAACCGTCCGGCAACACATCTCTGATGATCTGCAACCGTTTGGAACGGTCGCAGGTCATCAGAGACGTCTTGCCGCTGGTTGCCCAAAGATGCCTCTCCGAGTGACGCTGGAATGTTTTGTGTGTGAGTAACCTGTCTGAGGAGGGGGGCTATATATAGGGTACGTGTGCTTCTTTAGTCCCGGTTGGTAACACCAACCGGGTCATGTGGCTCACGAAGTGGTCGTGATACTGCTGATCCAACAGCTCACAATCCCTCAAAAGAAACACACCCCTGATCCAACGTCTCACAAGCGCTTGAAAGAAACACACGATCCGTGTGCTTCTTTAGTCCCGGTTGGTGTTACCAACCGGGACTAAAGGCGGGCTTTGCGGTCACACACGTGTCCTCCCCCAGCGCTGCCCTGTAGGTCTTTATATATTGTCGCCGACGGGGTAAACCCTAATCCAACATTCCTAGCCACGAACGCATCGTCTCCACGAGATGGATCCGCCACGCCCGCCGCAGCGCCTTCTGGACGAGGTCGAGCGTGCTCGGCAGAGCGCGCTTGGGCGCAACCGCGGGAGCCTATCCCGCCGTATGCCCACGAGCCCGGCGTGGAGAGGAATGCCCAGCTACCGGCCTCCTGCTCCACCAGGTGCCGCCGCACCTCCACCTGGCGCCGCTGCACCTCCACCAGGCGCCGCCGCTCCTCCCGCGGAGGAGGAGGACGACGACTTCGACTGGAGCGACGACGGGGAAGAGGGTTGTGGGTTGCAGATACAGGAGGCCATGGCAGCCTCCTTCCAGTCTGTCCGCGACTACCCTGTCCAGCGAGCAAAGACTTCCTACCAGCTCAAGGCGAAGGAGGCTTCCGAGCTGGATTGGGCGCTGAAAGACTCATCCTCCATGGATCTTGCCCTCCGCCGCAAACGTGCGCGCGAGAACCGGGCGGCCGCCCACGGGGCTGGCTCCTCCCGCCGTTCCCCCTAATCCTACGGCCTTCGAGCCAGCAAGTCTGTTTATGTAGAATAATGTTGGTGATGTTGGATCAGGGGTGTGTTTCTTTCAAGCGCTTGTGAGACGTTGGATCATGTGTAATAATGTACTAGAGGTTAATTTTTTTTAATTTTCTGGTTTCTTACTTTTTTTATATCTTTTGATCATTTCACATCACAAAGTTTGATGCTACATCAAAAATTTATAAATTAAGTACTACATTCCGCCACCGCCATACGCTTGATTTCATTGACATGTCTGTCTTGTCCTCCAGACTATAAATTATATAAAAGTTTAATAAATTATTACACATCATGAACAACATCCTTATTTAGTCTTCGCTTTTTCTTTTTGTGAGACCCTTTCTTCTGATCGCTCCGTAACCATGGACAAGGGTCTGCGTATAACTTGAGACTTGGGTCAGTGGTCACTTTGAAGGGCGGAATTTCATGAAACTTGTCGTAATCTTCTGACATGTCTGTCTTGTCCTCCACTCCCACGATGGTTCTTTTCCCTGAAAGAACTATGTGGCGCTTTGGCTCATCGGCTGATGTATTCACTTCCTTATCTTTTCTTTTTTTTGGCTTGGTAGACATGTCCTTCACATAGAAAACCTGAGCCACATCCTTGGCTAGAACGAATGGTTCGTTGTCGTACGCAACATTCGTGAGATCCACTGTAGTCATTCCGTACAATGGGTCTTCCTTTACCCCGCCGCCTCTCAGGTTGAACCATTTGCACCAGAACAAAGGGATCTTCAAAGAAGGTCCATAGTCAAGTTCCCATATCTGCTCTATGCAACCATAATATGTGACCGTGGCCTCATTCGTGCTCTTATCATCAAAGCGGACACCACTATTTTGGTTGGTGCTCTTTTTATCTTGGGCGTTCGTGTAAAATGTATTCCCGTTTATCTCATACCCTTGGAAAGTCCAAATAGTCGAAGATGGCCCCTTAGACAACAAGAACAGCTCATCTGAGACTGTGTTGTTGTTGTTCAGATGCGTTTCCAACCAACCGCCAAAATTCTCCATGTGTTCCTTTGCAATGGCGGAGTCATCCATCCCCGGGTTGTTAGAGCGTACAATATCCTTGTGCATCTGGATATACGGAGCCACCAAAGTGGAATTATGCAGAACTGTGTAGTGTGCTTTTGTGAAAGAATACCCGTCCCTGCATATGTATGATTTCTTTCCTAGAGTGCCTTCTCCACTTAGTCTCCCCTCATGTCGCGATTCAGGAAGACCAATCGACTTAATGCCGGGAATAAAGTCAACACAAAACTCAATGACCTCCTCTGTTCCATACCCTTTGGAGATGCTTCCTTCTGGCCTAGCACGGTTATGAACATACTTCTTCAACACTCCCATGAACCTCTCAAAGGGGAACATATTGTGTAGAAATACAGGACCCAGAATGTGAATCTCGTCGACCAGGTGCACTAGGAGATGTGTCATAATAGTGAAGAAGGATGGTGGGAACACCAACTCAAAACTAACGAGACATTGAGCCACATCCTTCTGTAACCTTAATAGAGTGGTTGGGCTGATTGACTTCTGCGAAATTGCATTGAGGAACGCACATAGCTGAACAATGGATACTCGAACATTTTCCGGTAGAAGCCCCCGCAATGCAACCGGAAGCAGTTGAGTCATCAGCACGTGGCAGTCATGAGACTTTAGGTTCTGGAACTTTTTCTCTGCCATATTTATTATTCCCTTTATATTCGACGAGAAGCCAGACGGGACCTTCATACTGCTCAGGACTTCAAAAAATATCTCCTTCTCTTCTTTGGTAAGAACGTAGCTAGCAGGACGTAGACGTCCTTTATCCGTCCTCATTGGATGCAGGTTCTTTGGGTCTTTCAAAAGTTGCTGGTCCTCTCGTGCTTTCGGAGTATCTTTTGCCTTCCCATACACGCCCAAGAAGCCTAGCAGGTTCACGCAAACATTCTTCGTCACGTGCATCACGTCGATTGCAGAGCGGACCTTTAGGATTTTCCAATAGGGTAGTTCCCAAAATATAGACTTCTTCTTCCACAGGGGAACGTGGTTGTTAGCGTCATTCGGAACAGACTGTCCGCCAGGACCCTTTCCAAAGATTACATCTAAATCCTTGACCGCATCATATATATCTTCACCACTTTGGAGGGGTGGCTTCGGCCGGCGATCTTCCTCGCCTTTGAAATGCTGCTGCTTGCTTTTCTTTCTTAGGGGATGCTGAGTTGTAAGAAATCGACGATGACCCGGGTACACATTCTTGTTACCTACATATATACTTTCAGTGCTATCTAAACAGTGTGTGCATGCATTGTATCCCTTGTTCGACTGTCCTGAAATGTTACTAAGAGCAGGCCAATCATTGATGGTTACAAACAACAACCCTCGTAGGTTAAATTCCGCTTGTTTGTACTCATCCCACACAGGTACCCCTTCATCACGCCACAACTGTAAAAGTTCATCAACTAATGGCCTCAGGTAGACATCAATGTTGTTACCGGGTTGCTTCGGGCCTTGGATGAGCACTGGCATCATAATGAACTTCCGCTTCATGCACAACCAAGGAGGAAGGTTATAGATACATAGAGTCACAGGCCAGGTGCTATGACTGCTACTCTGCTCCCCAAAAGGATTAAAGCCATCCGTGCTAAGACCAAACCTTAAGTTCCTTGGGTCACGTGCAAATTCCTTGTACTCTGTATCGATTTTTCTCCACTGCGACCCATCAGCCGGGTGTCTCAACATCTCGTCGCTCTTGCGGTCTTCTTTGTGCCATCGCAACAACTTGGCATGCTCTTTGTTTCTGAACAAACGTTTCAACCGTGGTATTATAGGAGCGTACCACATAACCTTGGCAGGAACCTTCTTCCTGGCGGGCATGCCCTCAACATCGCCAGGGTCATCTGCTCTGATCTTATACCGCAATGCACCGCATACCGGGCATTCATTCAAATTCTCATACTTCTCACCGCGGTAGAGGATGCAGTCATTAATGCATGCATGTATCTTCTGCACATCTAATCCTAGAGGGCAGATAATCTTCTTTTCTTCATACGCACTCTCGGGCAATTCGTTACCAGCCGGTAGCTTGTCCTTCACTATTTTCAGTAAACTCCCAAATCCCTTGTCAGATAAACCATTCGCTGCCTTCCATTGCAATAATTCCAGTGTGGTACCGAGCTTTGTGTTGCCATCTTCGCAAGTTGGGTACAACTTTGTTTTGTGATCCTCTAACATGCACTCCAACTTCAACTTCTCAAGTGTAGTTTCTGCTAGGGTATGTGCATCAACGATGACCCCACGTAAATCATCATGTATGATGGGATCATCTGGTTCATCATCAGCTTCCCATGTTGGGTTACCAACATATTCAGGGTACATGTAGTTGTCATCGTTCTCTTCTTCTTCGTTATCTTCCATCATAACCCATTTTTCTCCGTGCTTGGTCCAACAATTATAGCCGGGCATGAAACCAATCGTTATCAGGTGGAGGTGAATTCTGTCTGTGTTAGGGTAATCCTTCTCATTCCGACATTTCTTGCATGGACAACACATAAAACCATTGGCCTCTTGTTATCCTTAGCCACATTGAGAAAAGATTGCACGCCATCCATGTACTCTTTAGAGCGTCGGTCAGCGTACATCCACGGATGACTCATCTGCAAATCACTGCTAAAACCCATTACGATAAACCAATTTAATAGGAAACATATCATATTCATTAATACAAGTTCATCACATTAAAACCAAAGTATAGTAGTGACCAAATGTAATACATAGTTCTCATAAAATATAAATTAATTAAAACTAGAATACAACTATCTAAAGAATTTAAATCCAACAACAAATGCGATCAGAATCGCAACTAAGGTAACTATTGAACCAACAGCATAATGATACCAAGCCTCTTGACTAATGACATATTTTCTAATATTTCTAAGCTTCAAGCGCATTGCATCCATCTTCATCTCGTGAACAGCGACGACGTCGGTAAGCTTGACCCCGTGAGTATCAACGATGTCGGCAATCTTCAAGTCTAGGGGTGAAAACGGAACGGATTATTTCCGACCGACCGACCGACCGGAGGCTCACGGAAGGCAAATACGGATTCGGTCGGATACTTGTCGGATACGGTCACGGATACGGATAGTAGGTCACGGATACGGAAAAGGATGTGGTTTTGCTATTATCCGTCCGTATCCGAAGATATACCATATTTCACGGTTATATCCGACGATTATCCGATAATTATCCGTGAACTAATACCTCCAACTCCAACCATAGGCCCAATAACACGTAAAATAGAGCCCAGCCCAAACCTGAGTGCTTATGTCCATTCCATATATCACGACAGCTCCGTCTATACCAATAACGCCGTACCCTAGCCGCCAGCTCCGTCTATTCCTATAACTCCGTACCCTAGCCGCCAGCATCTACTTCCAATTCGTCCTAATGCCGTTGTCCATCGTTCCTCTTGTTTTCGACGGAACCATCGATTCTTGGCTGGTCGCCGAGGTCTGCAAGCTTCGTCGAATGCCGACGGTCAGGTGTGCAAGTATACTGCATCCATCCCCTCCCTCATGACGGTATTATATTCTGAACAAGTTTTTAATCTTGAAAACGTGTGCTTAACCTGCAGATCGGCAAGGTTGGAGTCAATGGATGGGAGTATAGTCCGCGGAACCGCAAGTACTGCAGGTTCACCTGCAGTGACTAGGGCTACGGCTAGGGCAGCAGCTGCTGCAACTCAAGTTGATGTGTCTCCTGACGATGTACGTGTGCAAAGTACTGAAGGTGATGAAGATGATTCTGTTCCTGTTTCGAAGAAGCAGAAGAAGTGTAACTCTGTTGTATGGGAGCACTTCACCAAGGAAGAAGTGAAGAAGCAGACTCCTGAAGGTGAAGAAGTGATAGAATTGTGGGCAAACTCCAACAGATGTAAGTACAAAGCTCGAGCTGATTCCAACAGGGGCACCACGGCATTTCGGAATCATTTGAAAGCAAAACACAATGTGAAGACAGGGCAGAAAACACTTAGTGTGGTAAATGGAGAAGGCAGCACAGCTTCCCTACAGATCAGTAACAGGTATGATGCAGAAGTCAGCCTTAGAAAGTGGCATATGGCAATAATAATGCATGATTATCCTTTCGCCATGGTGGAACACGAGTACTTTGTTGACTTCATTAAATAGCTGCGTTCTGGTTTCTCATTCAAGTCTAGGCCAACTACAAGGAAAGTTTTAATTGAGATGCATCATGAGGAAAAAGAAAATTTGTATCGTCAGTTTAGTTCTGTTTCGTCTCGCTTTTCTGCAACCATGGATATGTGGACTTCTGGCCAAAATTTAGGTTATATGTGCATTACTGTACATTGGATAGATGATAATTGGCAGATGCAGAAAAGAATTGTGCAGTTCATGCATGTGAAAGGAAACCATTCAGGAAAGAAGCTAGCAAATGAGCTCTGCAAGAGCTTGATGAATTGGAACCTTGAAAAGAAAATATTTTCTCTGACCCTAGACAATGCATCATCTAATGACAAGTGTGTCGAAGAACTTGTTCCCACACTTGATAAAAAGTCCCCATTGGTCTGTGATGGTGTATTTTTTCATGTGAGATGTTTAGGCCATATATTAAATCTGGTTGCTCAAGATGGTTTGAAAGTGATTGGATCTTCAGTCCGTAATATTAGAGCTACTATTACAATTATCAAGAATTCAACTTTACAGTGGGAGGCATTTGTAAAATGTGCAAAGGAGGAGAACTTGGATGTTACAAACGGTCTGTCTCTAGATTGTACAACAAGGTGGAACTCGACCTACAAAATGTTGAAGAATGCAATATACTATAGAAAGGCCTTTGACAAGGTACTGTTCTTGCATAAGAGTAAATATAAGAAGTGTGCTCCAGGAGAGAAAGAGTGGGATAAGGCAGTGGCTATAACCAAGTTCTTAAAGAAATTCAATGATGCTACTGAGCTCTTCTCTGCAAGTTTACATCCAACAGTAAATCTGTTTTGGAGAAAGTTTTGTGAGATTAAGCTAGCCATTGATGAGTGGGGTCGTAGTAAGGATGCTGTGACTGTTGCTATGGCAAAGGCCATGAAAGAAAAATATAATAAGTATTGGGAGAAGTCTAATACTGCTCTGGCCGTAGGTTGTTTTCTTGATCCAAGGTACTAAAAAAGGCTTGTGGAGTTCTTTATGTCTAAGATATATGCTGACGAGTATAGCAATCATATGAATAGTTTCATGGCTGCTGTAAATCAGTTATTTCAAGCTTACATGTCCAGTGGAAAAGATTCTGAGAAGGCTAGTGCTGCAACAACTAGTGTGACTACTCATGAAGCTGATGATCTTTTCCTTGATGAAATGGATGAGGACATCCAAAATTACTTATATGATCAGCAGGGACAGCAAGATGTTGAAAAATCCGAGATAGAAAGTTATTTAAAAGAAGAGCCAGTAAGGTGGAATGATAAAACTGATGGAACATTTGATATATTGGCATGGTGGAAGGGCAAGCAAGGAACATATCCTGTTCTCGCCAGGTTAGCTCGTGATGTTCTAGCCATTCAGGTATCAACAGTGGCTTCTGAGTCTGCATTTAGTGCCGGTGGACGTGTGGTTGATCCATTTCGTACACGTCTAGACCCCGAGGTGGTTGAGGCACTGATTTGTACCAAGGACTGGATTGCTGCGGGTAAAAGAGGTAAAATGTAGTCATTAATATATTTATCATGAGTTCTGTTTACATTCTGATTTTTCGTTCTTTGAAAAAAATATCTTACTAGTATTCTGCTGTCATTTGTTAATTAGGTCATCAGCTGAAGATTGCATCACTTATTGATGAGTTGGAGATGGTGACAATAGAACCTGAACCTGAACCCGAGGCTACAGTGAATAAAGAGGTTAGGAATTCACCAAAGGAATGATGCTCTTACTGATGCACGTTCTTTATAACTGATTTTATTGTCACTGCTCTCATGTGCGCCCAAACTTGCATGCTAAGATAAGTTATTTTGTAGTATGACAGCGCTGAGTCTGCTTCTGATGAGAGCGATTGAACCGTGTCACAACGTCGCAGAGAAGTGAAGAATACTCAAGAATAAATTGGTCTCTGGCAGCTCGCGGTTGTTGCTACTTTTACCGTTTTGTTTTATGTGATGATTTTATTCATGAACATGAGGGAAGGAAGAACGAAGTAATGAACTCTACTCGTGTTATTTTTTGTATTATCAATGCACTTACTATGTGTGTAACGAATTTCGACCTTATTTTTCTGGTTATGTTATTTGTCATTGTGTCAATGATTTCTATATGATATACTTTGCATAATGAGTTATCGGCTTTGTGCATATTTAGGTTATAACATGTGTTGTATGTCAGTCCTATTTTTTAAATGACATCCGAGAAAATATTTATCCGTAACCGAACCTTATCCGTCCCATATTCGGTCCGTATTCGTAACCGAGAGGTTCCGATTCCGTATTCGTATCCGCACACTATCCGCTCCGAATCCGAATCCGAAAAAAATACGGCTACGAATATGGTTTCACTAGTATCCGACCGTATTCGCTCCGTTTTCACCCCTATTCAAGTCCAATACCATCTTCTCTTCTAGGCATTGGAGACGAAGATCTTCACTTATCTTCAATTTTGCTTTCAAATCGTTGTTTTCTTTTATAAAAAACTCTACAATAGGGTCGGCTGGAATTTCCGGTTCAACTACCTCCTAAATAAAAATATATCTATGTCAATTTGGTCGGCATGATTGTTATAAACACGAAACAAAATAAATAGTGATAAAAATATACCACATCCGAATCATAGACCGGACGAGGGACGACGGGGACGGATATCAAAACCATGACACTATACATAAAAAACATAAGAAAATTATACAAGAAAAATAATTATGCAATCAAATCATACAAGTAATTTTGTAAAATAACAGATAAAAGAAGAGGCTCACCGAGGTGGTGCCGGTCACGGGATGGCGGGGGCTATCGACGGCGGTGAGGACCGAGACGACACTAAAATCCACAAATAATAAATTAATTTGAGCTCAAAATACATAAAAAAAAATGAACTACCTAGCTTAGGCATTTCATCAAACACCTAGGTAGCACTATAAAAATGAAATGAGCTAAACTTGTATGGAAATGGCTAAAATTCGGCCGCCGGGTGAAAGGATCAAGTGTTGCTAACCCTTGGAGAGATGGGTGCCGTCTATCTTGACAAATCTTGGAAAAAAATGGGGCTACACTTGAGCTTGAGAAAGGAAACAATGGAGATGATCTTGAGAGTTCAAAATGGTGGCTGGCCCGGGTGGGAGATGATATAGCGGGACCTCTAGTCCCGGGCTGTACCACGGCCCGGGACGAAAGGTCCACCCTCCTGTCTCCACCCTGCCGCTGACTGCCTCGGTCCCGGGTGGTATCACGGCCCGGAACTAGAGGTGCCCTACAACCCGGGACGGATCGAACCACGTCCGGGACTAGAGCCCAACACCCCTCTCCACCAAAGCCCCTGTTTCCACTAGTGAAGCTAAAAGGAAGCTACCCTCTCTATGGAAGCCATGTCCACGAACTTGGTACATCCTATGAGACATGTTGTGCAATTTGTGAAGTCACCGAGGAGCTTACTGTCTAGCACCACGGATGGTGGTCTAGGCATGCTGGGTTCAAACCTCAGCTTCTTCTTAATAAAAGTAGTGTCTAGTTCCTCCTAGACGCTCATTCCTTTTTTTTATGCTATTTGTGCTCCATTACCGGAAGTGTTTCTATCGGGAAAAACTAGTATGCTACCTGCAGAAATAACACTGATGTGACATTCTATCCTCCGGTTTCACCGTAAATATATCATCTACATCCAAGTGTTTGCACGCAAGGATATTTTTTTGATGATTTGCACACGACTGGGACCTTCACATGGGATTAGTTGCACCATCTACGTTCTAATAAATTCAACCTTATGCGCGATAATATCAATCCTTTGAGGAAACACGGACTGTTCTCGTTGAACGAATGATACATCTGAAGCAACTGTGTAAGTCACAAACCTACATATATACAAGGAGACTTAATTAATACGCTTTATTTAGACAGTACACCCCTCATTTAACTCCAAACTAGCACACTTGATCCCCTCAGGTTGACAAAACTGGGCAAAACACCCCCTAGCTTGTATGGAGTATGGACTTCTTTGCCCAGTTTTGTACACCCCCTCAATAAAAAAAATTAATCACATTAGACGATGACCTTTGGGTTTGCTTCAACCTACTAATCTACTTGACTGCGGACTTTTGCCCACACTCGAGTAGATTAATAGGTTGAATCAAACCCCACATGTCATTGTCTAATGGGACTAAAACTACCAAAATTGAAAACTAAAAATAGTAATTATAGGTTATTTGAGTATTCTAGAAAAACTGAGAACATTTTGTTCAACCATTTGAATTTTTATTTGCTATTACATTAGAGAAAATAAAATGAATACAAGACACAAAGTTTTCGCAAAAATAAAGTGACCCGAGTCAGCTTCGGCTCGATCCGAGTCAACAAATGGCTCGAGACAAAAATGAGCCGAGCTACTTCATAGTCAAGGACATTAGGTTGTGTCAGATTTAAGAAATTATTTTGTTACTATTTATCCCTAGGTTCGTGGTATCGGTAAGAAAAAACCCATAGTCAAGGACATTAGGTTGTGTCAGTTTAAGAAATTATTTTGTTACTATTTATCCATATTTTGTAACAAATGTTTGTTAAAAATTAAAAAAAAATCAATATATAAGGATTTGTTCTACATAGGTAATTTAGAAGAGTGTAAATTTGGATATGTCATCGCTCATGTAGGGAGGCATATGTAAGGAGGCTTCAAAAGTTCCGGAACATACAGTTTCCAATAGCAAGAGAACATATGGAAGCAAACAATAAGATTCATATATAAAGAGATTAATGTAGATGCACAAGCGAAGATAGCAAGGCTCAACAATAAGCTAGAAAAACATATATACTATACAACAGTGCAGATGATATCTCATTGGTAAAAGGAAACTACGTGCAATTGAATTGCCGTTGATATGTACGATGAGCCTCTCGCGTTTCTACTCCCGGAGAAACAATGAGCTAGCCTCGTCCAGCTCCATCCAATTCATAAAATATTGCTAAATGGTTCACGTCGTTGGCTTTAGAAAATAGACTCCCACGAGTGGATCTGTAGCGACGAATAAGAAACCATATCATTTTAATAAAACGTGACTCAACAGTAATGAGGAACACGCTATCTCTAGTTTCTTCCATTGAATCTATGCAGAATTTCGCTACATCAAACCAAGATAGCTATGGTGGACAATATACAGCTACTCAACCAAGTTTTCGTTGAGGGGTTTGGTTTACTCCAGTATCCCAGTCAACGGACACTCATAAGATAACAAAGTTTAAATCCATCCCACTTCGCTCCACAAATAAGAAAACTAAAGGCTGCACTCGTTGGGAACGATTAGCGTCCCATTTATAAAACCAGAGCATATGCAACTCACATGATTATCACACTCAAGATCATGCAAGCTTGACAATCACCCATGCAGGAGGCAACATGCGGCGATGCCCACCAGATCATGCTAACTGCTACAGCCGTGAGACCACACCCCTCACGTCATCTTAGGACCTGTTTCTCATTGGTTGCAGCGTGCCCGCGTTGCAGAAATACTGGCGCCCGTATCACCACGCTATGTCCTATGGACTCTGCATTTCTGGGCAATCTCCTCACGAACCTTCGCCAGAAGCATGTTGGGTTGTTGGCAACCATGACCCAACGTCAGGAATATCCCTCCGGGATGCAGAACCGCTACCGATGCAGCAGCACAGGCGCCACGCGGCCACCTGCGGTCATGCGGCACGGCAGCGATGATCCTGACAAGTGACAACCTCACCCTCCCTCACGCGCAAGAGGGGCACCTCACAGCATAGGGAGGAGAAATCCAGAAAGTGTAAATGGAGCCTCATCTCCATCTAGCTAGCTCGTTTAAAAATAAATTAAAATCGGCATTCTTTAGTTTTAAATTTTTTGAAAAGGAAATCCACAATGTTGAGATCTACAAATGTGTAAATATTTAATCCGGAATTCGTATTCTAGGCTACACAAAAAAGACAAATTTGATACAGTTTCAAGTTTTTTGAACGGTGTACTGTCATTTTTGCCCAGTCTAAAACACACCGTGTTTCGAGTTAAAAATTTGCGATCATGTAAGTATCTACATCTGAGTTTTTTTTCACGAATTTCGGAAACTTAAAAAATGCAAATTTCGATTTTCTTTTTAAAAAAAGAGCTACATGGAGCTAGGCTCTAAAACGCCTCACCTGGAGAGATCTCCCTAGATGACTCCGCTTCGGTCTTGGATAGCCGTGAAAGATCAGCGCATAAAGCATTGCCATATCCATTTTTACTTCCCATACAAAAAAACCCAGATGAAATAGACAGAAACAAGACGAGTACAATAGGAGTCAGTAATACATATGTAAATATTACACCAATACGAGTAGGTTGGTTGAACCAAAATAAGTAACACAGATAGGCGTGTCTCATACACAACACTTTTTTTTACATAAAAAGAGAAGGGCACTAGCATGCCCGAAATTTCATTTCAGATCAGAAGCATATTATAAAGATTATTACAAAATCCAGCAGATGAATGCGAGCAGCAGCATCAAGAACTAGGCAAGCAGAAGTGCTATGTGCTGAGTTCCTGCAAGAAGGGCCGATTATGAGTTCTCTTACACCAAGCATGTTTACGAATATTTCCCTCTAAGGCAATAAGATAGAAAATAAGAGAGTTCACATCTACAACCTTATATTTACTGCTCGTTGTATTATAGGGTAACAAATGTTTATTGAAGAATTAAACAACTCAACATATAATGTTTCTTTTTCGTCGGTAAATTTATAAATGTGATTTCCGATATGTATACTTGCGGCCCGTCATTTCTCATGTAGGGAGGCTTATGTACAGAGGCTTTAGAAGTTCTGGAACATACAAAATATACTTAAATGCATGAGGTTCCTATAGAAAGAAAACATATGGAACCAAAGAACGAGGTTCCAATAGAAAGATAACATTGTAGGTGCGCTAGCAGAGAAGGTAAGGATCAACACTAAGGTCAGGGAAGATATTATACAACATTGCATATGAAATCTAACATTGCATATGAAATCTCTCCGGTAGAAAGAAACAACGGGCACCAACTGTCGTTCATATTTGTGCTAAGACTTTGGCATTTACCCCTTCACCACCTCTAGTCCCGGAAAAACAGTGTCCTGGCCTCATCCAACTTCATTCTATTCACAGAAAAAAAATCATAACTGGTTCAGTTCCTTGGATCTAGATAATAGACCCCCAACGGTAGATCTGGATGGAAAGACGCGTAAGGATGAATGAGAAACCTCGCATCATTGTGTTAAAATGCGACCCATCAGCAATGAGAAACACAACTTCACTAATTTCCCCCAATTGGGTGTATACATAATTTTTAGATCAAGAGGGCCCCTTAACGGGGGAGCCTAGTTCCATTTCATCAATGAAACCAGCCACAGCGAGTTCTTACAAGGACTAAAAGTCTTGAAACTGAAACGAAGCTAACACGAAACTAAGGTTTAAACGTAGAAGAAACTGCAGCCGAAAACTAGAGACAGCGAGATCCCGAGAGAACTAAGTTCACATCAAATGCAGAAATAAACGAAAATAGCTCAACAGCTAGGCTACTCCGAGACCGCCAACCCTTTGATGATCTCCAATAGCTTGGCCTTCGTCTCTTTGGCGCGAGGATGTCTTGCGGCTGGAGTGTATACAGAATTTCCCTACATTAAACCAAGATAATAGTTGTGGACAACACACGGGACTCGATCAACTTTTTCGCCAAGAGGTTTTGGTTTACTCCAATATCCTAGCCGTCATACACCAATAAGATAACGAAGTTCAAACGCATCTCAAGGAAAAAAGGCTGCAATCGCTGGGAGCAATTAGCGTCCCATTTATAAAACCCGAGCATGCAACTCTTATGATTATCACACTCAAGATCATGCAAATTTGACAAATCACTAATAATGCATGAGGCTGGCCGTGAGACTGCACCTGTCAGGCTGTCACGTCATATTGCCGCTTTATCACCACACTTTGGACTCACTGCTTTTCTCGGCAGTCTCCTCACAAGTTCATGTGCGCTTTTTCACGTTCGACCAGAGCGCATGTAGGCACCACAAGCCTCAGAGACCAGGAACGCAAATGCCTCCAAGATGCCAAACTGCAGCAGCAGCAGCAGCAGCAGCAGCAGCAGACACAACGCAGCCAGCTGCGGGAGACGCGCGCAAGACGCCCAAGAGTCCAAGACGCAACCTCACCCTCCCTCACGCACTAAGACACGCACCTGACAAGATACAGCGGAGCAATCTCCCTGGACAAGGCCCGACGACTCAACCTCGGTCTTCGATAGTAGTCAAAAGATCAGCACCGGCTGAGAAAATGTATCCATTTTCACATGCAAATAGACCCCAGATAAATGGACAGAAATAGGGCGAATAAAAATAGGAGGTGGATAAATAGGTGTGTACATAGATGTGAATATTACACCAATACGAGCAGGCTGGTTGAACCAAACAAGCGACACAGAACTCTAGTGTGCCATACTAATATGGCAGCTACATACTATACTATGCTAACCATGCTTAGCATGCAAGAACGTTCAGAACTCTTAGAATAAAATGGTTTGGCCGCATCTGCCAGACCAAAATACGAACAAGCAATTAGAGATATATACATGAACTTAACATCCTGTTCTAATACCGAGTTTACATATTTCCACGAAGACGGTCTGATGCTAACTTCCCGACAAGCAAGGGGCTTGAGACGTTCTGTAGCAACAGACAACAGGTTAATCACACTAGCGCATAGCATTGGGAACCGGCCATTTAACTATCATGACCAAAGAGCTCTTCACACAGACGTCTCCCTGCATTACGCATTTCTGTATAAAAAACAGCAATTCATCATATAGTTATAATTTTCATCTTAAGTAACCAAGTTTCAGGTTCAGAGCATACCTTGATATGATGCATGTCTATCATTTCTTATTAGATTGGACTGTTCGTGTCACAGTGGACACCCCATCAACAAATTTCGTTCGGAATATCACGTTGGCGTTGTTGAACATACCCTCTTTTAGAGACACAACTATGAACTGCAAAGACAGTAGTAGTAATCAACTTTGAATTATTAACTGAAGGGATGAAACAAGGTCATAGCACACAGGTACACACAGTAACTGTACATCAATTACCACAGAAGTACACAACTTAGAGGATTAAGCTTACCTGGGACTGCGGGAAATGTGCCTTTATCATTCTACCGATGTTTTGGGTGTGGCTCAGATCAAGGGCAGCATCAACCTGCAGTACAAGCACGTCCAGATCAGCTGAAAAGGATTATTATTGTTTTCAATTTTATGCTCTCCCATCAAACCTAGCCACAAATATCCGAGACATGGGGTATACAGGAGTAAAAAAACATGATAGAACAATCTTACTAGGTTATGCTAGTTTGTAATATGATCAGCCAGATTAGAGACAGTGGTAACTGGTGAGCAACTTAGTAGGAAAATTGCAAGCGGACATACCTCATCTAATATGTAAAGCGGTGCAGGTTTGAAAAGAAGTAATGCCAGGATAAGACTAAGAGCAAGAAGGGACCGCTGTCCTCCACTGAGTTCGGATAAAGATTGCTTCCAAACTGTTCCAAATGCCACACGAACTTCAAGACCATCCAAGAAGGTACCACCTTCAGGAGGATCAAGTTTTGCCATTGTACCGGGTAGAAGAGTACTGAATATAGACCCAAAATCCCTTGAAATAGAAATGAGAGGTTAGTTAACTTTGTGCATTTGTGGGTAAATAGAATACCATCATTACGGAGTCTGAGCAATATTTCATGCAGTGATGCATCTGCTAGGAAAGATTACAGAATAATAAAGTATACTTACTTGTTTACTTTGAGCCATGTGACTTTCAATGTCTCTTTCTTCTTCTCATCCAACTCTTCTATCACTTTCTTGATTTTTGCCTTGTCATTCTGAAGATGACAGCAAAAGGTTATATTGCATGCTGCTACAAAAGTCAATCGCAAGTTATCACGAAATTTATATATGGCAAGACCTACCTCGATGATATTTTTCTTCGATATCAAATCATTGTATTCATCCTCTGCCTTCTCAAACATAGCCATAACTTTCTTATTGACCCTCTTCTCAAGACTGCATTTGACAATTAACTGATAAGTGGTGCTTTGCATTGTAAATTAATCAGCTGATAAGAGTACAACTACCAAGAAAAATCAGATGTACATGAAGTTTTTTATTCCCCTTTTTTCAGCTGAAAGATTACCCTGATTGTTGAGCTTGGAGATTTTCAAGTTCTTCACGTGCTTTGTGTGGCTCACACGAGGCAAAGTCATAATCCGTACCACTTCTTCCAAACAACTGTTTCTCAGTTGCAATCCAAGTGTACTTCTCCATTAGCTTATCAACCCTCGAAGAGCAATCCTTCTGCTCTATCTCCATCCTCTTAACCTGTATGGTACATTAAGAAGTTCGAAAAATAAGTCAGTTATAAAGCGAAAATATGCACCAGATATTACACCGCATAAGTACCAATACTAAAAAATAAAGTATTCAAGCAGAAATATGCACCAGTGATTACACCCAATAAGTACCTCGTTTTCCATTTTCTTCCTTTCAACATTCGAATCACTAAGTAGCTGCTGAAGTTTTTGCTGCTGCTTGGACATGGAGTTTATTTGTGAGTCGCATTCCTTCAGTTTGGAACGGCCAATATTGAGCTCAGATTCAGATTGATCCAAATCTAGCTTTGTGGAAGCAACCTGTATGTGATGAGTGAAACAAACGGGATTAATTTAATGAATGAGATGCAAAGGCCTGTAGTTAAGTTCAAATTAAACCATTACAGCTTAATGGAGTACCTTGCTCTTATATGTGCCCCAGGTTTCAGACAGAGCAGTAATCTGAGCTTTCGAAGTTATTAATTGCTCTTCAAGCATAGCAAGTTCATTAGCAAATGCATCTTTCTCCATAATCAGCCTTTCCCTCTCACTTTGATGAGCCTATCCAGGATAAGTAATAATAGATACAACAGATATGTTATCCATTGAACTGTTGGGATTAATGCTCAAGACTGTACTAAAAATAAAATAATGAAGTCGTGAATACAATATCACACAGAACATTCATAACCAAAACATTTCAAATGTAACTATATCACTTCTCCAACAAGAACAGTATGGTACCCTGCACTGCATAACTTACAGGCATCCTCAGCAAGAGCTTGTCATGGTCAATGATAATTACAACAATAAGCAGCCTAATGAAACTATGAAAGCACTCTAATTATCGATATCCAACAGAACATGTGTGCCACGAAAAAACTGGACAGACCTAAAGAAAAAAAAAGACTAACCATAGAGAAATCAGTTTAGAGCTAGAAGTTAACTACGAAATAATATAAGAGGAAACGTCTTACTGAATATGCTAACACTCGAGAGATAATAATGCAAGTAACAAATGCAAATCCCTTATGGCAAAAACAGAGTCAGAAATCACACCTTTAACTGCTTCGACATGGACTGCATTTCCGATTTCAATGACTTGATATTATTTTCTAGAGCTTTGAGCCGACCTTCACGTTCAGAGCCATAAGTCTTAATTGTCTTTTCTAACTCAGAAACAGTTGCGACACATTTTTTGTACTGCGCTTGCTTCTCTGTTAACTCTTTCTTTGATTCCTCGAGCTCTTGCTCAAGTTTCTTTACAAGTTCACCTAACTAAAGTACAAATAGAACAATTGTTGGTCCAATTTGAAGATGGAAGTCCCAAGGTAACCATAGTGATAGCATAAAAATAATACCTTGTGATGTTCATTTTGCTCAACTCTGTTCTGAAATAATGATAGATCGTATGATTTGAGTTCAAACTGAGATTTCAACTCGGCGTACTTCTTGTGCAGAGGCAGAAGCACAGCAATCTGGAAAACAAGGTAAATTAAAATATCTATTTTCCGATAATTGTGAAGCATTCCCCAGAAAAATCAATCTAACAGATGATGCCAACATATAACATGTTCAGACCAATGAACAGAGATAATCAATACTGAACAAACAAAAACTAATCCGGGCTTAATAATCTAGGATATGTGATCAACTAGAATTTAACTGGTAGCACCATTAATTCATTTTCCTTCTAGACCATCTTGTATACATGCTAGTCCCATTTCTTTGTCTTTGCAAAACAATAATATAAATTTACAAACTTTCAGTTAACATATAAAAGCAGATATTTAAGGGCAAAATGTGGTTCATAGAGCATATTGCAGTATCACATCACATAACAAGGCCCTGGGTTATGGTGCTTATGGAGTACAATATAAATAGATATGAATTCAAAAGAGGATTGCATCTATTAGCATTGCGTCAAGTGAATACCTTCTGTTCGACAATAGAGAGCCTGTCCTTATGGTCAGAGAGATCAGCCTCAGCTTGAGCTAATTCATGGAGTTTTCTTAGCAAGTCCCCACCACCTCTGCATTATAATATTATAACATGTGTAATCATTACAGAGGGAAACATAGGTGTTTATCTCATCAGATTAGTAGATAAAAGTAAAATGACAACAAATGCAGGATACTGTTCTGCTTTCTGAGAGGAATCTAGCTTATATCCAGAAAATACAACTATAAGCCAAAGATGAGCAACACCATTATTTTCCTACTTATAAAGTTGAGAGTCGGTGGTGAGTTCACTCTCCCACCACTAGTACTTACTCCCTCTGTTTTTAAATATAAGATGTTTTAGACTTTGTCCACATTCAAATATTTACCTAATAATAAAGGCATTAAGGCTTCCTTCGTTGGTTTGGTACGTCGTCTTTGATCGAGGTTTACGTCGTTTGGTACGTCGCCCACCGTTTGGTTCGTACGTAAAAGACGTTTGTCACCTCATCCCGCGCTACTAACATCTGTGTAATTAGTCAAGGTGGTACTAATATACGACGTTGCGGCGTGGTTATTTTTTATGGGCCCATCGTTGGTTACGTCAATCCATCATTGATCGCTGGACAACTGAGCCGATGGCAGCCCAAACTCTCTTCGGCCCTCACACTAACGAACTGGCTCCAGCAGCCCAAAAGTGTGCTCCATGTCGCTAGTCAGAAAGTTCTCCCGCTCTAAAAAAATTCCACCTCCGAGTCCTATCCCGATTGATTAGTAGGGATTTTTCCGGTTGTACTATGTGTGCAGGGGCAGCAGCGCGTGAGAGAAAAGAGCACTTTGCTGACCTACGATCTTTAGCTATCTGCCTTTCTTGGACTAAAAAAAGCTAGCTGCCTTTCCTAATCAACATGACTTGTGGTTCTTTTGGTTGAGCCTGTGAAAGAATTTCCGACACTTGTCCCAACTGCTACTAAGCTATTGACAGTACACAAGTGCAAATGATGGATGCTTGATCATGTGCATATAGATTGTTTGCTTCACGTGATGTTGCTTCAACATATATGTTGTTGTTTATTGGTCAATTTGAGAATTCTGCAAAAATCCTAAGAGCTAATAGGGTAGATAGATATCAGTTTATTAATTACAGTCACGTCCAACTCAACGAGATTAGTTTTTATGTTTTAACACTAATTATTGCCGCGGTCCAATGATAGGTGTGTTGTGCGGTGATCAAGGTCATCTCCATGGGACTGACCACATTCGCACACATTGTAATGGGGTGCACACTGTTGACAGGGATAAAGAGGATAAGGGCGACATGGGTGGGATGAAGTGTTGAAATATAGGACATCGAACCAGGGGTGTCTTGAGCCATGTTTATTGAGTTAGGAGGTGTAATGTTTTTTCTTCCGTTGCAACGCACGGGCATGTTTGCTAGTATATACAAATGTATCTAGACATGTTTTAGTATGTATCTAGACAAAATGTGAAACATCTAAAACATCTTACATTTAAAAACGGAGTGAGTATATAATAAATGTGGGCCAACAAGTTACAAAGGACTTGAATAAATAGCTACAATTATCCATACAGGTGGGGCAAACGACTCAAGCAAAAGACATCTAATAAACAAAATACACTATTGTAGTCACAAGTTTAACCGACAGTTTAGCAAAAAAACACAAATGAACCAACACTAATTTATTGGTGCACACATGACCGATTTTTTTACTTGCTCTAACACAACGAAAGACCCTTCTTCCTATGATCTTTATTGCTTGACCATCGTCCTCAGGCCACATCTCATCCTTAGTGCCCAACATCCTACTTTTCAAAATTCAAAATTATGTCTCACTTAAAAGAGCTTATTCTTTTGTTTCCTGAATTTGAAATTTCAAAAGACAAAAAAAAAATTGTATTCAATGAGTCTAGAACCAGAAACCTGACCAATTTTTATTTCCAACTAGTTAACATTTTGAATTTCTTTTGCAGGGATTCTTAAAATTGTAACTTGCAGAAAAATAAACTAATTCTCCTGAATTATTTTGTTTCTAACATTTTCATGATTAATTCTCCTGGAAGTGTGAGGTAACATATGCATCCTCAGCCATGTCAACCTACCACAGTAGCAAAACCATCTCGGGAGTTATTTAAACAATACTCCAAAAGAACAGGGATAATAGCAACAGGAAGGAACACCCATTACAGAATCCATCTAAAAATAAATCAGATGCAAGCATTAACACTAAGTGAAGTGTCAAAACTGACACAAAATTACCTGCGACTACCTCCAGTCAATAGACCACTAGGCTGAAAAATGTCACCTTCAAGAGTCACACTAGTACTGCCAATGTCCCTATTAAAGGCAATCTGTAACAAGAAAAGAATCACCTATATCAGCGAGAACCAACCCTTCATAGATATTAAAATTGCATAGGCAGACTGGGTTAAAATAGATAACTAAACATATTTCTGAAAAAAGCTATATTACCTCCTTTGCTGCCTCCATATTTCGACACACAAATGTCGAACCAAAGACATAAGACATAGCATTCTGCAATAAGAAAATCTCTTTAGGAGTGTATCTTTGAGATTGTTAATGTAATGAATGACAAGGCAGGTACATATAACACTGGATAATTTTCTAGATCATAAGTCACTGAAATCAGAAATAAAGTGGAATCTAGCAGACTAAAATATCAAATGGAATACGCAAAAAAATGCTGACTAATAGGATGAAAAATACCAACCTTTACTTCTCCATCATAACCAACCAGTTCTAGAGCTAATGTTACATTTTCGGCTCCAACCTAATAACAACCAATATATCATTCTTCAAAGTTGAGCAAAAGGTTACATCCAACGAATGAAAACAAAATAACTAACCATTCTACGAGCAGCCTGCTGGACTCTATCAGGTATAGTACCTGTGTGGATTTTATTCAACGGTATTATGGTTACCCTTCTTCTGAGATCACCATTTTGTAGAAGCTGCTTTCCAGTGGTTTCTGAGTCAACGACCACGTTATATAGCCTTCCTCCAGCAGCAACCTGCATAATTTGACTAACGTTCAAGTGATGCAGCTAAACCAGTCCCTTCACTGAAAGGTAGATTCAACTTCAGAACCAAAATCAGGAGTTTGCTAAGACAAACCTCCAATGCCGTTGCTGTTGAGCTATCCTTTATCTTAATAAGCCGTGCAACTACTCCTTTCACTTTTGATTTATCAAAGTTTTTAACAGGGTCTCTGTAGCTGAAGTGAACATTTCCCAGCTCACCAGTAAGTGCGCGAACTTTGTCGTTCAATTTCTGAACCACCTCTACCTCTGCTGACCGATCCTACAATCGGTCATAGGTGACAAAGAGTAATCAAAAATAGTTCCCAAACATTGCCAAGATTTCCGTTAAGAAACTTCTAGTATGTATGCCACAGGAAAGCTGATATTTTTTTATGCATACCTTTTGCAGAGCTTCCATCTGGCCCTCTTCGTAATTTATAGACCCCATAGATGCCTTGATAGCTTCCAACTCTTTTGTCCTAGCTTTCAGCTCTTTCTCAGCTGCAGTAGCTTCATCACGCTTGGATTTCATCTGAGTTTTCTTCTCTTTCAGCTCCTTCTCAGAATGGCTTATCTTTGTTGTCAGCTGCTTTAGTCCAGATTCTGCCTCTCCAACAGCAGCTTTTGCATCTCTAAGTTGATCTTCTAGACATTTCTTCTCATTTGCACTGCTTTTTCCTGCTAGCACACCCTGTGTCAAGTAGAATTTAGTATCAAGAAACTAAGTCAAGACGTTGTCTGTTGATACACTATGATTTCAGAAATTTTGCATACCTGATATTCTTTCTCACTTTCATCTAACTCTTTTGTCAGATCCTCTGCTCTCTTACTCATATCAGATGCACCATCCTCTGCCTTTTTTACAGCAGCATCTCTCTCAACTATAGATCTCTTGATGTCCTCAATGTTCTTGAGAATCTATAAGCAAATAGTGTGTATGTCAGACTGCAAGTATTTCAGAATAAATGTGGATTACTTACTGAGTGACATGAATATGAACAATATATTACCTTTTCAGCAGCCTTTTCCTCTGACCTTAGAGTTTCCTCTTCATTATTCATCAGAGAAGTTTCCTTAATAAGTGCATGTTGGATCTTATCCACTTTCTCCGACAAAACCTTCATCTCACCACCTAGTTTGGCTTCTTTTTCAGCAGCTAGGGTAGCTATGTTTTTTTCCATTTCATTTATCTCTGCATTTAGCTTTTCTGTGCTTTCATCCAGTTCAACAATCTTTCCCCTGATTTGTTTGACATCACTGAGTGCACTCTCTCGCACTTTCTCAGCTTGAACAAACTCATAAGCAATACAGAATCTTTTAAGTCGATCTAGTTCAGTATTACCATTGGCCCATTTCATGTACTGGCACCTCTCTTTTCTAAGTTTCTCCAATGCAGGAAGGATTTCTTCATCGAGAAGTTTATTTATCTCCTCAACTTTATTCTGCTTCTTCTCGAGTGTTTTAAGAGCAGATTCCTTCTTCATTTCATACATCCTTGTGCCTGCTGCCTCTTCCAACATGGAAAGAATTTCTGGAGGCTTCATGTTCAGCACTTTCGTGATACGTCCTTGCATAATTAGGAAATGAGGATTGTTCACATTAAGCTGCACAGAGTGGAAAAGAGTCTGCACCCGGGAAGGTTGTGCAAGATGGCCATTGATAAGGTATTTGTTCCGTCCACCAACTACAATCTACAAATACAAGAGAGTAGTTTATCAATACCCAGTAAAGCTGGACGCACTACTGGTCCAAAAGAAACATACAAAGATCAAGAAAAACAAACTGCAGACAGCGACTTTAGTTAAAGCAGATCAAGTTCAAGTACAAGAATTAATTACTAGAAGAATTTACTAGGCATTATTGCGGGTTAGTGGACAAAAACATGCATCCCTATATACACAGAAATCCCAAAATCCACAACCACCTAAATCAAGAGCATATCCATATTCCATGGTACCACCATCCCTAAAATTTCCCAAAATAGATACATCTACAAACCTTGCAGTCTGCATCACCTCACGCATCAAGACCACCTGAATCAGTATGACGAATTCGAAAACCAACAGACAGACGGACAACTACTCTCCACCCAACAATTAGCGCCAATTTCGAGAAACACTAAGGACAGAAGTGTAAGGAACGGGCTATTACCCCTTCACAGGTTCACCCACGGTGCCCAATTACGCACAAACATAGAGAAGCGTCAAAATACAGGCAGGCGGCGCAAACGAGAGAGGGGTGAGGATGCGCAACCTGGCGCGTGACGGTGATCTCGGCCGAGTCCTCGTAGCCGAGCGGGGAGCGGGCGCGGTCGGAGTTGTCGAAGACGATGGAGACGGTGGCCTTGGTGACCCCCGCCTGGCCCTGCTTGTAGACGAGCTCCTGGAGCGAGGCGGCGCGCACCTGGCGGAGGTCGGTGATGCCGAGCACGAAGCAGATGGAGTCGAGGATGTTGGACTTGCCGGAGCCGTTGAGCCCGGTGATGGCGTTGAACAACGGGTCGAACCCCGGCACCACCGTCCGCCCCGCGTACGATTTGAACCCCTCCAGGCATACCTCCTTGATGTGCATCTCGCCGGCCGCCGGGGGCGTCGCCGGCCGGAGATCCGGCTAGGGTTTGGCGGGCTCGGGCGGGAAAAATTTCGAGGGGTGGGGATTTTTGGGGCTGGGATTTCGAAATGTTTTCGGCCGTGTGAAGCGGAAGTGGTATAGCGGCTAGTGAGGAGGGAGGTAGCTGAGTGGAGATGGTGGCGGCGAGTGGTGGGGTACTATGTACTCTTGGGCTGAGATGGTAAGATGGGCATTTGGGCCTCACGTAAGGCCTTTCTTCTCTTCTTTTTCTAGACTTGGTATATACTGTATCTTTTTTCGCAAACAACTTGCCAAGCTATGTTCTAATTTCTCTTTTTTTTTTAGATAAAGAGTGTATATTAATATTGCGGAGATACAAATTACACCCAGCCTCTGCAACAACGCAACAACCAAATCTGTTACGGATGCACACAGCCGAAAGACAATAAGAAGAAGAAATAAAAAGAAAAGTCCCGCTACAGAGTTACAGTCATTGCAGCAGCCGCACAACCACCACCAAGACACCACCTGATGTCCAAATCTTCAAAAGCAACGTCTTCAAGAAGAACAGTGCCAGGCACAACCAATTAAGGCCAGACCTTGGGTTTTCACCCTGAAGATAATAGTCTTCGCTCTCAAAACAATGTCTTCAGCAAGAACATTGCCAGGCACAACCAATTAAGGGCAGGCCTTAGATTTTCACCCTGAAAGAAAGAACTTTGAACTTCACCTGTGATGTTGCCCCCACTAACATACCGCTGCCCCGCCTCCTGCAACTCCAAGCAAGTTCCTCATCGACGCCAAGCCTCCAATCGCCATTTGCTAGTCCTTTAATCTCAGCTTTCATGACATTCCCCGCCTCTGACTACACCATGGATTTGCCCATGATGGCACAGAAGTAGAGCTTCACGCCGCTCCCTCCGACGCGACCGAATCCCTCCGATCCAGCAAACTCTGGGAATTAGCCCATGAAAGATCACCGGCGGAGCCTTTCGAAACTCGACACTCTTGCCAGATCAAGGTACCGGCGTCAAGCAGATCTTCGTCTTCTCGCGATTTGGAACCCTAGGACCACCGCCATTATTCTCATGCCTCGCAGGCCCCGACGCCGCGAGAACTCACCCAGCAGGAACGGCAGCAATGGAGGGGTAGACCGGTGCCAAACTCTAGATCATTGGCGTGGCCAAGACCACAGCCAAACACCACGGCCGGCCCCGGCTAGACTCAGCATACCAAGATCCGCACGAGGGCGAGATCGGGCAGCGAAGCCCAGTTCACCGCGACGGAACCACGACCAAATCGGCCGGCCGCCGGTGACTCCCCAGCACCACCACGACGCCGCTCCACCGGGATCCTCAGGCGCTGATCTTCGACCACGCCGCCCCATGGCCGCCGCCACGCCTCACCGCCCCCGCGAGACGCCACCGCGAACCACCTCTCCTGCCCACCGTCGTCGGGTGGGCGCCGCCACCACCACCACCGTCAAGGGCAGCAGCGGCGGCGGGGGCTTGAGCCGGGAGGCTTTTTCTAGGGTTGTGGGTGGCGGCGCCTCCGGAGCCGCCTGGGAGGGAGGCGACCCGGGAGGGAGGCTTTGAGTCGTGTCGTGCTTCCCAGTTTGGACTAATTTTGGTCAAGTAATCAAGCAGCTAAGCTAAGCTAGTACGTCCACAACAAACGTCGTTCTAATTTCTCTTAAATATGTTTTTTATAAATATTAAGTTTTGACGTTCAAAGCTATCAATTTATGTTCTGCTTTTACATGATTGTTATCATGCAAAACCCATTTCCACGTGCTATGGTGGCGGAGTCGGGAGTTCAGTTGTCCAAGAGTTTCAAAAGCAAATATGTATACCACAATCCTATATTAACAAGAGAAACAAAACAAACTTATTGTTCTGATCTGATCAGGGGAGACACCTATGCTTTATGTATAGCACAATCCTAGGTTGCAAACCCAAATGCTTATTGTATTTGTATGCTAGTTAATCACATACATCTTTGATCTTTCTACACCTTGAAATCTTAGCTGACAAGGGAAAACAGGGGGAAGCCTATCAATTACACCATGCTAAACAAACACCTACATACAAAATTGAACACGGACAGCTGTAGCTGCAGTAGTGGAAGCAAAAAATCTGCTACTAGCAACTAGAAGAAACTTGTCCAAGATAACAAGGAATGGGCATGGTCAATCGCCTGCGGCTTCTGATAACTCAACTCGATGGTGTTAGCCTGTAGTGTCCTGGTACTGTACTCCCTTTATGTGATGTATTGGCAAAGGAATAAACTTATGATCATACTGTTTGTTACTTTGTTTTAGAGTCAAATATGGGCTTTCTGGCTTCTGGAAGCCCTAGATCTCGAAACACTTCTTCTTCGATCCGAGAAAAACATTGAGACTATCAGCAAGAAAGCAACTACAGATATTGCCCAGATAGCAATAATCCACATCTTTGATGATCTGGCTAGTCTCCTTGATCTATGTACACGTGATACAGTGTCATCAAGGGATTCAGCATTCCGTCCAACTGTTGTCGCAGATGAATGTTGTGTAACTCTGTCAAATTTATTGGAGGTTGGGACTTCCTCAATTTTCTTCGAGATGCCCCCTATGGCTGTGCTTAGCCGAGGGCAATTTCGGCGTTTGTGGTGTAAGTATAGAGCCTTGTTCAAAGACCTACCGCATTCAATGCTGAGAAGATCCCTCTCCCGTGCATTTTGATCACCTTTTGTGATAGAAGATGGATCAGGTGGTTCAGGGAACTTGGCCCAACATGTGTTTACCATATCAGTATTTCTCCAGTCAGCCTTGTCAAAGCTCCAATCACCAACACCAAATCTCAGCCCGTAATGGAAAACCTTGTATTTTGCTCCAGGTAGAGGAACATAGCCGGGATATATCAATATATCGCTCCTTATGATGTGCCGCAGGTTAAGCTGTGTGTCAAGTGAAGAAGAAAGTGTCAAGCAGCAAGATAAAACAATTCGCAGAGAATGACAAAGAAAATTTACTAGTTGAAACGGAGAGCTAACTGCCCACTGGTGCTTCCCATATTAGCTTTCTAGAACTTGTGAGTGCACACTCGGTAGAATATCTCTAGAAGTTACTAACACAATATTTGCATTGATGTTAACAACTACAGGTATTCAGATACATGCAACGCACTCAGCATCAATATAGCCTGTAAGTTCTAATGCGGTGCAGCCATAGTCCATAGGCTTGCAAATGCAATAACACAAAGATATATCATAACCAGACATACCTCGGCTGCTGCAAAAGAGTAACCGTACATCTCACTTATCCAGCCAGATGCATATATATCACCAGTAATGTTTGTTGCATAGTGCTCTTTGTCTGCACGGACCTCTTCTGATTTGTGCAGCCACAGCATAGCAAAACGTCGGAGATCGTCAATATGCATGATAATGACACCACCAACCTTGTCGCATGCAGATGGATTGCGAGTGTGCATCTTTGCAAGTATATTATCACAACCAATGAGATATCTGACATGCAGAAAGGATGATATTAGTACATTGCTCTGACATATCCAATAATTTCATGCATCAGTGCCTCAACTTGCAAGGAGACTTGCACAAATACTGAAGCACCCAAGTGGTAAGTTGGTTCAACGAATTCTAAGATGTGCACCAAGATTCGCGCAAAATCATAATGGAGGTGATGCATACAAGTACCTCTAAACGACTAAACATATATCTGGTAAACAGGAAATGTAATATTACAAAAATCACAAAATGCAGGCTGCAAATTCATAGCACCACATTAAAATCTTACTCATAGGGAGTTGAAACAGGATGGCCAAGTTTTGCACCATACTCCCATGGAGTGATGGAACCTCTCATGATCATATCAGCATCCAAGATAACAATGAACTCAGCATCAGTCTGCACATGGTTAATCCAATGGAGAACTGCTGCTGGTTTATTGATTGCTGGGTACCTAACAAGAACAAATCGAATAAGTTATGGGGTAATGAACAAAAGTTCAGAACACAAAACTAAGTCAGAAGTTTATACCAGTCTCCTGTCAATGGGTGTCTGTTCATGGATGGAACATAATGTGTGGGAGCAAGGTCGTGACCCTTATAATTCTTTAATTCCTCGTATGTACAACTCAATAAGCGTGTAATGTTACCAGGCTGGCCGCTTAAACGAAAACTGTGCATGAGCCCAACAGTTTGCCAGTCAAAATACGACGAACATTCAGTGGAGAAAAGGGTGTGTATTTTTGGATGTCTAGACAATGCAACATGTTGTACAGTTACTTTGCTTTCAACCTTTAGACTGCTCCAGTACTTTGGTTTCGTAAGCTCTGAGAACCTTTTGCTTTTAAGGAAGCTCAGGTATTTTGACCACTGTGGTTTTGGGCATCCAACAGATGTGTGATGCAAAAGAAGCCCTTCATTCAATGTGTTGATGCACTCGATGCTTAGATATAAGCCCCGCTTCACATTTTGGTCAGATTCCATCATCTCAACCTATAAAGTTAGTAACGTTAAAAGGACGCATACAGTATAGCTACCACCTATCAGTAAGAGAAGAAAGTTACAAAATAATTTTTAGCAAGACTGTTCACCTCTTTAGGGAATGGAGGTGGAGGAAATAAACGGTTGCAGTCATAAACTATACCATCCTCGTGGTGTTCCAACTTACTGAAAGACCAGTTTCCAACTTTAAATGGCAAACCATAGTGGAGGATAAGAGGCTCAATGCCAATTCTTGGAGTATAACCTGGATAGATCATTATGTCGTCATTAATCTTGTGGCGTAGGCCTACCTGTTGAAGAGGATAGAGTATTATTACAATGAAGAATTGAAGATACACACAAGACCATAGAAATCCATACTGTGGAAATGTTTACTTTGACATTGCATAATAAAGAAGAGCAAATCGAGCTTACTTCTGCAGCACCGAATGAGTAACCATACATCTCACTGATCCAACCCATGCCATATATATCACCAGTAATTTTAGTTGACCAGTGGGACTTATCCTCCCTCACTTCTTCAGTCTTCGAGAGCCATAAAGGGGCTAGAGCCCTTAAGTCATCGATATGCATGGCCAGAATTCCGCCAACTTTGTCGCAAAATTCTGGATGTGCAGTGTGCAACTGTGCAAGGATGTTATCACAACCCTTCAAATACCTACTTAAGGGAACGCACAGATAAGATTGACGGGGAGCGAAGCCCAAATCTGACAATGATATGATATACCGAGCTACGAGGTGATGACCCAGAGATAAGGTTGCATAAGCAATGTGTTATAAAGACTTGCTTTAAGCTGAAATCAATTTTATACAAGGAAAATTCATGTTGCTTAACATGTTTAGAAAGAAAGATGCTGAAGAAGAATGATGCAGTATTGCACTTGGTACCAAGGGAAAAAAAGAGAGTTAACAAATGACTCTGTAAGAAAACGTATACTCCACGAGGAAGGATGAGCGTCCAAAACATTGTCCAAGTTATTGACACGATATATTAGTTCAGTAATTTATTGAAGTTCTCTCCTTTCAATTACTTATGACCATAATAGGCACAAAAATGATGTCAATGCTGAACTGCTGACTAAAACCATACCCGTAATAAGCTGCAACAGGCTTGCCTTTTTCTGCTCCGAGTTCCCAAGGAATAATAGGTCCTCTAACAATCTGGTCTGCGTCCAAGATTACGACCCAATCTACATTGTCCGCCTCAGGACTATGCTCCAACCAATGTACCACCCCTGCAGGCTTATTGATGGCTGGGTACCTGCACACCAAAAATGGCAAAAGCTCATTTTCATTTCATATGAAGAATCTTGTGTTGCAATTGTGACACTCTCGACTAGACAAAACTTTCCAAACTCGTAGTCATCTGACACTCCAGTTTATCCCCCCGGTTGTCACTGCACAACACTATTCAGCCACCTCAATCAAACATTTCAGTTTCAGGCGCAGAGTCACCAAATTAGACCATAAATTCCAATTGGCAATGACTAACAACAAGAGTCCCGTGAACTAGAGAAGGGCCGTTACTTCTTACAATAAATGGGGAAGGAAGAGGTGTTTATGTGCGTGCGTGCGTGCGTGCGTGCGGAGACGAGAGTTACCTACCAGTCGCCGGTGCGGGGGTGGCGGCTGTAGGAGGGGACCTGGAGAGTGTGGCCGATGCGGAGGCCGCGGTAGGAGGAGAGCTGGTCGGGGGCGCAGCTGAGGAGGCGGGTAACCCCGCCGGGCTGCCCCGCCTTGCTCAGGCTGTGGAGGAGCCCCACCGCCTGCCAGTCGAAGTAGTCGCCGCACTCCACCGAGAAGAGCGTGTGCAACCGCCGCCCCTCCCCACGGCCGCCACCGCGGCTGGCATCAGCAGCAGGAGCGTGAACGCCACCGCGCCGGCGATCACCCCCGCCATTGGTGGTGGGGTGGCGGATCTCGTGCCTGGATCCTTCGGTTCCTCGCCGGTTTGTGTCCCTGTCCGAGAGGCTGTTTGGATTGAGCCCCATCTAGCCCTACCAAAATATTGGCATGACCAAATACGGGGCATAGCCAAAATATTGGCAACTTGTTTCTGTTTGGATTGTAGCCCATAGTACCTGCCAAAATTTTGGCAAATGCATTGGCTTCCATTTGGTTTCATGCCAAATGACTTGCCAAATATTTGGCACGTTTCATTGGCTATTGTTTGGTTTGGTTCCGTATCTCATAACTTGCCTGACAACAAACAGGTTAACATGTATTTATAAGATACATATATGATAATGGGATTAACTAAGCGATTTTCACATTGACATGGTTCAATACATTAAACATCCCATATACTGTTTGATACATCAGATAAATCAAAGTTGAGATGCTACAGCCAGCCACAAAATCAAGTTCACATACTAACCGACCCTTAACCAGACCATTTGAGAAGCTACAGCCAGCCACACAACCAAGTGTGCTCAATATACACAAAATATGCATAATATAGGGTGTCCATACCACCACTAGGAGCTAAAGTATTCCTAGTGATAAACAAAAGGTAGCCAGAAACTAACTAAGTTCATGGCAGTTCAGTGACCAGCTGCAGATCCGCCATCACGGCCAGCATGATGAAATTGAGGTTCAAAGTAGCTAATGACCCACTCTTGAAGCACTGCATCATCGGAATTGTTGAGGTAACTACGAAAGATATCTTGATCTGGCTTGGATAGATAGGCTGCAATCTCAAGTTTATCCTTAGCTGTGAAGGTTAGGGAATTTATTCGCTTCCAAAGATTTGCATAAGGATCTGCAGGTGGCATTGGTTGCACAGGAATAATAGGGGCTGCAAGAGAGTCAGCTAGCTTCTTAATGCTAGCTGCCATATCATCATTAGATACATTGCTCTTGTTGTTTGCTTTGACCTTGGTTGGGTTCTTGGAAGGTGATGGTGACACACGCTTGCGCTTCTTGTTTAAAGGATTGCCGTCGAACTCAAGTTTAGGACTGTGGCGACCAATGATATCAGAGTCAGCTTCATCGCTGTCTACTGGAATTGGATAGCCTCCAAGTTCCACCAGATCCTCATTGTCATCATTACCATCATCCACATTGACAGTGGTTTGGTCTATTGCGAGTGAGCCATCAGCTTGAGATTGGTCAGAGAACAACTCTTCCAACTGGTGGAAGAACCTGATGGGTCTAGTAAGATAATTGATTGTAGTTTTCTGTCACGCAAGACAAGAACAAAACATGAGAAACAAGTATAAAGAAAAGACAATAAGAGTAACAAAAAATTGATTTCAGACCATGACATAAACACTTACACTGAGATGTTGCTTTTCTGACTCGGAAAGTGTAAATTTGCAGGTGCTAGCCTCAAAGCCATTGCCACTATTGCTCATGGCCCGTCGCACCCAGCTCCACTTCTCCTTGAACGAACGATAATGTCGATCCACTTGGTTTTGAGTGGCTCCAAGAGAAAACTTGCCATTTAGAGCATCGGCACACTGCAAGTGGTGTTGTTTCTTGAACTTGAAAGTTGTTGGTTTGTCCTTACGAAGCTCAATATACCAGTCAAGCATAAACCTTGTGGCCTCATCAGTCCAGGTTATGTACTTATCACGAGAGTTGCAGTCATCCTCACTCTTGACAGAGAGCTTAAGCTTCCCCATGATCTGCAGATTGGTACTACAAACATAATATAGCAGGACAAAATAAAATATAACCAGCCAAGGAATCTCAATTAAGAAACTTAAATAAGTAGAACAATCTTACAAGGATTAAACAAGTTACATAAGTCCATTACAATCAAACGCTTCACACTACAAAAGTTCCCTAGCATGGAGATATCAAAAGCACTAAGTCGGGGTATCATCAGCCTCATTCCCCAGCACTATTTATCTTCCCACATTTGTGAGCTAATAAATCACGCTTGGCAGCCCACTCGCGTATGTCAGCCTCCCGATCATGAACACGTCCACTACTCCTAGGGAGGTTGGCATACCACGTCGCCTCATCCACGACATACTCATATGGACCATTTTCTAGTATCCAATTGTGTAAAGTGCAACAAGCAACTAAAACCTTAATCTGAGATTTCAAAGGTATGAAGGGCCTCTCAGAAAGTATCTTGAAGCGATTCTTTAGAGCCGCAAATGCTCGTTCAACTGTGGTCCTAAGCGATGAATGCCGGAGGTTGAATAATTCTTGTGGGGTAATTGGGTCAAGTGATCCAGCAAACTCATTTAGGTGGTACCGCACAGCACGATAAGGAGGCAAAATCCCTAGCCTTGCAGCATAGCCAGCATCAGCCAAGAAAAATTTCCCTACAGCCATGTTATATTGATGGTGAGCTAAGGTTAAACTGACACAAGTGACAAACATGTATGTTATGTTGTATATGTACCTTCAGGTATTTTTAGACCCACTGGACGTGTGAGGGCATCTTTTAGCACAAGAGAATCATGGGTAGAGCCCTCCCATCCTGCTAGAACATACGTGAACCGAAGGTCGAAGTCGACAACTGCTAGCACATTTTGGGAGGGGTATGACTTTCGGCCCCTAAATTTGTCCACCATGTGGGCAGGAACACAAGCCTTAACATGAGTGCCATCTAGTGCCCCTATACATCCCTATGATTACGAAAAAGAGTAGCGTATATCAAGCTTGGGAAAGATTGATCTTGTATAATAAATACTAAAATCTACAGTCTCAGAGTTACCTCAAAGTAGGGGTAGAATCTGTTCGGGCTGCTAGTGATTTTTGTGTGTGTATCCGTTGATCTAATATAAATGAGATCACGTGCTAACTCCCCATTGCACGCAGGACAATATTGAAGTATCTACTCACTGTTTCACTAGATCGCCAAAACCAGAATCCAACACATGAATTCGTGTGATGTTGACCCACCATGTATAGGAACATTGCAACTTGTTCCTCTGCCGAAACATGAAATGTGTCAATTAACAACTTCTTCAGCCTTAGCCTATCACATAGCTTGTAAAATACAGCTCGAGACATCCTCAATTGCTTGATGCATGTCGCATCTGATGTGTTAATAAGCCTAATTAGCACATTAGTCCTGTAGAGGTCCCTCTCAACTAGTGGACCATACTTTTGACCTCTACCTCTATTTTTTCTACCATCTCGGTTTCTATACCAGAGAGCCAACAGAAGGACAATGATAGATAGAATCCTCTGCCTTAACATGTATCGTTGCTGGTCCATGTCCATCTGGGTCAAATAAGCACACTGAGATAAATGAACTATCTCGACACATCTTAAAAATCCTTAGTTGCTGAGAGATACATATTACAAAATCAAGTTCAATACAACTAATGTGATGAAATTAACATGGGGACTTTTTTGCCGGAGGCAACTAACAAGGATTTGATAAGCAATAGATCAGATCTAGCAAGTAGCACCTACGTGCAGCATATCTCCAACTAAGAGGTCAAAGATTGAAGTAAATCGGCCATAGAAAAAAGGGATTGGGGGGGGTTCGATTGGGATTTGAGCACTGACCTTCTTGGTGTGAGTTGAGTGAGAGAGTGGGCCGAGAGGTGCAGCAACGCCGGCGGCCGCCGGAGCAGCTCGTATTGACGCAGAAACGCCGGCGGAAACGCCGCCGGAGCAGCCTGCAGATCGTGCCCTTGTGTGGTTCTTCTGTGTGCGCGCAGGTGAGGAGAAGGGGAAAGTGAAGGGGACAGGCAAAAAAATTGCGCACCCACCCTTTTATACCTCGGTGGCTTGCTCACGCCAGATTTGGCTGCCAATATTTTGGCGGTCGATTTCCGCGCCATGGTTTCGCCCGCGATTTGGCGAAAACTAGACGTGGGCGCGCCCAAGCTGGCTAGGGCGAGCCAAAATTGGTAGCGAACCAAACTGTAGCCAAAAAGGTAGGGCACGACCAATATTTTGGTAAGGCTGGTATTGGTACCCATCCAAACAGCCTCCGAGCCCGCTGACTCTGAGCTTTCCACAGGCCACAGCTGACATCTGACGGGTGCTTGGAAATACGCCATCCAAGTCGGTTAACGGGAAGATACCAGTGCTACGTCAAAGGGATAAAAAAACTTCCCCGTTCATTTGCAAAGCACGTTGGGCACGTACAATGAAATTAACACAGGTTAACGAGTGGAGTGGCTCCGAGATCGATCCTGCTGTTAATATTTTTTTTAAACATATTTACAAGTTTCAAAAAGTTCAGAAAACAAATATGGAGATAGCCAATGGTGTATCCCACAAACGTGTAAAAAGTTAATTTCAAATACTTTGTTTTAACCTACACAAAAATGACATATCAGATAAAATTATTTTGTCATTTTTGTGTAGCCCATAATACAATATATTTTAAATTCATATTGTGCACGTTTGTGAATACAACATTGGCTACATGGATTTTTTCAAAAAAAAAATTGTAAATACAATTTTCGGTCTTTTAAACTAGCAAGAGCACTGGTGCTTGAGCCAAAAGCACTTTCCGATTAACACAACTTCTTTAACATATTATTTTACCTTCAATACAATTATCGTAAAACTATAAGAAAAATGATGTGATCTTGCATTTTGGTGGAAAAATGCTACTGTCTTCTTCCAAGTTACATAATTTTCTACACAAATACAGTCAGAAATTGCAAAATTTTGCCACTAATTAACAACAAATTAGTAATCTAAAAATGGCACCGTGAAAATTCAACATTAAAAATTAGTTTCATAGTTTTCACTATAATTATTCACTTAGATGTTCATGTAGGCATATCTATCATGGTAGAATTTCAAAAACAAAATGTAATCATGGTAGAATTTCATGTTGAATCAGAAACATTGCTCACAAAAATCAATAACATGTACATCTGGAGAGAGAGGACATGATTTTGTTCATATATATGCCCTACAATACAATTTTTATTTAGAAACAACAATAATTCCCATGTACATAACATAAAATAATAAATTAATTAATTAAAATACCATAAGTATGATCATTGAGAGTATAAAGGCGTAGGAGTAATCGAGGTAGGTACAATATCTGTTCTCGACAGTTGGATATATCATTGTTAAATATTCCCTTCGTTTCTAAATGTAAGATGTTTTAGCCTTATTCAGATTCAGATGTATCTATACATGTTTAATTGTATTTGTTCACTCATTTTCCTCCGCTTCTAGTCAATATGTGAAATAGATAAAACATATTATATTTAGAAACAGATGGAGCAATAGTTAAAGATTTTGAACGGTCAATACAAAAGTATTACATCTAAATCGTGTTTTAGAACGTCTAAAAATTAAAAATCACAACGATAGAAAAGTACATTCGAATACGAATCAATGGGTGCCGATTTTGATCACATAGTCCACGTATGTTCGACTAGTGGTTGACCAAAGCGAAAGTGCAGGAGTTTTACAAGTAATTAGACAATTTGGATATAACATACGATATCCTCTTTTTTCACAACTGGTTCTCCAAACGGTACTTCAGGCATCACAACACAGTCGAGCCTAAAAACTAGTGTCCCGGCATTAGAGCATCTCTAACAGATGCCCTATTTCATCATTCATGCCCTAAAAACAATTTTTTAGGGCACCGGAGGGTAAAAACAGCTCTCCAACAGATGCCCTATCACGTGCCCTAACATGGGGCCGCTCCAAATTCTGCTCCTATCTGCCCCATTGGGGCAGAGAGGGCCGCGCGGGAGGGCTTCCCTATCCATTCCGTTTCCGTGTGCGTAGCCAACTGCCACCCTGAACCTTCTTCCACCCCGCGCCGCGACCGCCTCGCCCCCGATTTGGCCGCCCCCGGCGACCTCCACGCCATGGACGATGATGATGGTGCCCTCCCCGACTTCCGCGCCCCTCCCATGACCAATTCCGGTCGTTCCCCGGTCTCGGGCGCCGCCGAGGAAAACCGTAGGGTTTCGCCCCTCTTCCGCCAGGTCTTCGCCGCTCCCTGCGCCGTCTCCGGCGCCTCAGCTCCGGCCGTGGAGGCCGCCCCGGTGGTGAATCCAGCCGCCACACGCAAGAAGACGTCCACCACAGCCGTTGCCGGCAAGAGGGCATCGACGGCCGCCGCCACGACATCGAAGAAGCAAAAGGCCGCCGCCGGTCATGGCCCCAAGCCGAAAGACGTCGCCGACGCCGCTGTGATGCCTCCGCCACCTCCTCCGCTGCCCGAGGACCTCCCCTTCGTCGCGTCGCTGACCCGTACTCCGCCTGCGTCCAACATGCTCGATGATTTGTCAGTGGGGTAAAAACTTCTCCTTTGCTTCATCTTTCATCTATAAAATGTTGCTACTTGTTGATTGTTCAATTTTGCATTGTAGACTCGATAATGTCACGGAGTTTTTCAATTATATGAATGTTGAAACTCATTCACATGTTGGCTCCCAAGACACTCCATCTCAAGAATATGAGCAAGTTGATGAGGATCTTGACAATGATGATGAGGGGTTCGTGCCTAGGGGAAGAGCAGCGAACTACATCACCGCGGAGGACATATTAATATGCCAAGCTTATGTTCATGGACACAAGCAAGATGGATGAGAAGCACAAATAATATGTGGAACTTTGCCGTGGTTAATTGTTGGCGAAGAAACAAATGGCCTACATGAGTGCAATGAGTGCTATAGGAGGCATGGGAACATCCATGAGCTACATGGGATTCATGGGGGCGGCAATGGGAGGTGGCGGCTTCGGTTATGGTGGTGGTGGCATGGGAGGTGGTAGCGGCTTTGGTGGCGGCATGGGAGGTGGTCTCGGCTTCGGTGGTGGTGGTGCCATGGGAGGTGGTGGTGGTGCCGTGGGAGGTGGTGGTGGCATGGGTGGGTTCGTGCCACCTCCGACTTCGAACCCAACTCATGGAACTACCGAGGAGGCCAATGTAGATGATGCCAACAAAGGCAATGATGTGAATTATGATGTTGTTTGTGTGGACCTATACTATGGTTTGAAGTATGTGTCGTTTGAGTGGATCTATGATATGCTATGGATTGAACTTAATTTATATGTGCTATTTTTGCAATGTTTTAGTTTATGGTTGATCATACCTTCATGTTTATCTCTCAAATAATACAAAAAAGAAGAGGAGGGGTGCGGCCGCGGTGCCCTAAAATAGGGCATCTGGTAAAGCAGAAAAAAAATTGGTGCCCTAAAACGATAAAACAGCTGCCCTATAACCAAAAACTGGTGCCTAATTTAGGGCGTCTGTTAGAGATGCTCTTACAACTCATGATCTTACCGCATCAGACGGAAGCAAACACTTCAGATGGTGCAGCAGCCAGCAACGAGTTCCTGTGCAAATGTGATGCAAACTATTTAGGATTGTTCTTCTCTGCATCTCCACTGTTTCATCTTTGCATCCGCGAGACTAGTTTTGCATTGCATCTGACCGTACTGAATTCCGCTTCACCGGTACGAAATTTTTTCAGGTTTGGATGAACGAGTAATTTCACACATTGCGGCCTATGGGGAAATCATTCCGGCGAACATGGAACTGAAATGTTAAAGAGTGTTTGCATGTAATAGTACAATGATGGTCTCACATACAGCTTGCAATGCTGCATCACAGAAAACAAATCCATGGAACTCCACAAGTGTCGATTTTGTAAGGAAATATTCGACAGTCTCCATATATACTTTTGAGAGATTGTCGAAGAGCTTATAGATTATACCATGGCACAGTCTATCATACAGACATTTTATCAAAAGTGGAGTTACTACAGTTAGATCCTTCCACCAAAGTATCAAGTTAGAAGAACACTATAGCCCAACAGCAGGTGCTATATGGGAACACACCAAAGAACCACCATCCATCGATGGAGGGCAGCCGCCGGGTCAGGCAAAGAGACATCCATCCATCAGTGGGTAGTCTATCGTTTCGCTGGCGAACTGATCCTGATCATCGTACCAGTTGCTCTGTAGCCCGGACAGTATCATCGCATCATTGTAGTGAAATAAATCGATGCCACCCAGCCCTATATTCTCAAAGGAGACACCTTGAAGTGGGTAGCCGGGAAGATCCTCAGTGAGAGAAGAAAATCTGCGCCGCATATGATGCTTGGCTCTTGCGAACGGAGCAAAGCGCCTTGGTTGTTCGTCTGATCGAAGTTAGTGCTAGGCAAACCTTCCACACTGGAGAACTTCCGGTCAGCATCAGTTGAGGTCACAACACTGTCACTGAGCTGAACAGAAACCGAGTCAACTGTACACGTTACCGACGGGGATAAGGACTTGATGCGGTCAAGAAGGGCTGGCTTCACATCTGAGAAGTTCCTGGCATCCAACTCCATACTGCAACTCATCGAGATTAGCGGTGGTGGTGTAAACAGATGACCAGGAGCAATGGGGCGCTCCAAGTCTGGCTTTGGTAGGCATGCATAGTCCCCTAAAAGGTCACAGCGTGCATGGTTATGCTTTGGGTATTGCATGAACTGCTTTGACGGCGCGCCTGCACTCCAGGCCTGGCATTCCAGGATCATGGTTTCTGATGGTTTCCTGTCCTGATTCACTGGAAAACCTTTGAAAGACAGCACCCCGCCCAATGGTGAAGGGCCAGCGACATTCTGAGAGTCGGCAACAGAACTTACAGAATTTATGCTTTTATCTGACACCGGTAAGGGGACCGTGCGCTTGGTGTCTTCTAACACACTCTTCGGACCTTCTAACTTCTGGGAAGCATGTGGATATCCACTGGAAATGTTGCTTGGTTGCTCTTGGAAGGAGCTTCTGAGGTTAAGGTTCTCTGATGGTCCCTTGTTGCTGAAATCTTGCCTAGCTCCCAATATCCTTTCCTCGTTCTGCTTTTGCAGCCTACCCAGGTAGAGGCGATATTTCTGCATAACAATGAATTTTCTTCTTATGAATTTCAGAACTTCATTTTGAGTTTTAAGGAATACAATGATGTTAACTTGAATTCTGGAGTATTGGGTAAAATGAGATGATCAAACTTCTAGTGGATTTTCATGAAAATTTGAATACTGTGATATTTAAAGCCTTAAAGGTTTTAAAAAGATTCAAGTCAATATAAATTGCGAACAAGTTTACTACAAGATGAAAGGGTGCTGTCAGAAAATACATGAACATGGCTAAGGAAAAGAGTACGCCTCGTCAGGAACTCATTGCTACTTACTGAAACAAGAATCTTCTTTCACTTACTTCTAGGGGAAACATTGACAAAGGTGATCTTATTTTATTTAATAAAGGTGATTCTTATTGCACAAGAAACTACCTGCGTCAGATTATAAATTCGAATTTTCTGCTCTTTATTTGCTTTATGAGTTTCAAAAAACAGGTCGCTGATTGTTGCACAAATTTGTGATGACACACCAGGTACAGTGAGCTGGAGAAAAGTCATGGTGCAATTATCTGAATTTAGGGTACTGTAACAAACTTTCTTAATTTTTTTTAAAAAAACTTTAAAATCTCTTTATAAACTCGGTTTCTTTCTTAGAAAAGTGAACATAGAAAAATTACCGTTTGAACATCATGTCATACCTGAAGATGGCTAGCAACATTCTCTCTTGTTAAGCCAGGAACACTCATCAAGTCCAATATCTTCTTTGGCCCTACTTCTGCAAGATAGCAATATTTGTGCTTTATGAGGACCATGGAAATTTTATAATTTTATAGAAGGTTGCTATAAATGTGTAGAATTTCAGACACCACTTACTGTCAAATCCAATTTGGTTCACAGCATTTACGAACTTCTGATGCAGATCAACGGACCAAACTACTCTAGATTTTTTAGCATTAGCACCGTCACTGTCCTGATCTGCGTGGTCCTTGTCCACATCTTTCCTCTTTCTCGTGGTTCCGGAATCAGCTGTCATAAATAGGCTCTTCTCGTCAAATCCCTCGAAACCATATCTGAGCATTTGAAGATCATCACAGCTATCATTGCTTTCGATCTCTTTAACCTCATGCATTTTCTTCCTATATACATGTTGCCAAATGTTCGGAGTTCCTTCATCCGAACGGGCTTGAGGAGGTAATCACAAGCACCATGATGGACACCTTTCATCACCCTACTTGTCTCTCCATCAATGGACATCACTGTGAAAACAGAATGGGGCAGTTTGGTTGTTTTGAGTAGATATTCAAACTGAATAGAAGATATCATTTCTTCTTTAAAATTTGCAGGGAGACAGGTTTGGTGTTGAATACTAACTTATGACAGGTAGATCCATCTCAAGTCCAATGAGTTCGAGAAGCTTGAAACCATCCATGTCTGGCATGTTCACATCACTAATTACAATGTCGAACTTGTTTCTCCTCTCCCGGAGGATATCGAGAGCAACTCTAGCCAGGCCGCATGTGGTAACTGCAGGTAGATAAGTAGTTTAGTCTAACTAGAAAAGTAGATAGCTCATGGTTATTCTTCAGGAAAAAATCATGAGTATTAATCATAAAATGGATGCATAAAAAAGAAAATGTGCCCGTGCACACACAAAACACAGAGAGAGCTGAGATTAATAGACTGGCAGTTAAGTTAGCACACCCAGCAGTGATAATTGGCAATAGGTCTACCAAAAGAACTGGTGACTTGGTAAGTATGTTAAATTTTAACCTACATAGCCCTTAAAGGCCCATCACTAGTGCCACAGAACTATAGCACCTAAATGGTCCGCAAGACCGCACAGAAGATATGGTAGGAACTATTTGTTCTGAAATTTAATGCCTAGTCACCAGTAGTAACTTACACAGGAGTTGCCACAAAGTAAATTATGCAGTTACCTCCAAAGAAAAGTAAATTATGCAGCAATTAAACCACTGCTCTGTGGACAAGAAACCCATCAGTCTAAATAATTGAGAATCGCCTCTAAAAATGCATGATTTGTTCGCTACAGAAATTTTTAGCCCAGAAGAGCTAATGGACCAGGCCTCTATTGCTCCCACTCGCAGTTGACACCAAACAGTTACATACACAAGCAAGAACAAACACAGGAGTCGAAAAAGCAGGCAAATTGCTGGCATAAGAACAAATTCTATAAAGCCCCTAAATTCGATTCGATCGACAAGGTTCAATATTCCAGTTTAAATCAGTAAACGTAGTTGCCAAATATAGACTACTTTCCAGAACATACATGCATGTATACCCACGATTAACAGCGAGTATTCCCAAATCCTTTTCTCAGAGTAATTTAAACAAACAGTAAACATGCACAGGCGACCGATGCACTGAGCCTCAGGCCGCAGCGCAACGATCAAGCTAGAGGAAGTAACGAACGAAAGAGGAAAGGCAAAGATTCCAACCTTCGTAGGAACACTTCCTGAGCATCTTCTCGAGTATCTTGAGCCAGGTGGGGTCGTCGTCGACGACGAGGACGCGCAGCCCGTAGGGGAAGGCGGAGGCGTCGGCCATCGTCTGTGCCGCGCTCAGCCGCCTCCTCGCTCTGTGTTGCCCTCTGGCTCGCTCGCTCTCGGTGCGCGCCGCGCCGGGAGGTGGTGTCTCAGTGGAGTGGGAGGGGAGCAGCTAGGCGGTTAAAAAGGGTGCGAAGTGGAGGGGGAGGAGGACGGACGACGGGGCCGATCAATATTGGCTCTGCTGCTTAACTGGCTTTATTCCGATTACGGCCTTTTTATTTTGCTTTGGAATAAGAAGTGAGCCGTTTGATCAAGTGGGGTGTGAAGCGTGTTGCTTTTCGGATGGTTTTTGCTTGTTCTCTTTGGTTGGGCAAATTTTATTATTGGCTTTTGTTAAGTCGATCTTGCCTTGTGATAGGCGATAAGTGGCTAAAATGTTCTGAATAATGTGCTCTTTAGCTAGTTGGTGATGGTTTAATGCTCATGTGTGGAGAGTGGATTTTGCTATGTTACCAATGCTTATTGGATATCATGCCACCCATATTTGCGGATGATTATTGTGTTGTGCTTTCGATCGAAACTCACGGTGAAAAGACGGCTGTGAAGAATTTTCAATCTTTTATATTCAACAAAACGTATACCGCTTTTTGGTGTGCTATACCTATTTAGCGTGTAGTCACGCTTTAAGATATTTATGTTCTTGTTATCTCCACTGTGTCAAATTGTGACATCAATATAACCCAAGGCCTTAAAGGATTGATAGTAATATACTCGTAGTAAGTCATCATAAAACATTGGGATATGTGACCTCTATGGGAAGTTGTCCCATGGTGCTCTTGAGTGGGCACACAATGCATTGAACAAATTTGTGTTAGTTTATGGGGTCACTCTAGATCCTACAAAGTTATCAAGAATAAATACTGCTAGCCCGAGGACGTTTGGGGTGTTTCACACATCTTGTTGCACGGCTCCATAAATAAAATGTATAATGTCAGAATCTCTAAAATAAAGTCAATATGGTATATATAGATTGGACTACCCCCAATCAGTAATTCATTTGTAATGCCTAGCATACATATGTCTTTTTTGCGTGTAAACTATATATGAGGGGGTTCATCATGATGGCATAGTGATGCATTACTTCACTTGCCTCTAAAGGGGCCCGCTCCGGGCAGGTTCTGATCACTTACTATATATGGCCCTACGAAGAGGTTAGGAGCGTTTTCAAGATGATTCTTTGTCGCGGTGAAAACATAACCCATTTTTTGCCTGAAAATGTGAGTATGTTTTGCCCACTTTATCCACCACCCACCCCCCCATCAAAATGATTAATAATGTCATTTCAAATAATGCATTACATAGTGGTATAAAACATGTTAATCCTACAACGCATGATACACAATAAAGAGTTATAACCACAGGGGCGAAAAAATGCGCTCTAGTCTTTCCAACTTTTTATTTCTCGTAGTTAAAGTTGTCGATTTTTGGTGTTAAGCATTGTTTTAAATATTTTTATGGCATAAAACCTGAACTTGATGTATGTAAAGTGCTAGGTACGTTTGGTTTGTGCTCAGACTTCACAAGGTTGAATTATATGTATCATAAAAAATATAAATGTCATGACTGATAATGGTGGAGGAATCACGAGTAGTCTCATCTAGTCTAATCTTACGAAAAGTAGCAACTTGTCAAAATTAAGCAATGTCAGCATAAATCCAAGAAACTAGTTATGGTCAACAAGCCAAAGTGGGATATAATGAATTAAAAGCCGAAACTCAAGAGAGGCCCAATAGTAAGAAGCCCAAGAGAATGAAGCAATTAATGGGGTTGATCGGCATAAGCTATGCACCACCCATCATCCATAGTCTACAGTTGACTACTAATCACAATTTACCCTCTTACCCACACTTCCCCTTCTCAAGGGTAGAATCCTTATCGTGTAATCTGCTTATTCTCACTTGAGTCGTAAGATGCACATTGATGCATCCATTTCTTATAGTGTTTTTACTTACTTTATTACTACGTAGAGGTAGGGATTTCCGCGTTTTATTGCGCCAAAGCGTACTTTTATGTCTATGTATGCAGGAAGTTAGAATATAAAACATGAATTCTAATCACCAAGTATGGTATGAAATAGGCTGATTATGACCACTTAATACCTTCCTTGTGGAAAAACAATTTGTTGAAAATAAAGAAGAAAGAGAAAAAAGCAACAAAGAGAAAACATAGGAGATAACGAGTCGCGATATGGTCGCGCCCGACCGAATCGATGACCGTACCGCCTCTAGGACGCCCGCCTCATCCAATAAATTAACCTCATGGTCTCGGATTTCCAATCATACGAGCACAACAGATGCCACCCGAAAACAGTCCAAAAAACATAGCCTCCGCAAGGGATCCGGAGGAGGAATCAGTAGGAGGCTGCCACCATCTTCACCGCTGCGATCCGGAAGGCCAAGGCATCCATCTCCATCATCACCAGCACCATCTCCTTCATCTACACCAACGAATCCCTCTCTATCTCGTTGTAATCCCCAAACTTGTAGTTGTGGATTTGCACGTGTACACGTAGCGTTGTTCGTCTTTCATTCGTATCATTAATATGATTATGTCTTGTGCTTTCATGTGCGAGTAGTTCCATTTGTTTTTTTTTGGAAGATGGGAAATCCTAGTTTTATTGTTATGAGATGAGATAGAAATTTTATGGTTTAATACCGGTTGTTATGTGGTAACCGTCTACTTCTGTATATCGTGTGTATATCGTGTGAACGTCGACTACACAATATTTGCATTCGGGGCCGAAGTAGGTTGTTTGTGTTTATGCAAGAATTTAGTGGTTAACGTGCCCCATACTCAAACAGAGGTAGACTTGATACCCTTCTTTGGTGGGGTGCCACTTGTCATTGTGTTAATTAACATGGGAGTAACGGAGATACACCTCTCCACATCCACGTGGTAAAACCTTAATTGCTAGTGGCTCGGTTCATTATGCTGGGTATCTTACGAGGCTAGCAGTGTTTGTGTGGGGCATGTATGCCTGATAGACTCAGGCACGTCTTTACTTGTGACTCCGCCCCTACATGAATAAATTTGACACTGAACGATATAAACTATCTCCACTCTAAAAATATACTAGGGTGTAAACAATGCTTCCTGAGAACGCTTTAGACTTATTGCAGTTTCCATAACCATCACCGTTTGCTAGCTCTATCACTTTTATTTTTTTGTCTTTTACCTTTCTGTTTAATCACCAACAACCAATCAATCTCTTTTTCACACTTGCTTGTTTTGGATCAAAGTAATTTGCAGGTACAATTATGTTAATAATCAAAGGAGAAGGTAAAGACCATTTTCTCACCTCCCTGTGGTTGACAACTCTTATTTCAAAACTAGATACGACGACATGTGCACTTGCAGGCATCACACACACCCTTCAAGCCCACACTTCCCCTCTCTCTCAAGGGTAGCATCCTTGGTCATGTAGTCTACTCATTCTCACTTGAGTCAATAGGTTATGCACACTTTCAATGGACCTTGCAAAGCTTGGGGTTAGCTAACATGATCAACAGGATAATGGGAGTTTTGAAAGTGGCTGCATCCACAGACGTTATACAAGCCAATCAATTTTCTTGCCGTCTTTATAACCATCGTGTAGATACTTCTTCACATGGATGCCCTACGAGACGATCAAACCTATTTGAAAAACTACATATCAAAACTGAGTGTACGATGATCTTCGTGTAAGACCCCCCGTACAAACCATTCTAACTTTACAATAAAACTAGTAACCAACAAGAGATACCCCGCATTTCCTTTCATCCGATAACAACATGATATATGTTCTCTGTCTAAATGGTTTAAATGTATACTCAAAAGTTTCTTGCAAGTCTAAGTACAATTATTGTCTTAATCAAACATATGCAAGCCCATGCATAAACCAACTGACATTATGTGTATACCACCATTATATTTGTAGCTACGCTGTATAAACATGTGCTAGATAAATTGAGCCAGTGATGGAGCTAGGATTAGGAGCAGTTGATGTTAAAAGTTCAAACTAAGTGATAGATGAGACTAGTGAGGTCATTATATATCTAGTGTTTTTAGGTCAAAACTAATTTACCCATAGCTAATATCATGTTGTTCATCATGTGGACCGACATCATAAACAACATGTAGCTCGCCACTGAACAAAGTCATGCCTCCTAGAATGAAATTTTGTGCATACAAAGTATGCCCCCACCCCCACCCCACCAAAAAAAAGTTGATACACAAATGAATTTATATTTGGTTGATCTAAAAAAAGAATTTGTATTTGGTTATTAGTGTTTTTTCTTGCAGCCGTTATTTCTTCTTCTATACCCCCTCCGTATCAAAATATAAGACTTTCTATCTATTCCACTAAAACATGTCTAGATACATGTGTGTGTGGAATAGCTAGAAAGTCTTATATTTTGATATGGAGGGAGTAGTTGATAGTCTCAATTGCATCTGCAGCATATACTAGTTAGTAAAAGTTTACTCCGAATTCACACTTATCTTTGATGAGCAACTTTATTGTTAATCTTTGTGGGAATATGTGAATATATGCAAATAAGTACAAATACTTGTATTGTGAAACTGTTTTTACTACGAGACTAAAAGTTTAAGATAGGAAAAGACTACCCCCACCCATCCCCAACCCCCAAAAAAGATACTCATCGTGAAGAACTTTTAGTACTCACAATACAAGTGCACTTTTACGCAAATAGCAACTGTTGGAGTTTTTATCCGTACACAGAGCTTGTACTCACGCCTGAAGCCTGACGGCTTACTCCCTCTCTAGTGACGAGAAATTCAGGTCAAAGTTTGCCCCTTGGAGCAAAGCACCGGTGGTGCTATTCGCCCATTCCTTTCACCGTCTTTACCCCACGATGTGTCCATCAATCCTCCCCTGGTGCCCTGGTGGTGGCGATCTTGTCACTCGAAGTGAGGATTCCCCGTCCATCCTCACCAGAAAGAATGAAGATTGTCGGTCTAATCATGCATGGTCACAAGTAGCATCGGTCACGAAAAACTCGATCAGCAGCTTACATTTGGTAACCCCGAAAGGCCGCGCCACACGCTTCGCCTCACTACCTTTTCCTCCATCGTCTCCGGCAAAGGCGTGTGCCGGCGCGGCCGAAAAGAGCTGCACCGCCGCCCCTCGGCCAGTGACTGCCACTGCCGCCCGCGTCGCTGGCATGGTTTTCAGTCGCCCGGGGGCTGGAATCGGCCGGGACATGCCCGTGCCGACACGATGCACGACGGCGACGCGGCCGTCGACGTCCGTCTGCCTCGCGCAAGCACATTCTCGCACCCCCTGCATGCGCCGCCGCTTGCCAGTGCCGGCAACATATACACGATCGAGAGCGCGGCACAGGTGTGCACGCATGTACCACAACCGGCCGGGTCCCGCGCGCACCGCGCGGTGCGGTGGAAAAGGCAAAGAGTGGCAGAAGCACCGCGCGCGCACCGGCGGTGCGCATCCGATGCGGCGGAGCGGCAAACAAAACGTCCACACGCACGCACACCAGCCCAGTTTGCTGGCTTTTCTCCGCATGCACGGACCAATGCACAAGAGACAGAGCGTTGATCCCCGCGGCGCGCATCGCCAACCGCAGATCGACGCCGCCGGCGATCCGGGGACTTTGAATCGCCCGACGTGGAAAGGCTGCGCCGGGTTGGTTGGGGGAGGACGCTACGTAGTAGCAAGTAAAATATTTGCCCACCACCAGCACCAGTGACCATGGACGGGGGCACGGCGACGTTCACGCGAACACTCCCGGCGAGGAAAGAGAGTCTACGCTACGGCTCCTACGGACGAACCAGCAACCGGGACACACAAGTACGGCATCCATCACCCGGTGGTGGATTCCCTCATAATTCGAAAGCGATGATAATGGATGGGTGTACTTGGCCTCGCCATTGGCGGGCGCGTGCGTGTCATGGCAAAAGCTCCGGGGCTTTAAGCCATCTACGCACCTTTCCCTCTAGTCTAGCTCTAGCATAGGTTATGGTGGCAACTGGCAAGGCTTAACTAATTAAGTGGGTATCTATGGAGATTGGAGCCCCCTTGCCTCCTATGGGCGATGAGATTAGTGGCGCGGCGAGGGGGCGGCCACGCAGCGCGGCGGCCCTACGCCCGCTTCCCTTTGCTTCGCGGCCAATGGGCTCCGACCATGGCCGGCCGGTAGATTCCTCTCTATCTATCTCCTTTGCCCTTGCCCGTACTCGATCTGTCTTCCTTCGTAGTAGCTGCAGCCTGCAGGGGTTCCACCTTCACGTGAAACTCGCTGTCCTGGTCTCTGTTAAACAAAGCAGGGAATCTAGTTATGTTTAGTGGCTTTGATTACATTCCGCCACTTTACGTTTGTTTACACGTCTAGTTTGAACTCTAGACGGTTGTGCTTGTTCGACTTGAACACTCACAACAACAAGAAAGCCTTTCATTTCCAACCAAATTGGGTAGGCTAAAAACATAGCACACCACATTCGACTTGAACACTAAACTATATATTAAATCATCTATAAATAGAATCCTTGAATTTCTAAAACCATTAATATGAACGCTTGACCGGTTTTTGAAAGTGGGTTTGTAGTTTGGGCCTTTCCTTTTTTTTTTTGTGGAGAAGCAATGGATACTAGGAATGTTATTAAATCGGCAATACAAAAAGTATGGCTATTTAATGTCATGTGCAAAAGTGACAAGATGAGCTCAATGTTTATTTTGTAGCTTCTTTTTGTATGGATCATAAATGATTATATTTGTTGATGATTTTTTTCTAGGTTCTTACTCTATACCCTTCCTACACTGATACATTTTCCAATTATGTGAAAAAAGTCAGAATTCTAAATCGCCCTCCGGACCATGACCGGTTATTTAGAATGGTTTATCTCTTCGAAGATACAAAATATTTTCCTAATATTTGAAATGAACTCCAGACCGATTTACACAATTGTTTTTGTCATTTAAAGAAATACAAATTTAAAAATATGCGTGTGTGGGTGGGTGGGTTGTGGTGGGGGGGGGGGGGGGGGGGGGGGGGGGGGGGGGGGGGGGGGGGGGGGGGGGGGGGGGGGGGGGGGGGGGGGGGGGGGGGGGGGGGGGGGGGGGGGGGGGGGGGGGGGGGGGGGGGGGGGGGGGGGGGGGGGGAGGTCAGGACTGGGAACCTGGAAAAAACAACAAAAATGCTAAAAGAAATATAGATTTGAGACAATTAGTAATATTATTATTTGCATATGACACAATTAGTCATTGTTATTGATGGAATTTTGGACGCTATAAACAATTAAGTATTAACATTGACTAATCTACGTGTTATTTCACATTGTTTGAAAACATCGAAATGCAAGAGCACTATCTAAAAATCAGTCTAGCGTTGAGGTTAAACGGTTCCAAATCAGACATGACACCATACTAATGGTTCCAAATTACTTTTCTGCAAGAAAAGGAAAAAAACTATTTGCAAAATCTCTGAACGAGATGCCTCATGAGGGTACAGGTGTTCAAATTAAGCACCCCATGCCTGGTTGCTTTTCTAGGTACCTAGACGAGTACTTCTGAAATTTTTCCAGTACTACCTATCTGGTGGTGCATGTGCTTGTGCACTTGATAAGCTTGAGATGAGGATCCATATCCTAACCTATCCTGCTGTTACAGTAAAATCCAGTGCCTTCTTTGCATTGGCAAAAACTGTTGTTTCCAATGATAAGGTTGTTTCTGTGGCAATTATTGTGCTATTATATATACTAGTGTACTGATCAGAGAAGCAGATTCTGAATTTACCGGCAAGTGTTGACCCCTACGTGAAAGTGTAACTGAAAGGCAGTAGTAACAATCAACTAGCAGCAACTGTCTGGCTCTGGCCTCTCAACAGGATAAAGTTCATTCTTCTTCTTTTTTTATGTCGTAGAGTAGTGACTCAAAGACTGTTTGGAATACTAGCACCTTTTCTCTTTTCTGTTGCACAGGAATTAATACCACCACTTGAGCTTGATGCTATGTAAGTAGAAAGACACAAGGAGGCATGCAAGCCACAATGTGAGGCCAATGAGGAGCTTAATCATTGGAGATTTCTGTTCAGATATGCAACTATGGTACTCTAATGACAAGGCAAACAGTATCGACTTCTTTCCCCCAGTGTGGGCTCAAAGGGCATAGTACCACCAATTTACAATGTCCTTAGCTAGGGCCTTACCATTGTGCAAAGCGATGTTATGGCTTGGAGGAAAAATAATAATTTTGGTGTGTCTTATCTTGATGGCATACACAACCAATAGATGCATTTTAGTAGCAAAGGAAAAAAAGGCACACAAAATTCTCAGTGCACTCACTTTCACATGGTTGCACCCTCTCCCCTGCCTTTTGAAGTGCCACTGAGATGATTGTTTAAATTATGCAGCACTTTGAAGCCTCTTTTGGTAGTCAGAGACTCACAATGGGATAGGTAAGTTGGTTGTAGTATTTGAAGGAACAAATGTTAAACAAATATATCCTTTCACGTCCCGAAAATAAAATATATCCCTCTCGAGATTTGCCAGATTGGTCTTGCTGCCTGCTCATTTGACTCCTTGGTGCTTGTAGGGCTTACTACGTTGCCTCTCTGATCCAAAGGTCAAGGAATGGGCAATGAGCCAGGAGACTCTCACAGAAAAAAGCGGTCAAATGGTTATGAGTCTTGCCTCACTTGTGTGTCCTAGAAATAATGTGGCTGGTGCCCTTCATCTTCCTTTGCAAGCACTGAAGTGCAGGATAAAGTAAGGCATAGTGTCCTCTCTTTCTCCTCTCTCTCCACCGCTCTTGCTTTTGAGAGTCGTCTCGAGCTTCCGTCTTCCTCGCCGGCTCGCTCCTTGCTCCTCTCCGGCGGCGCTGCCGCTCGCGTGGACATGGATGCGTAGCTTGGCTTGTACATAGTAGTTATAGGTTTAGTTTAGCCTCTGTGCTAGGTTTGGATGTATGGCGTTGTCTGAGAGTAGGTTGGCGGATCTTGGCGGCCAGATCCGCCGCGCCGTTGCCTTCTTCCTCCTAGCTGCAGTTCGCCGGTGGCAGGCGGTGCTGCAAGCGACGTCGACGGAGGCACGCATCTCTCCTAATAAGGTACGCACAGGAAGCTTCGACTGGGGCTTTCCGGCCAGCCCTGGCCTCGGGTTGTTCTTCGTCTTCTGATGATGTGCTCGGAGGTCGGAGCTCGCGATGAAGAGAAGATCTGGCGGCTTCCATAAGGCCGAATCCCTACTTCTCTGCTGCATCTACTTCGATTTGCCTCCTCTGGCTAGTGGCAAGAGTGCAGAGTTTGATGGCGGATTGGTGCGTCTTGCTTGGCGGCGGGAAGCTAGGTTGTGGAATTTCTGGAGACGAAGAGCTTCTTCTTCTATGTCGCAGTGGATGCGGGAAGAAAGAGGGCGATTTGGATCTGAAGTTCTACGGGGAGATCATTCGACTGCAACCTACGGAGAGCATCAACGGCGGCGAGCTTGCGCCTCTGTTTTCCATGGCCAAGGGGCCACTCCGTGCTGTGGTGCTTCTTGCACCAGAGCTTCTTCAACCTCCAGGCCGGCGTGCCATTTCGGAGGCCCTCCATCAGTTTCCGCTGCGGCAATTTACGTCACTCCATCGCCAAGTGGTCGCATCCCCGGCGATGGCACTGGCGGCCGCTGCGTCGAGCTGCTCGCTCTCGGTGGAGAGGGACTTGATTGCACTCATTTTTATTTAGTTAAGGTCCTTTTTGTAAAAGCCAAGGACTTGGGTGTAATTTTCCTTTTCTTTGAGGTCCTTGATGTAATTTGTAATCCCACCGTTTAATGCAGTCTGGACCCTTCGGGGTCCTTCTCCTTGTTCAAAAAATAATAATAATAAGTGCAGGATAATGTTTCGGACAGTTGCCTTCTTCAAACCTTTTCCCCTTTTGCAGCAGATTGGCCCTTGAGTTTTCTGATGTACGATTCCACTGAAACCTTGCAGCTGCAGTGAAGCCATCAGCTAGTGATTGTCAGTTTGACACTGCCCAAACCGCGCGCAGTAAAAAAATATCTAATTGTCTGTGCACAATATTAGAACGTGTAAATGGTTAGGTACAAAGCAACCCCTGGATCGCTCTCCTGATTTGTCCATCATGTTATATAAAGCAATTAAGCACATCCTGACATTGGCTACCAGGGAATTGAGTTGACATGACTAATTAAGTAAATAAGCAATAGACAATTAGGCATGCATACAGGTCTTGCATGGCTGTACAGAGCCACACTCCTATTACCTAACTATTCTTTCATATGAAATCTAGCTTAGGCTTCCCTGTCAGGCATGCATGCCATTGCTGCAGGCCTCTACCTGAAATAATAAAAAAGGCTAGCTGCCGTAGTAGAGGACTCTACGTGGAAAATCTCTGTGCCGTTGCAAAATTCATGTCCCCTATCAAAGCATACTAGTTGAATTTTGGCGGTCGTGGCGTGACGCCCTTGGTGATATTGTTTTGTACAATTTTTTTTGTTTTGTTTTGTTTGACAAAATGTTAGCCAAAATTGAAGTGTTCGAATATGTTTTTATTTTGGTATGAGTAGACAGCAAAAAAAAAATTTGTGAGCCTTTTTGATATATTGTGTAGGATTTTTTGATAGCCAAAATTGAAGTGGCTGGCAAAATGTTCGCCAAAATTGAAGTGTTCGCCACGGTTGGTTAAATTTTTTGATAGCATGTTTATGTCTAAATGTTGTATGGTTCCATTTTGGCATAATTTTCTTATTTTCCGCCACATTTAGAGGGAATATAACATGGTTATGTATAAATATTATGCTTGTACTTCGCCGTAATTATGTAATCTATATCGTTAGTCAGAGGGGATATACTGTATTAGCAACTATAAAATTCATTTCATCTTTGGAGGAAAAAATTTAATTTCATATTTTAGGAGAGTTAAGTTCAATTTGAGCATTTTGTAATTTTAATTGCATATTTGAAGCGAGTTTAGTTACATTATTTGTAAACGGTAATGTAGTCGGTTTGATATAATATGTTTGTGTCTTGTCTTATGTATGTAATTTAGTTCAACAAAATTATTAATTGTAGACTATTAAACAATTTGGGAAGGTATAATAAGTTTTCGGTTTAACTTGATAATTTAATTGAATTGGATAGTCAAATGGAATACATTTTGTGGACATATATTAAAGTCTGTCCATAATTTGGAGGGAATTAACTTGGATTTTCCTCAAATATTTGCTTAATTTAAAACTTGAAATACGTTTGCATTATGCTATAAGTAGTGCAAATAATGGTTGGTACCTTTTTATTTTCTTTTCGAAATGTTGGAATGTGCTTCTTTTTTTCAAATAATATTTAAGATAAGTATGTAGGGGGAATATATCATGGTTATGTCTAAATATTATGCTTGTACTTCGCCGTAAATATGTAATCTATATCGTTAGTCAGAGGGGATATACTGTATTAGCAACTATTAAATTCATTTCATCTTTGGAGGAAAAAAAATTTAATTTCATATTTTAGGAGAGTTAAGTTCAATTTGAGCATTTTGTAATTTTAATTGCATATTTGAAGCGAGTTTAGTTACATTATTTGTAAACGGTAATGTAGTCGGTTTGATATAATATGTTTGTGTCTTGTCTTATGTATGTAATTTAGTTCAACAAAATTATTAATTGTAGACTATTAAATAATTTGGGAAGGTATAATAAGTTTTCGGTTTAACTTGATAATTTAATTGAATTGGATAGTCAAATGGAATACATTTTGTGGACATATATTAAAGTCTGTCCATAATTTGGAGGGAATTAACTTGGATTTTCCTCAAATATTTGCTGTATTTAAAACTTGAAATACGTTTGCATTATGCTATAAGTAGTGCAAATAATGGTTGGTACCTTTTTATTTTCTTTTCGAAATGTTGGAATGTGCTTCTTTTTTTCAAATAATATTTAAGCTAAGTATGTAGGGAGTGGTACTGTATATTTTTTTTGGATTCGTGCTAACAAATGGGAGAAGTTTGTCTATTTACTCACTATATTGACTATTTTGAATTATGTAAATATGTTATGTGTTTTGTCATACGTAATTAGTGTTTTTTTTAGCATTTGTTATATAGTTTAGATAATATTGAAATATTTAGCAAATTGGAGTATTTAAATATGTGTCTATGTTGCCATGAATTCTTAACTGTAATTAGAGTAAAATGTATTTGAGGTATGTCCAAATGCTGACCAATTTTTTTTTTAATTGCTACGGTAGCTTCGAATACTTGGCAAATTTGAATGTTTTATTATGTTTGTACATTGGTGCAAATTATTAATTTAGCTTTGTAATCAAAAGATGTGCATTGTATGAGCATATAGTAAAGTGAATATATAATTTGAGGAATTGCATCTTAATTTCATATTTAGGTGGTCAATTAGAGGCCATAATCAGAGGGAATACGTAGTGTGAGCATTTGTTAAATTGGACCATACATAATTATGGGGTGCATTTGCTTTTTATTCAAAAATTCACCAACTAAAAATGTTCCAACATTTTTTCTGTGTGAGCATGCTGACATATTTTAGAATACCTACAATTTTTTAAGCAAATTGAAATGTTTAGAAATTATTAGTTTTAAATTCTACTCTACAATCTGTGGAAATGCACATGTATTCATTTGGATTCGGTACATTAGCATTTGTTAAACTCAATCCTCAATTAGAGGAAATTCATTTGGATTTACATGAGCATTTGTTACAGTCAATCTTTAATTAGAGGAAATTCATTTGGATTTCATACTAACATTCTTCAAATTAGAGTCGTCGAATGCCATAAATATTTATTTGAACTCCATAATTAGGGAATATGCAATATGTGAGATAATATGTGGGATGTATATATTTTAGAGTATCTGTATTTTTTATTTTTGGCAAACTAAATTTTTTCAAATATGTTGCATGCATTTTTTCTAAGGACTTTGATATATTCTTTCGCAGTTGCAAACATTTAGCAAATTTATGGCATAAGTAGTGAACATTTTTTTATGTGCATGTTGATATATTTGTCACGTTTGTAAATACTGTGGCGTCAAAAAATTAATTTTGAAAATTCCTGCAGTCAAAAGTTGTTTAGATTTAAATGAATTGAAATTTTAAAAAAAGTTTGCATTAAGTAGATGATGTCACGTTTGTGAATACCGTGGCATAAAAAAATTAATTTTGGAAATGTCTGTAGTCAAAAGTTGTTTAAATTTAAATGTATTGAATTTTTTTATACAAAGTTTACATTAAGTAGATGAATTTTTTAAATTATTAATAGTGAGAAGCCATTCGTATGTGATTTCTTTTTTTTATGTTTTTTTAAATGCTAAGGTTTGGAAGGCATGTAAAAATTTGAAATCTTCGAATTACGAATTTGATCAAATGTCATGAATTGGCGACGTTTTTTATGTCTTACTGAAATTGGTTAAATAGAGTGGGCTTATGCCTGAAGATTGTTCATATTTCGGAAAATTGTTCAAATTGAGAATCTATCCATATTTGAATTCTTTAGTATTTACAAAAATGAACAAATTTGGAAGGCACTTGATTTTTTTGGAATATTCAAATTTGAATTTTGGTCGCACGTCTCATCGTTTAAATAGGGTGGACTTATGCTTGGAGATTATTCGGATTTCGGGAAACTGTTCAAAATTGGAATTTATCCATAGTTGAATTCTTTTAGCATTTAGGAAATGAACAATTTGGAAGGCACTTATAATTTTCAAATATTCAAATTTGAATTTCAATCGCATGTTTTAATTAGTCATCATTTTGTTTGTGGCCGCTTTCATATATTTATTATGTTTTTCTGGTACACATATTTAAAATTGTTGGTTTTACATCATTTAGAAATTTACTTAGGAAATGAATAATTTGGAAGGCACTTAACATTTTTCAAATATTCAAATGTGAATTTCAATTGCATGTCTTAATTAGTCATCATTTTTTTGTGTGGTCATTTTCATATATTTATTGTTTTTTTCTAGTGGACATTTTTAAATTTGTTGGTTTTACATCAATTTTTTTTTAGAATTATTTAAATAAGTTGGGTTATTTTTCAAAAAAAAAATCTGACGTGTGGAGCCCACTATGACGTCGCGCTGACGTCATAGTGGACACATCTGGCCGCGGCGGCGCTGAGCTCGCCGCCGGTGCGCCACGGCGAGCCACGACCCGCGCGTGGGCACGCTGGATGCGCCTCGTCGCGCTTTACCCGCAGGCGGCGACGCCGCCCATTTTGGGTCGCCGGAGCGGCGCCGGCGACGCGCGTAGGCGGCGGAGGGCAGCGGTTGCGGCGGCAGCTATTCCGGCGCGCCGGCGGCGTGTTGGGGCGCGATCCGCGTCGAGGAGATGGAGCGCGCAGCGGCGGAGCCTTCTGCAAGCTCCGATTTGAAGGGGGGGGACCGGAGCGGCGGCGGAGCACGGCGGCGCCGCCGGCGACCGCGGCGTTCGCGAGAGAGAGAGGGGCGGAGGTTTTCTGCGACGGTTTTGTAAAAACGCCCTTGATGTTTTTTATAATTGCAAACAGGTCCAACGTACGGGGAGGGATGGACTGCGGGTTGATTTCTCGTTTAGGGAGGGGCCTTTTTTGCAAAACCGTCACAGGCGTGTGGTGAGAGCCGTGCGATCGCGAGCGGATGGCCGGGATGGAGGCACTGTAGAACACTGTAGCATATAGAGTGCCTACTGTTGCTAAGCACTGTAGCAGAGGCGCTGAGAGATCGCAGATTTGCTCAACTTTCATATAGTTAGTAATACCCTGATAATTCTCGAACAAAGCTCGCAAAACTAAAGCAGAAGCTTAATTCATCTTCTCCTTAACGCAGAGACACATACATGCATGTTGCAATGTATGTAGCCTGTTGTTCTGATCTTGTCACTGCGTGCCATTGCAATGTTCATGTAGGCAGTCTAAAAAGCCCTTAGAAATCAACGGTTGGATGAGAATAAGGTACTGTAAAAATGGCCAAAAAATAGAGCTTTTAGGACGCACCTTGACTAGTAGTTTACATCATTGCAACTGCTACTAGTAGAACTAGAATGACATGTCAACAACGAGCTGACTCTTCCCATTTGGAGAAAGTTTTTGTGCTACCTAACAAAGCTCATGATCGACCGATCGAGATCGATCGTGCTGGGGGGAGACCACTCTAGCTCGCTGCGGCTGCAAAGGCTACTCGATCGAGGATATCCATCCACGATTGAGCGAGAACAAAGGGGCAATGGTAGGGGACACCACAGTCACAGCTCGTGAGATAGCTGCATGTGGTCGCCTCAAGCATCGTCGATCAGGGCATAGTGGGCCAACTACAGCTTGGCCAGGGACGTATATACTTCGTGCTTAAGTTTTTTTGTTTTGTTTTTGAAAGCAACCTCCGTGGTTTTATTTTCTTTGAACTTGCTGAACCCCTGCCGACTGGATTTTTTACTAGTTGAGCAATTCTTTTGAAATTCTCTTTTGCTGTAAAATGTATGGGATGTATATGCATTTTAGACATTCGTCGGGCATATAAGCACCCACGCTTAGCTGAACATCGAATCGCCCTTGAATGCCTTTCAACTTAGAGTAAACAAAATTCTAGTTACAATAAAGTTACCATATGGTGGCAACCAAAGTCAAAGAACCATGTCGGCATGTTTTGCGCAATCAGGGGAGCGTAGTGGTGGCCAAGCAACTAGAAGGCCTTGCCCCATCCTCAAACTTGCAATTCTCTTGATTAAATAACAATTTATGAAGAGTAAAACAAAAATAGAGCCATTTAAAAGAAATGAAAAACACACCGTAGGTGTCAAAATAATCTATTTCCGCAAGTACATATACAACTATGTGAATGACAAATTTAATTAGGATATATGTTTATTTGTGGGATACACAAAAAAGATAAATACATGAATATATAATGGATGTAGTTTTATAGATCCACGTATTCTTTTTTTATGCAGCTCATACATAAAAATAGTTATAAATGGAATTTTACAGGTATGTAGATCACATCAAGATGCATATGTGAGATTGTTGCAAAAAAAACTTGTAAATTACTCCTTAATTTTGTACCAGAGCTTCTCCACTGTGTGCACTAAAGGAGTGCGACAATTTGGCTTCCCTGGCTCTAGGGAGCCTCAATTTTTTTTAAATACTAAAAATATATTTACAAGTTCCAAACAAATGTATTTTCCATGGATACATATATTTTGATAAATAAAACATTAACCTGTAGGCTTAAAATAAATAAATTTATGGCTCCAAAAAGACAAATAAACTCTATTATGCTCGACATATTTTTCTTTTATGTATATATCATAGCTAGAAACATATGTTGATGAAATTTGTACCTACATACTACATTTCTATATGTACATGTATATTTTTTCGGGCTTCCAAATGAAGTTTTTTTAAACGAGCTCTCTGAAACTTGAGAGTTATTTCTGCTTTTCGCCCATAGTTCAATGTTGCAGTGCACCCAAAGCATCTGCGTGATCTATATGCTTTTCTTAAATATTTTCTAATGCCAAAAATAGAATAAAAAGGCGAAAATTATACGTGCAGATACTTTTGTCCTTCTATGCTTGAACTTTTTTAATTGGGGGCATAGAATTTGGTACATAACCTTTGGAAAAATCACATAAAACAACCTTTTTGGGGGGTTTTGATTGCTTATCAAGCCTACCGCTCGATCACACACACTTACAAATTCAACCCCTGCAAAAAAAAGTGCAAACGAACACAGAAAATCATTTTTTTTTTCGTTTTAGCTCATTTGACGGTGCTTTGACACGTGGGGCCTACATGTTAGATCGGACAGAGAGCGAAAATAATGAGGGGAGCTGCCAAGTCAAGATGTGCAGTTTTCTGAATATTATTGTAGTAGTAGCAGTAGGTTCTGGCCAGAGTGCAGTCTCGGCTTCATGCCGTTTGGGTTTCAAGGGCAGGGGCTCCCGAGCTGCTCCTGTCTCTTCTTGGTGGTGGTGGGTCGCCTCGTGATGCTCCAGAGGTTGGAGTTGGCGAGTTTCGGCGCCCCCTCTGCGAATCCCTTAATAAAGCTTGCTCGCGAAGCTCTGCCTTGTCGGGATCTGAAGCTTTTCCCCATCTCTCCTTGTGGTCGCGGTGATAAACAGGAGGAGGATGAACGGCTTCTGATTCCGAGGCTTGGAGCTGGTCGGTGTCCTTGTGGATCTGTCCCGGCATGCCACTACTTGCTCCCAAGGTGGGAGGAAGATGATGGGAAGCTGCGGGCGGGTTCCTTCAACAAGCGTCGTCGCTTCCAGTTGCTGTGGATCCTTCTTCTACTCCTGGCCGGCCTCGGTGGCGAGGGGGAGAATAAGAGGGGAGCGCAGAAGCTGGAGCGCAGCGGCTATCCTGGCGGCGAGGCGAACATGTCGCGGGAGTGCGAGATCCTGATGCTTGCTCGAGCTCCATGGAGGAGGTCTTCTGTATCAGGTACCGAGCGCCGTTGTTCTACAATTTGTTCCCATGTTTGCTGGGGATTGTGGTGGTCTCCCATGATGGTTTTGCTCCGGCCGGCCGTGGTGGCGAGGAGAGCGGCCGCGTGGAGATGGGGTGAAGCTGGTGGCTGGTCTTGGCGTTGCAGAGTCGGCGGGAAGACGGGTGGATTGGGGAAGAAGGTGCTACGGCCGTATGCGTTCATCGTTCTGGGTCTTCGTCGCTTGGCGGCGGGCGGGTCTGCGGTCATCTACAACGAGTGGGGGTACTCTCTTCCCGGAGAATGGTGGTACGGCGGCTCCGGCGATGGCTAGAATTTGGGGAAAGTGGTGGTGGATCCGATTGTAATCCTCTCAGGTGACTCGGGGGGCTTTGTGCATTTTGCAGGGTCCTTTTGTAATTTTCTTTCTCTGTGGGACCTGGTTGTAACTTGTACTGAGTTTTCTGAATATAAGTATCGGATCCTTTCCTCAAAAGAATATTCATACGCAAAAACTTCTTTATTTTTCCTAAAGCGTGAAAGAACCCACTGCGGTAGCTTGGTTCAGACTTAATTAGGTAATGCTAGTCATTCCACTTATGGTTGATTACCCACTCCTGGGATGTTGCACTAGTGGAGCAAAGAGATAATTGCACCACTCATATATAAACTTATCCATTAGGTGCACTTTCATAAAAAACTTGCAATGTGTGATAAAATGGTACATAAACTTAGCCATCCCATGCAGGCGAAAACCAAATCCTCCTCGCTCCCGTCTCCGCCGACGGCAAGATCGGGGGCCTCTCTCCTCTCCGACCGCCGCTCCAGCGGTGGGAGAGTGGAGGGGCCCTGGATCTTTGCCTGAGGTGTGTACATAGTAGTCTAGGTCTTCCCGGTGGCGGCGGTGGGGTGGAGCCGGCGTCGCGTCTGTGGAATAAGGGTGTCGGTGCTCGTCTTCCACCTCGGCTTCGTCCTCTGTGGCGGTGCCTTCATGCTGCCGGCAGTTCGTGCTCGCCGATCTACGGATCTGGCGGGCTTTGGTGGCTTGGGCTTGGTCGTCGCGGCGAAGGTGGTCGTCGCGGCGAAGGTGACGACCTAGCTTTGGCTCTTTTGCCCTCCGTCTCCGTCTTCGCGGCGGTGAGGTGTGCTCCGCCCTCACCGTGGAGCTTCTGGAGGTTTGTGCTGGAGTTGGAGTTGCCGGTGTGCGTCTCCGGTTTCCCTGGCCGGCCGTGGTGGCAAGGGGGAAGCGGGAGCTCTGCTGTGTGGGTAGCTCAAGATGGAGGTTCGCGGCGTCGGTGCGGCTCTGCAGTTTCTTCGGCGTCTACTGCCGGACCGGGAGGGGAAGCGCCATGGCCGTACTCGTTCAACGTGCTCGGATCCGGCGTCTGACGGCGGACAGCTCTTGCGGTCTTCTTCATATGTGGAGGTGCTTCTTCTCTTGGGTAAGTGGGCGGCCTGGCGTCTTCCCCTCCGGCGATGGCGTCGGCGGCGGGAAGGAGCCGTAGGTTGTTGTAGGTGGTGTTCTCCTCCTGTATTTGTACCTCTGTTTTCCTGTATTTCACTGCTTTACGGTATGAATACAAGGGGATTTGGTTCAAGAAAATCCAACTAGAACTTGACACGTGGCCGTTTTTTCACGCTGACAAAGACTGGCCCATCGCTATCAGTTTTGTAAAGACGCCCCCCTGCTAAACCGAGCGTAACAAAAAGGTCCTTCGTGACGCTGCCGGCGAGGAAGACGACAGTGACGACTAGTCTGCCCTGGCGCGCCACTCCTCGTGGCCTCCAGCATGCCCCGTGCCTCCTCCAGCTGCTAGGCCGGCCCACGACGCGGTACTCCGTCGTTGCAGCATCTCAGCCCGAGGTGCGCCACCTCCGGCCACCGACCGCCGCATGCATCCACCACGTCTTGCCATGTCCTGCTTTCGGCGGCGGCCTCACACGCCGCCTTCCTGACCGCGAACGCTAGCATTCCCCTGACCAACCAGAGCAGCACCATGCCCAGCGCGTGACGGGGTCGACTCCTCCCCCGTCGCAAGCCACCACGGGTCCACGTACGCCAGCGCCATGTCCCCGGCGCGCTTCGGAGGTAGGCCAGCGTGGAGCAGGTGCGGTACGCCACGCCGGACCGCGCGGGCCAGGGCAGCGGCGGCGCTTCGCCGGAGAGGCGGTCCTCCATACTCCCGCCCGGTACGAGCTCGTGCTCCCCCGCTGAAGCGCGTCGAGCACCGAGCACGACTTGGACATCCTGACGCCGAGTTCACCCATCGCGCGCTCAGTGAGGTGATCTGCAGCTCGAGCTCGGCGCTTTAGCCGTCCACCTCCCGTATCCTCTCCAGTATGGCGTCTGTTAGCACTCGGGCCGGTGATCTGGCGGTGGCTTTGGCCACGCCGATTAGCTGTGCATTGGTTGACTTCCTCCGTTGCTGCCATTTCTGCTGGGATTGGCCTTGCGGCGTCGGGGCTTGCGAGACTGAAGAATAATGGCGGTGGTCCTTGGTTCTTATTCGTGGCGAGATGCGGATCTACCGGATGTTGGTCCCCATCGATCTGGCTGGACGATCGTGTTTTGGAAGGCTCCGCCGGGGAACTCCACTGAGCGACTCATGCCTGGAGATTGCTGGATCGGATGGTATTCGATCGTGCGCACCCGTATTTTTTCTCTGACCGTTTGGTTTCAGAGGGAGCGCTTCGAAACTCTGCTGGCTGTTAATATCATGGAACACGCTTTCTCGTTCCATGGTGCTGGCGGAGAATGATATGGAAGGTGAGATCTGAGGACTGGCAATGGTGGTTCGAATCTTTTTGGCGATGAGGAATTGGCTTGGTGTTTCATGACTTGGAGCAGCGGCATGTAAGTGGAGGCGACAACATATGTGAAGTCCAAAGTCCTACCTTTCAGGGTGAAAATCCAAGTCTGTCCTTAATTGGTTGTGCCTGACAGTGGTCTTGTTGGAGACATTGTTTTGAGAGCGAGGAATATATTCAGGGTGAAAACCCAAGGTCTGGACTTAATTGGTTGTACTTGGCACTGTTCTTCTTGAAAGCGTTGCTTTTGAAGAATTGGACATCAGGTATTGTTTTGGTGGTGGTTGTGCGAGGACTGTAACTCCGTAGCGGGACTTTTCTTTTTATTTCTTCTTCTTATTGTCTTTCGGCTGTGTGCATCCGTAATAGCTCTGGTTATTGCGTTGTTGCAGAGACTGGGTGTAATTTGTATCTCCGCGATATTAATATACACTCTTTATTTAAAAAAAATTAGCACGTGGAGTTCTTTCCGACGACCACGACGCACGTATCAATAGCTCCTCGGTACACCTTCCGGCAACGCACGCATGTTCAATCAGCTAAGCAAGCATACACCCACCTCAATGGATCGATCTGTTTTAGCTAGCTCACCTACGCCGTATTGATCGCAAGCACACGACGCTGTACCGGAGTCGATTGTGCTTACCGTTTCCAACGGCGTCAACTCCACTTGACGGGAACGGTGCACAATGACGTGCGGCCGGCGAAAATCCTGCCCGAGGACGAACGGTGCTCCTCCAGCAAGCTCGCTGACCTCGGCACGAGCACGCTCGTTGCGGCGCCGAAGCGCGCCGGGGAGATGGCGCACCTCGGGCTGAGATGCTGCGATGACGGAGTACCGCGTCGTGGCCCGGCCGAGCTGCTGGAGGAGGCACGGGGCGTGCTGGAGGCCGCGACGAGGGCCGCGCCGGAGTGAACGTGGTCGTCGCTGTCGTCTTCCTCGTCGGATGCCGACGGCGGCGACGCACTGTCCTACTTCCAAGGACCTTTCTGTTATGCTTGGTTTAGTACGGGAGCGTCTTTGCAAAGCTGCCAACGACGGTTCAGTCTTTGCCAGTATGAAAAAATGGCCAGTGTCAAGTTTTGGTTGGATTTGTATGAAACTGCTTGGGATGGACAAGTTTATGTACCAGTTTATCACACTTTGCAAGTTTTTTAATGAAAGTGCACCTAATGGACAAGTTTATGTATGAGTGGTGCAATTACCTCGGAAGCAAAGCATTGTGGGCCAGAGATAGAACATATGCTCCTATGTAGTTGTACATATTTTTCAGTATTTTTTGATACCTAGAAATATACTATACCTAATTCTCAAAAAAAAAAATACTATACCGTTTTCTAGTTTCTGAAAAAACTAGAGCACTTGTGCTCAAGGTGCAACTAACAGTTTTCGCCTATAGGCTTCATTCTTCATTCTTCGAACTGCGCATACATACACGGAGCTAATTCTTCGATGATCGCGGAGCCGAAAGGAAGGCCACTGGCATCTGCCTGCAGCGTAGCTTGGTTGGTACGCAGAATCCGGTATCCCAGTGCAGTACATACTGGTGACAGAAACATGAAACTACGTAGGTGTTTCCGGGCGGCCATCGATCGATCGCTAGCAGCCTCTCGCGTGTAAATTGGAGATTCCGCGACAGAATTTCTTGCCGGCCGTATACATCATCGGGAAACCTGAACCCTTTTTTTTCCTGCGGTACTGGACCTTTTTTTTTGAACAGGGGACGGTCCCAGAGGGACCTAGAAGCATATATTCATAGCAGTGGCAAAATACATAAAGGACCAAAATAAACTGGAAATTACAGACAAGTCCTTACAATTGGCACCAAGGACCCTAACATTAAATTTGGGAATGCAATCAAGTCCGGCTCCAACACCACTGCCACATTCAAGGATGGCTCAGCCAAGCACATCGCCGCCGGGGACGAACCACTTGGGGCGAGGCGCCGGGAGCCAGCTGCACCAGAGCCACAGGGCCTCCGCAATGGCACCACGGCCTGGAGGTTGATTGTCGCCATTCATCGCAAGCCGGAAAAAGCCGTCGCCGACAAAGAAGGGTTGGAGGGGTCGCCTTTCGACCATCTGAGATGGCAGCCGACGGAGAGCTGCCATGGATGACCTCCCGAGAGCTTCTTTCGAGCACCCCTGGCGCAGAGCCAGCCGCCAGCCAGCAAGAGGATAGAGCTCACCAATTGACTCGCCCCCATGGCGAGGAACAAGAGAGAAATCCATCCTAGTACCTTGGCCACCGAATCTGCAGAGTTTATTGAACTTTATTGAAGAGGACGGCGAAGCGACGCCAACTCCGGTCACAGGCTCTGACCTCCAGAGCACAAACCGCAACGGCACCATCTCCGCACACTGCCAGGAGTGGTTCGTGCACTCCCACAGCAACTCCCCATCGCCAAGACCGGATCGAACTCCATGAGCACCGCTCCATCTCTTCCCCTCGCCTCCATGGCTGGCCGGAGAGATAGCCAGAGCACCACTTCGCTGGATCGAGATTTGGCCAGCAAGGCGCTTATTGAAGGAAGTAGCCGACGATTCACCTCCGCCCTTCCTCCACCTTGGAGGCTTGACGGAAGGCAGATCGGCGGCGAGCTTGACACCACGCCAAAGCATCGAAGCTACTGACCTCCGGGGAAGGCAAGACGGGCCATCCACCACGAAACCAACATCAAAACCTAGACTACGAGCTATACTACTACTATACAGCGCGGGCCGGCACCCTAACCCATCTCTACACCAGCCGACGCGGTGAGAGAGGCCGGATCTGAACTGCACCGGCGGCCGACTCTCAAAGAGATGAGAGGGGAGAGGAGAGACCGAGGAAGCCTTGCGGTACTGGACCTGGACTGTTGTTAGATGCCTCTTGCATTTCTGTCTGAAAAATGCCTTTTGAGAAGTGTCGATCTTTTACCGGTTGGAGACACCAAGACGGGCACCCCAATCGACAAGAAACTCTGGAACTCAACACACGAATATCGTCAATTGATGATGAACTGAAGCAGCAGAAACCTAGTCCTCAGAAGGCTAACTAAACGTCTCAAGCCGTGGTATAATTTTAGCAGTTTAAGTAAAGCAGTTAGCTGCAAAATCACGTGAATTACTGAGGATCTAGCGGACTCCTGAAAGGACGATCGGGAACTGCTAATGCAGGTTAAAGCAAGTTCTGAATTCCGGTAGTGTACTACTGTACTAACAACGCCAATGATACTTCGACGACATGTCGTAGGAACTGTTCAAAATCAGTTCTTTAATCAACGATAAACCAGGCGCGTGCGTGCCTAAGGCTAAGTTAGCTAGGATCGTCCTTTCCATGATAGGTTTCACACCTGATCAGCAGAATCGATCACGAGATTACAGTGTTCTTCCTCGATATCTCCCTTGTAAGATACTCTAATCCGGCCGTGAGAGAAGGCCGTATCGCTCCACATGCAATGCATGCAGAACTCGCGTCTGACAACTCAAAATTCCACCACGGCAAGGGCCTCTTTATTTACATGGAAACTGTGTCGAACCACGCAGCGCATCAAATGGGCATCAAATCCACCTCTTTTGCCCGGCTCGGAAGCACTCGAGGGGAATGAAATCTCACCTGAGATCGCTCGCTGGCCGGCTTTCTCTCCCAGGGCCGGCCAAAAAACTCTTTATGCTCGCAATGGCCGACGGGCTAGCTGCTACTTGTCACCCCCACTTTCCTCCGAGATAGTGTTAAAATACTGGAGAAATATACTGGTAATTATGATGCAATCTGGCTCGGTTGGATCCAATATTCCCCCGCCTAAATCGTCGTGGAAAAAGAAGCAAATCCTCTAGAATCCTAACCAGTTTCAAGAGAAAAGAGAACGGAAATGGGCTTGGCTGAGAGCTCGCCAGAGGCGGTACTAGTTGCACATGCACTGTTCTGCAATCTGTAGCCTCGTAAAATGTGGCAATGGGCCCATACTCGTTACAGATCTATCTGCTGAGACGGCCCAGATACTATGGAAAAAAATTCATCCGCTGGGCTGTGCTTTGTTGCACGACCAGACTTTGAAACCCTATACACATTTCGGCCACGTTTGGTATCCAGCATGAGCATGGGCTAGGCCCGCCAGCTGGAAAAACCAGCTGGAAAAACAGGCTGGCCGTTTGGCTAGATGCAGCCAAAATTTTGCCACGCACGTTGTTCAAAGCAGACTTGGGCCAGGTCCCTCCGGAATGGCTGAATCTGTCATTTCCATGGAGCCACGCCCCGCACCTGCAAAAAGAGCCATGCTCATGCACGCTCGTGTTTGCCCTTTACTTTCCCTCACTCTCTCTTTCACAAACCATCTTCTAATCAGTACAAAAGTAGCTCGACTCAAAATAAGTTTTATACCAAAATGATGCGTTTTGATGATGCGGTTCTATTCCGGCAATCAGCTCGAACTTTCGTTAACCGTTAGCTTCTAGTTTTGTGTTCTTGTCTGAATCTTTTTTAGGTAAATTTCGTCAAACTAATCGCACACATTCGGCCGTTTGCGATTTCCTTTTAGGAGTAGCTTCAACTCGTCATTCCGCACAACTTTTGTGTTGTAAGTTTCGTGTTTCGATTCTCGTAGATGAATAGATCTTGTACTGTAAGAATGCGTATTTAGACTGTTCTTTGTGTACGCGTCTTATTCAACCTCCGCTCTACCTCGTCGTCGTCGAGCTCTGCCGCCGCCATGTCGTGTCGTCGTCGTCGAGCTCCACCGCCGCCATGCCGCCATTGATGAGCTGTCCAAGTGTGGTGGTAGGTGGTAACTACACCTATGTGAAAATATGTGAGGCTAACCAAAATTTGCATCCAACCAAACAAAGAGGAGTTGTTTGCCCAGTCGATATCACATTTTTGCTGCGGCCTATCAAACTAAACACACAACACATCTAACAGCTCGTATGTACTCAGCAAGGCCTGGAGAGCCCTGCTCCGCTGAGCACCAAATTGGATGCTAGATACCAAACGCGACCTTTATGTATGTTTGTAAGGGGAAGCAGCCTAAAAAGGGGCAAGCTCGGTAATCCAAGGGCCAAGCTCCTAAAAAGGACTACCGAGTTAGCTGCCCTTGCCCCTTGGATTGCAAATTTACAATGCTCAACGAGTGTGCTTAGTGAAGGCTACTCACCAGCCATGTATGATCTGGTGGGGGCACTGGGATGCAGAACTTTCTGTTGCTTTGTTTCAGACTCCCATTCTTTAGGCCTTCACGATCTTTGCCTGACACATTCATCCAAAACAATTTTATGATATCTATTTGTCAATGTACACATGCAATGAGAACAAGACTCTTCAATCTAGAATATATCATGCGGTGTTGCCAAGAATTGGCAATGGACATTTATTACCAGTCTGCACAAGATCACCTTTATGATTTTCTTGCACGAATTCAGAAAGTTCACCAGGCGTAATTTCTGCAGCAATATGTCCTGGACCGTCTTTCAGTTTCTGGTTATTTTGCTTCGTAGAAGAACCTTCTGGGACTAGAGCATCCTGAATGTGAGTGTCTGCACAATAATCCTAAAGTTAGAAAACATATTCTGTCTACAACAAAAGTTTAACTAAGAAGAGACACTAACCTTCTTTTCGTTCAACTTGGGTTTGGTTGCCAGCAGGAGGGGACAAAGAATTATCTCCACCATTCTTAAAAGCGTCGACAACAAGCGCTCATCATAGAAGGGACTTAAAAAAAAATTAAACCCCATATATTAAGCTAGCAAGCCGCCTTATTAAAAACCTTCCAGTCCACTTAGATACACTGGTAAGGAAAAAGTGTGTCTAAAACTTGCCGCTTTAAGCATTTAGCACAGTTACATCGTTTATCAGGTTGCTTACAATAAAATCTGAGGCCTGAGACGACCAACTACAGGAATTCCTGTTTATAAAACTATCCTTTGCTAGCTCATGAGCAACCTTGTTTGCTTCTCTCGGGTAATGAACAAAAGTGACAGACCCTATATTCGTCGCCAGGTCCATAATATCCGCATAAACAGCAGCTGACGTACTCCACCAAGACTGTTCACCTGTGCAAGCCTGAACAACTTGCAAAGAATCTGACTCAGCCACCACATTGTTGCATCCAAGTCCCGCCATCGCCAATCCATCCCTCATTGCATATGCTTCAGCTAGCTCTGAAGATGCCACATGAGGAATATAGCTTGTCGATGCAGCCACGAAATTGCCTAGATAATCTCGTGCAACCGCCCCAGTAGAACCTGCATTTAAGACAACAACAAAAGAAGCATCGACATTGATTTATACTTGCCTTGGTTCAGGTTTCATCCACCTCTCCTCTCTTCTGACGCCATGGCGACAAGAAGCTGAAGATGCCGCAGCATTTGCAGTTATAGCAAGGACAGACATTTTGCACCGAAACACCGGAGGGACTGGCTCATCTCGTGTGCGCCTCCTGCGAATCCACCAAAGGTACCAGCATGCTACCGAAATAACCTCTTTCAGGCCCAGCACATCAGATCCGCCGAACTGGTTATGTTGTAGGCAAAGAATATGTTCCAGTACAGCTGAACTGGTTATTTGAAGTCATTTATAACAGGGAGAAGGCCCAAGGTGCTCCAAAGTTCCTGTGCAGGGGCGCAAAGAAATAGCAAATGACGGATGTCTTGAGTACCTTGGTTACAAATCGGACATCCCCCAGAATCACCAATATGACGATTTGCTAGAATACATTTTAAAGAAACAATGCCATGCAATGCCCTCCACATGAACATTTTAACCTTTCCTGGAACTTTCAACTGCCACAAAATTTTCCAAACTGGGTTAAGTGCTGAACCACCGGGAGAGCAAGCTGACCAGCAAGAGGACCGAACTGGTGTCGGCATTGGATATGATAACCTGATCTTACCGTGTAACGTCCATGAGAGGTGAAGTGCCATGCTATGAAGTCCTCAAACCCTTGGTTATTAATAGGAATTTGTAGTACACGAGCAACATCAACAACGTTAAAATTTTCATACAACTGTACCTCATTCCAAAGGCATGTATCCTGGTCGATTAATTCCGACACCCTTGTGTATGCTACGCCTCCCCTAGGAGAAATGATTTTCCTGTTTTGACTTGTAGGTATCTGATTGCGTGGATCACACGTTCGCTGGGAGACCCCAAGAGGAAGGTATGAAGCAGTGTAGCAGCAGTTTCTCTCAGTATGAAACCAAGGTTTAATCGAACCAGTAGGAGTAAGAAATCACTTCTGAAGGTTGTCAGTGGCGCGCTGACGTGGAATCTGCACACAACACAATCAAACTATTTTGCCCCAACGAAACAGTGAGGTTGTCAATCTCACCGGCTTGCTGAAAACAAAGGATTAAACGTATTGTGTGGAAAACAGTAGTAAATTGCAAAGAATGAAAAGGAACAATGTTTGCAGTTGGTTGTATTATCAGTGTAAAAGAATGAACCGGGGTCCACAGTTCACTAGTGGTGTCTCTCCATAAAAGATAACTAGCATGCTGGGTGAACAAATTACAGCTGGGCAATTGACAAAATATTGAGCGCATGACAATGCATATATATGACATGATGATTGCTATGATATTCATGTGGGCATTACGACAAAATACATAGACCGTTATCCAACAGTGTCTATGACTAATAATCCACCGCCAGGTTGTCATCCGAGTTCCCCGTTGGTATTAAGTTGCAAGCAACGGATAATTGCATTAGGTAATATGCGTAAAGTAAACAAATGCATTATACCTAACGGCGCACCCTTAAGCTAAGCATCGGTTATTTTATCCCTAGTGGCAACAGCACATCCACAATCTTAGAAGTTATTGTCACTCTCCCAGATTACCGGAGGCATGAACCCACTATCTAGCATAAATACTCACTCTTGGAGTTACAAGCATCTACTTGGCCAAATCATCTACGAGTAACGAAAAATATGCAAGATCATAAATAACATATAAGATAGATTGATAATCAACTTGACATAGTATTCAATATTCATCGGATCCCAGCAAACACAACATGTAGCATTACAATAAGATGATCTTGATCATGATAGGCAGCTCACAAGATCTAAACATGATAGCATAAAGTGGAGAGACAACCATCTAGCTACTGCCATGGACCCGTAGTCCAAGGATGAACTACTCACGCATTACTCCGGAGGCAGGCATGGTGATGTAGAGCCCTCCAGTGATGATTCCCCTCTCCGGCAGGGTGCCGGGAAGAGCTTCTGAACCCTCCCGAGCTAGGGTTGACGGCGGCGGCGTCTCTGAAACTTTTCATGGATAATGGCTCGGGTGTTTAGGGTTTTCGTGTCAGGAAGAATAAATAGGCGAAAGGGCGGCGGCTACGGAGCCACGAGGGCCCCACACCACCCCACGGCGTGGCAGGGGGGCCCGCGCGGCCCCATGGTGTGAGTGCCACGTGGCCCTCCTCCGTCTCTCCTCTGGACTCCGTCTTCGTGTTGGAAAAATAGGAGGTTCTGTCCAAGTTTCGTCCTATTCCGAGAATATTTCCAGACTAGCTTTTCTGGAATACAAAAACAACAGAAAACAGGAACTGGCACTGTGGCATCTTGTTAATAGGTTAGTCCCAGAAAATGTATAAAAATGCTATGAAGTGTATATAAAACATGTAACAATTGGTATAATATCAACATGGAACATCAAAAATTATAGATACGTTTGAGACGTATCAGTATCCAAGGATCATCCCAAATTTTAATATTCTCACCATTACCAACTCTCCAAATATATCCACGTTTAAATGTAGATAATCCTGCAAGAATGCTTTGCCAAGTAAAGGAGGAACCGGCTTTAGGACCTGCACTAAGAATGTTACCACGTGGGAAATATTTAGACTTCAGAACCTTTGCACACAGAGAATCCGGTTCATTAATAATTCTCCAAGCTTGCTTAGCTAGCATAGCTAAGTTGAAAGAGTGAAAATCTCTAAAGCCCATACCGCCTTCCCTCTTAGGGTAGCATAGCTTTCACCAAGCAAACCAATGCATCTTCTTACTATTCTCATCATCTCCCCACCAAAACTGAGAAATAGCATCCATCATATCCTTGCAAACACCTTTTGGAATTTGAAACACTGACAATGCATAGACTGGAATGGCTTGGGCAACTGCTTTTAGCAAAATTTCTTTACCGCCCATAGATAGAAGTTTCTCTTGCCAACCATTCATTCTTTGAATTATCCTTTCAACAAAGTGTTTGAAGCTGTCACTCCTATCCGCACCCACAAGCGCCGGTAACCCGAGATACTTATCAGACATGGCCTCCATATAAATATGCAGTGCATCACAGATCTCGGCTCTCATCAAGGCATTTGTATTAGGAGAGAAAAATATACTTGACTTATATAAACTCACCAATTGTCCTGAGTTTGCGCAATAAGTATCCAACACTTGTTGCAAGGAAGTTGCATTAGTCATATCAGCTCTCATGAGGATTAGAGAATCATCAGCAAATAAAAAGTGTGAGACTGATGGTGCATTCATGCACAATCTTACCCCGTCTATGCCACCAACTTCTTCTTCAACAAAAGGGCTAGATAAACCCTCCGCACAAAGGAGGAACGGGTATGGTGAAAGTGGATCTCCCTGCCGGAGACCCCTTGTCGGAACAAACATGTCAGTTTCCTCAGAATTAAATCTAACATGATATCGAACATAACTGACACAAGCCATCATTAGGGAGACCCATCGATCCGCAAAACCAAGTTTCCTCATCATGTTCTCCAAGAATGTCCACTCGACACGATCATAAGCCTTATGCATATCAAGCTTGACATCACAAGCTCCAGTAGAACCCGATCTTTTATTTTTGATTGAGTGAACACATTCATAAGCCACTAGAACATTGTATTTTTTCTAGAAAACCCGCATCAACGTCCTGTATCTCTAAGGTAAATAGGTTAGAAAAAGTAATCAAGTACCAGCGGTTTGAGGGGCCCTGTACCTTCTATCCAATTTCCATCATCATCATCATGGAGATTTTTGATGTAATTCTTTTTACGTCTAGCTGAAGCAAAGTGATGGAAGAATGAGGTATTTCTATCTCCAAAGTGTAGCCAATTCGCACGAGAACGTTGGAGACGATGAACCTGCTCCAATAAAAGCTCAACCAAACTAGCCATTTCTTTTGCAATCAAATCATTCTCAGCATTCCTCGGACCATTTTGTTGGAAATATGCCCTAGAGGCAATAATAAAGAGTTATTATCATATTTCCATGTTCATGGTAATGTTTATTCTCCATGCTATAATTATATTAACCGGAAACCTAATACATGTGTGGTTATTTAAACAACACAGAGTCGCTAGTAAGCCTCTACTAGACTAGCTCGTTGATTAATGATGGTTATGGTTTCCTAACCATGGACATGAGTTGTCAATTAATAACGAGGTCATGTCATTGGAGAATGACGTGATGGACAGACCCAACCAAGCATAGCAATATTGATCGGATCAATAAGTATATATTGCCATGTCTTGTATTGTCAAGTATCCTGTTTCTTTGACCATGAGATTATGTCTATCCCGGGTACTGAGGAATACGTCTTGGGGACTTCAAACGTCACTTCGTAACTGGGTGACTATAAAGGTGTCTTAAAGGTATCTCCGAAAGTATTTGTTGATTTGCATGTATCAAGACTGGGATTTGTCCCTCCGTATGACGGAGAGATATACTCTGGGCCCACTCGGTAATGCACATTCGGTATCGCTTGCAAGCACGTGACTAAAGAGTTAGCCACATGGAATAATGAACAAAAGTGACAGACCCTATATTCGTCGCCAGGTCCATAATATCCGCATAAACAGCAGCTGACGTACTCCACCAAGACTGTTCACCTGTGCAAGCCTGAACAACTTGCAAAGAATCTGACTCAGCCACCACATTGTTGCATCCAAGTCCCGCCATCGCCAATCCATCCCTCATTGCATATGCTTCAGCTAGCTCTGAAGATGCCACATGAGGAATATAGCTTGTCGATGCAGCCACGAAATTGCCTAGATAATCTCGTGCAACCGCCCCAGTAGAACCTGCATTTAAGACAACAACAAAAGAAGCATCGACATTGATTTATACTTGCCTTGGTTCAGGTTTCATCCACCTCTCCTCTCTTCTGACGCCATGGCGACAAGAAGCTGAAGATGCCGCAGCATTTGCAGTTATAGCAAGGACAGACATTTTGCACCGAAACACCGGAGGGACTGGCTCATCTCGTGTGCGCCTCCTGCGAATCCACCAAAGGTACCAGCATGCTACCGAAATAACCTCTTTCAGGCCCAGCACATCAGATCCGCCGAACTGGTTATGTTGTAGGCAAAGAATATGTTCCAGTACAGCTGAACTGGTTATTTGAAGTCATTTATAACAGGGAGAAGGCCCAAGGTGCTCCAAAGTTCCTGTGCAGGGGCGCAAAGAAATAGCAAATGACGGATGTCTTGAGTACCTTGGTTACAAATCGGACATCCCCCAGAATCACCAATATGACGATTTGCTAGAATACATTTTAAAGAAACAATGCCATGCAATGCCCTCCACATGAACATTTTAACCTTTCCTGGAACTTTCAACTGCCACAAAATTTTCCAAACTGGGTTAAGTGCTGAACCACCGGGAGAGCAAGCTGACCAGCAAGAGGACCGAACTGGTGTCGGCATTGGATATGATAACCTGATCTTACCGTGTAACGTCCATGAGAGGTGAAGTGCCATGCTATGAAGTCCTCAAACCCTTGGTTATTAATAGGAATTTGTAGTACACGAGCAACATCAACAACGTTAAAATTTTCATACAACTGTACCTCATTCCAAAGGCATGTATCCTGGTCGATTAATTCCGACACCCTTGTGTATGCTGCGCCTCCCCTAGGAGAAATGATTTTCCTGTTTTGACTTGTAGGTATCTGATTGCGTGGATCACACGTTCGCTGGGAGACCCCAAGAGGAAGGTATGAAGCAGTGTAGCAGCAGTTTCTCTCAGTATGAAACCAAGGTTTAATCGAACCAGTAGGAGTAAGAAATCACTTCTGAAGGTTGTCAGTGGCGCGCTGACGTGGAATCTGCACACAACACAATCAAACTATTTTGCCCCAACGAAACAGTGAGGTTGTCAATCTCACCGGCTTGCTGAAAACAAAGGATTAAACGTATTGTGTGGAAAACAGTAGTAAATTGCAAAGAATGAAAAGGAACAATGTTTGCAGTTGGTTGTATTATCAGTGTAAAAGAATGAACCGGGGTCCACAGTTCACTAGTGGTGTCTCTCCATAAAAGATAACTAGCATGCTGGGTGAACAAATTACAGCTGGGCAATTGACAAAATATTGAGCGCATGACAATGCATATATATGACATGATGATTGCTATGATATTCATGTGGGCATTACGACAAAATACATAGACCGTTATCCAACAGTGTCTATGACTAATAATCCACCGCCAGGTTGTCATCCGAGTTCCCCGTTGGTATTAAGTTGCAAGCAACGGATAATTGCATTAGGTAATATGCGTAAAGTAAACAAATGCATTATACCTAACGGCGCACCCTTAAGCTAAGCATCGGTTATTTTATCCCTAGTGGCAACAGCACATCCACAATCTTAGAAGTTATTGTCACTCTCCCAGATTACCGGAGGCATGAACCCACTATCTAGCATAAATACTCACTCTTGGAGTTACAAGCATCTACTTGGCCAAATCATCTACGAGTAACGAAAAATATGCAAGATCATAAATAACATATAAGATAGATTGATAATCAACTTGACATAGTATTCAATATTCATCGGATCCCAGCAAACACAACATGTAGCATTACAATAAGATGATCTTGATCATGATAGGCAGCTCACAAGATCTAAACATGATAGCATAAAGTGGAGAGACAACCATCTAGCTACTGCCATGGACCCGTAGTCCAAGGATGAACTACTCACGCATTACTCCGGAGGCAGGCATGGTGATGTAGAGCCCTCCAGTGATGATTCCCCTCTCCGGCAGGGTGCCGGGAAGAGCTTCTGAACCCTCCCGAGCTAGGGTTGACGGCGGCGGCGTCTCTGAAACTTTTCATGGATAATGGCTCGGGTGTTTAGGGTTTTCGTGTCAGGAAGAATAAATAGGCGAAAGGGCGGCGGCTACGGAGCCACGAGGGCCCCACACCACCCCACGGCGTGGCAGGGGGGCCCGCGCGGCCCCATGGTGTGAGTGCCACGTGGCCCTCCTCCGTCTCTCCTCTGGACTCCGTCTTCGTGTTGGAAAAATAGGAGGTTCTGTCCAAGTTTCGTCCTATTCCGAGAATATTTCCAGACTAGCTTTTCTGGAATACAAAAACAACAGAAAACAGGAACTGGCACTGTGGCATCTTGTTAATAGGTTAGTCCCAGAAAATGTATAAAAATGCTATGAAGTGTATATAAAACATGTAACAATTGGTATAATATCAACATGGAACATCAAAAATTATAGATACGTTTGAGACGTATCAGTATCCAAGGATCATCCCAAATTTTAATATTCTCACCATTACCAACTCTCCAAATATATCCACGTTTAAATGTAGATAATCCTGCAAGAATGCTTTGCCAAGTAAAGGAGGAACCGGCTTTAGGACCTGCACTAAGAATGTTACCACGTGGGAAATATTTAGACTTCAGAACCTTTGCACACAGAGAATCCGGTTCATTAATAATTCTCCAAGCTTGCTTAGCTAGCATAGCTAAGTTGAAAGAGTGAAAATCTCTAAAGCCCATACCGCCTTCCCTCTTAGGGTAGCATAGCTTTCACCAAGCAAACCAATGCATCTTCTTACTATTCTCATCATCTCCCCACCAAAACTGAGAAATAGCATCCATCATATCCTTGCAAACACCTTTTGGAATTTGAAACACTGACAATGCATAGACTGGAATGGCTTGGGCAACTGCTTTTAGCAAAATTTCTTTACCGCCCATAGATAGAAGTTTCTCTTGCCAACCATTCATTCTTTGAATTATCCTTTCAACAAAGTGTTTGAAGCTGTCACTCCTATCCGCACCCACAAGCGCCGGTAACCCGAGATACTTATCAGACATGGCCTCCATATAAATATGCAGTGCATCACAGATCTCGGCTCTCATCAAGGCATTTGTATTAGGAGAGAAAAATATACTTGACTTATATAAACTCACCAATTGTCCTGAGTTTGCGCAATAAGTATCCAACACTTGTTGCAAGGAAGTTGCATTAGTCATATCAGCTCTCATGAGGATTAGAGAATCATCAGCAAATAAAAAGTGTGAGACTGATGGTGCATTCATGCACAATCTTACCCCGTCTATGCCACCAACTTCTTCTTCAACAAAAGGGCTAGATAAACCCTCCGCACAAAGGAGGAACGGGTATGGTGAAAGTGGATCTCCCTGCCGGAGACCCCTTGTCGGAACAAACATGTCAGTTTCCTCAGAATTAAATCTAACATGATATCGAACATAACTGACACAAGCCATCATTAGGGAGACCCATCGATCCGCAAAACCAAGTTTCCTCATCATGTTCTCCAAGAATGTCCACTCGACACGATCATAAGCCTTATGCATATCAAGCTTGACATCACAAGCTCCAGTAGAACCCGATCTTTTATTTTTGATTGAGTGAACACATTCATAAGCCACTAGAACATTGTATTTTTTCTAGAAAACCCGCATCAACGTCCTGTATCTCTAAGGTAAATAGGTTAGAAAAAGTAATCAAGTACCAGCGGTTTGAGGGGCCCTGTACCTTCTATCCAATTTCCATCATCATCATCATGGAGATTTTTGATGTAATTCTTTTTACGTCTAGCTGAAGCAAAGTGATGGAAGAATGAGGTATTTCTATCTCCAAAGTGTAGCCAATTCGCACGAGAACGTTGGAGACGATGAACCTGCTCCAATAAAAGCTCAACCAAACTAGCCATTTCTTTTGCAATCAAATCATTCTCAGCATTCCTCGGACCATTTTGTTGGAAATATGCCCTAGAGGCAATAATAAAGAGTTATTATCATATTTCCATGTTCATGGTAATGTTTATTCTCCATGCTATAATTATATTAACCGGAAACCTAATACATGTGTGGTTATTTAAACAACACAGAGTCGCTAGTAAGCCTCTACTAGACTAGCTCGTTGATTAATGATGGTTATGGTTTCCTAACCATGGACATGAGTTGTCAATTAATAACGAGGTCATGTCATTGGAGAATGACGTGATGGACAGACCCAACCAAGCATAGCAATATTGATCGGATCAATAAGTATATATTGCCATGTCTTGTATTGTCAAGTATCCTGTTTCTTTGACCATGAGATTATGTCTATCCCGGGTACTGAGGAATACGTCTTGGGGACTTCAAACGTCACTTCGTAACTGGGTGACTATAAAGGTGTCTTAAAGGTATCTCCGAAAGTATTTGTTGATTTGCATGTATCAAGACTGGGATTTGTCCCTCCGTATGACGGAGAGATATACTCTGGGCCCACTCGGTAATGCACATTCGGTATCGCTTGCAAGCACGTGACTAAAGAGTTAGCCACATGGAATGTTGTATTATGGAACGAGTAAAGAGTACTTACTAGTAACGAGATTGAGCTAGGTATGGTGATACCGCCTATCAGATCTCGGGTAAGTAAAATATCGTGAGACAAAGGAAATGGAATACGTTGACATTGTGATTCACACCGATCATGATCTTTGTTGAACTTGTGGGAGTCATTATGAGCATCCAGCCCCGCTAATGGTTATTGATCGTAGAGGAGTCTCGATCATGTCCACTTGTTCTCGAACCCGTAGGGTCACACACTTAAAGTTCGGTAACGCTAGAGTAGCTTTGGGATAATTATAATGGTGAGACCGAAGGTTGTTCGGAGTCCCGAATAGGATCCGGGATATCACAAGGAGCTCCGGAAGAGTCCGGAGATAAAGTTTCATATATAGGAATGTGGTTTTTGGGTTCCAGAAAGGTTCAGGAATTAACCGATATTGTATCGGGTTTTTCCTGAAATGTTCCGGTGGGGCCCATGGTGGGGCCCACTATCCCGAACGTTCCACTTAGGATATTTGGCAGCCAAGTTCTTCCTTGAGAAGTCTTGGCATCTAGGTTCTTTCCTGGGGAAGATTTGGAGGCTGGTTTCTTCCTGGGGAAGATTTGGATGCTGGTTCCTTCCTGGGGAAGCTCAGGAGGCAAGCCTCACAGCTCCTCCCCACATCCTACACAAGGACGGTACCATTTTGGGGAAAGAGAATGGGATTGGTTTTCCAAAAACTGGTACACTTCCTCTTGCTCCTTTCTCTTGTGGTCTTGGCTTGGCGAAGCCCTGCCCGTGTGAGAGCTCACCAAACCACCACACCGTCGTGCTGCTGGTTTGGATCCCATCTACTTCTCCTTCAACCTTGCTGGATCAAGAAGAGGAGACGATGCTGAGCCGTACGTGTGTAAATCTCGGAGGCACCGCTCGTTGTGGTGCTGATCGGAGTGAACCGCATCAAGGTCTACACCAAGCTGCGTTGCGACAAACGTCCAAGACTCGTGTTCTTCGAGGGTATGTTGATTACCCTCCCCGTTACTTGCATCTACTTAGATAAGATCTTTGGGTGTTGCTTCCGCATGTGAGAGAAATTTTTGATTTTCTGTCGCGCATATCCCTACACATTTAGCGCTGGTTCAAGATCCCTCCGCGCTTTCCTCAGCCGACGCTTCAGCTTCCTCAACACCGATCGATCCCATGCATGCAAGGCGTTATGCATGTGTCCTAATTTGGTGAGAACACCAGCTGAAGTGGTTGTGCCCGCAACAGCCCAGGCATGTTGCACAGTTTCACAGAAGCCATCTTCACGTAACCATTTAGCCTCGAAGCGACGAGACCCATTACCACTATTCGGGGCCATGGGCTGGTAATCGGTGTCAAGCATGATGGGGAGGTGATTAGATTTCGTATAGTCTTAATGCTGAACAGTAGCTCGCGGGTGCATAACTGTCCAATTTCCACAGCAACTGCCCTATCCAGCCTCTCCCGAATTCTGCCCCGCTTCCATGTGAAGTTTTCGCCCACAAAAACAAGATCATCTAGATTGCAATCAGAAAGAGCATCTCTAAATGCCTGCATGTAGCTCATGGGTCGTGGATTACCTCCTTATTTCTCATGAGAGAATAAGATCTCGTTGAAGTCACCGATGACTACCCAAGGTAAACTTGAGTTAGCCCTCAACTCTCTCAGCTTATCCCACACTTTGTATTTGTCCTCCCACCGTGGTTCACCATATATCCCATTCAATCGCCAAACTTTCTGTGGGCTCTCTCTTGTCTTCACATCTATATATTTTGGAGCAGAGAAGATCTGCTCGATTTTTACCTCTTTTTTCCACAGAAGGAGAACACCCCCGCTGCGGCCATCACTAGGGTTAACAATCTTAGAGTCCATTCCCAATCTTCTTCTAAAACACTCAGCCAGAAAAGTATCAAGGTGAGCTTCCGACAAGAACATCACCTTGCATGGGGTTATATCGCCTTCGAACATCCGAAAGCGCTCGAACTGTCGGGGCATTACCCAGGCCCTGACATTTCAAACTGAGTAGTTTCATTGGTCCCGGTCGGACCCCATCTCGGAGTCCGCTGATCCAGAGTTTTTTGGTTGATTACTTGCGCCATCACCGTTCTTCTTAGACCTCTTCTTCTCCTGCACGGATGAGGGAGAAGCTGTCTGGTTTGTTGCATCACCTTGGATACGATCCACCAATGATCCCACATTGGTGCCTTTACCATTCTGAATGGTGCTTAGGCCATTTGTGCCAGGTCCTTCAATTGTCAACTTGTTTGTCATAGCTCCCATCTGCAGTCGCTTCTTTGCCTTTGGGTGATTTACTAACGTGGTTTCCTCCACTCCATCCATCTACAGCTCATCCTCTACTGTGTAGCCATCATCGTTTAATCCCTCGTCATTGTATTGATCTCCCAGGTCATCACGTGTACGACCACCTCCACGTCCACCTCGGCCAGAAGCCCCAGCATGGCCACGACCCCTACCACGATTACCTTCAGATTGATTTCCCTGTCTCATGCTCGAGCTTGCCCTCAGTTCCTGAACCCCAACGCAGAAGGCGGATGAATGCCGTCCCCATGTTCCTTGTATGTGTGACCTAGCATTCCACAATCTGAACACCATGTAGGGAGCTTCTCATATTTAACCAAGAAGATTTCTCTCCGGCCAGCCCGAGACAATGAGCCATGATTTTAATGGGTTCCGCACGTCAACAGTGACACGCACACGGACAAAATTTCCATTGAAATCAATTGAAGGGGATTCCAGCCAAACAAACTTGCCTACTTTCGACGATCGAGCCTTGATCATACCATGATATCCTATAGGGAGGTCGTGAATCTGAATCCACATATCCAAAGTGTTGAGCTCAATCGTTGATGGTTTTGTAAACCCATCGTAAGGGGCAAACACCACAACATTACCTCTGAAGTGCCATGGCCCATTGGTAGTCAGTTTCTCCCAATCTCCAAGGCAGGCAAATTGCATGATGAAGAGGTTGTCTTCTAGGGTTTTAATCTTCATTGACCGCGCCAGATCCCATGCTGTACGCATGTTCTTGAAGAACCAGTATTTACTAAACTCACGATCTGTATTAACCCTAAGAATCAGCAGCCAGCGGTGATCTCCCTCGGTAGGAGGGCTTTCCTCTTTGAACAAATGTCGTCCAGGTCTTCTTCCCCAAATTCCCAGGTCGCGCATCATCACACCAAGTCTCCCTGGCCCGCCGTTCCTGAAGACGAGCCACCCGCGTTCGCCATCACGTGGCACAGGTTCCGTGGTCAGCACGCAAATAACCGTGAAGAGACAGGTAGAAACAGTAAATCGGCCAAGCCCAAAGTAGCTGGGGGCACGCCCGGCCCAATCACACCGAGACAAAACGAATAAGCGCAAGTCCCGCCGGAATCGCAACAATGAAGGATCGAGCGATGGGGTTCGTCTCCTTCGTCGGGAGGGTGCTCTTCGCCTCCATCTTCCTTCTCTCCACCTAACAGGAGTACGTGCCCCCCTCCCCACTCCAGATATCGTCGGTCTCACGTACCGTGTGCCGGCCGATCCACTCCTCTGGGACGGAACACGGTCTGTCCTAGCGGTCTCCAGCCGGAGCTAGGTTACCGGTGCTAGCGGCTGACCCGCCACCACCGACGTCGGCCGTCGCCACCATCTCGACCTTCCATGGCTCCCCTATCGTCTGCTCCTCCTCCCGGACCCATTTCTCTCTGATGCGACGGGCTTTGCTTGTCTAGGTTTAGCTGCAGCCGCCACCCGCTGGGCGGCGGGGAGGGTGCTCGCCGTCGCCGGGGCGAACCTGACGTTCTGGGGCGCCAACCTGTTCGCCTCCCTGGTACCGTTCTACTCCCTCCGTTCTAAATTAGATGACTTCCATTTACCCACATATGAATGTATCTAGACATGTTACAAGTATGGATACATCTATATTTAGACAAATGGAAGTCATCTAATTTAGAATGGAGGGAGTATCTGCCAAGGGCACTCCATAGTCCATAGATACTACTGCGGCAGCGGTGCCGACCGAGAAGATAAGGAGGGGGGTTCCTAGATAGTTCGATGCTATAGGATCTGTTGTGTTGCCCGTTTTAGTAACTTGTCACTTGATCCCTTCGAGAACATTTAGGCGATGCAAAATTTCTAGTAGATGATGCCAGGGAGCAACCCACACAACCACACATTTATGCACATTACTTGCCTACGCACACTTGCGCTGTGATCAACTGATCATCGAGTTTGATTGTTCATTTGCAAATTTCCAAATTTGAGTTGGAACTAGAAAGATCGAGTGCAACGACTATGGTTAACGACACCTTTGTGAAAATTGTTCGACTGTGTTATGGATCTATTTATGTTCAAGTGTTGATTATAATTGTGAACTGTTACAATTTTAGCAAACTGCATGCCAATTTTTTTATTGCACCAAGCCATCTTGTATTTCTTTTGAGCTTGGCTGGAAGGCTTAGTCTTGCCTTGTCCGACCTTCAAGCCGAGCTGAGCCCAAGCCAAGCCTTGCCGAGCTTCGATCTTTGTGTCCACCGCCGTAGCTCGTAGAGATGCGGGGCGGAACATACATACCAGATAGGTCATAGTGCGCGAGCTCCGTCTGCTGTGATGGTACTACTGTCTTATCTTTGTACAGATGCTTGCAGAGTTCTAATCGGTGACTTGGTGATGCAGGGCCATGGAGTTTGGATATGATGGTGGACCAGCAGCCAAGTCTCTACAGCCCAAGTTCAACCTCTTCGTCAAGAAGGTGTCCACCAAAACCGGAATAGCTGTGCCTCACATCGAAGTATGGATTTGCTTTCTAATCTTCTCTTTTTTAAGAATCCATCCTACTTAGTTTCTAGCTTTGATTGGACGGATCCATTACAGATCAAGACCGCCCTTGCTGCTACCTTGTACCCTAGATCATTTGGCGCTGGCTTTTTATCCTCTATAGCAGATGCGGAGCGTTCCTACTGGTAAAGCTAGATGATTCCCCGCGCGTTGCATCGAGAATTTAGTAGATTTTTTCTGATTGCAAAGATTAGAATATATGATAGTCAGTGCAGGTTAAACAAACATCGGTGTGAAGTTTGAACAGCAGTGAGTTCATCGTTGTGTACTGAAGTGAAGTATTGACCTTGCTTCAGAATATGAACCACACCATGAATTATGATTGATTAACTATTTGTGGTATATATTTATTACCAGACCTTTCGACAACACATATCTGATATTTTATAGAACAACGATGTGCACAGAACATTTACAGTTGGTATGGAAAATGATATAAGGTGGACGCTCAAAGATTTTGATTCTCCTCCGGTCGAGACTACATCTCTGCTGTTTTGCACATTCTCCACTAATCTGCAAAAGGGGAACGGCAAATTTTGATCCGAATTTTTTCCAGAGAGAAGTAAATTTAAATGACTCATAACAAAATGGACGTATGACTCACAAAATGTTACCACAATATTTTTATGATATTTTAGATTCTTCCAGAAAAAATTGAAGTGGAAGTTGGTTACTGGAAATGAATGTGCATATACAAATAGGGGAATTTATTTTTTCGTGAGTTGAAAGGAAAATGTATAATGAAAATTTGCATGGTTCCCGTTAAGAAAAAATAGCTGCACTGTAGCAGTTCCTGAAATTTGTAGCAGTTAATATCTTCAGCTGTATATAGATCAGTTGTAGCCAGCGAGATAGCATTACATTATATTCGTGCAGCGTACAAATTTAGTCACGCTTAGTAGAAGTAGTGGCCTTGCCGAGACACCTGCAAGTATATATCAGAGTATATTGGATAAAGAAAATTGAAAAAAAAACTTCAGTGGAGATGGGATAAACCATAGTTAGCAAAGTACTCCTAGTACTCCCGGAAACGTCCATCTACTCCTGCAAGTAAAAAGAATCCATCTCCAGTGAAACAATGTTTTGAATGAAACCTTTCCAACGTGAAAAAGGTAGAAACTGCTCACCTGTCCATACTCCAAGAAAATGTAATAAATAATTCGGAACCTCCATGGCTTCGTTGTCTCTTGGTTTCTTCTGGGAATCCTGATACTCTTGTTGTCAACATCGTAGATGTTGGTAGAGCCTCCAGCCAGTGGCGGAGGACGGAAAAAAACTGAGTTCGGGCGAACACTAAAGTGTAAAATATCAATGTTGGATACAAAAAAAATCAATGTAGTCTTGACACATTAATATTTAATAGAATCCTAAACATAATCAGTTAGTACAATAAAAATAGAGACATATTAAAATAGATATAGATCCTAGAAACATACCGATAATAAAATGAGACGATTTTTTAACTGATTAGATAAGAATTTAAAGAAAAAATGAGTGAACAAATCATGCTATTAAATCCTTAACTAAGAATTTGGGAAACAAAGAAAATTTCGCCTAGTAGCCGAGTGAAGAGCTGAAGATACATGATATAACTGACTGGTAAAATAAGCTAACTACCATTCTACTAATGATGTCTTTTGGTTGAGAAGAAAACATGAAGCAGTTAAAACAGTGTGCGTTGTGTCTTCTAGTCTATTTTTTATTGGATTTTCTTCTAGCTAAGCTCTCCTTGATCGTTCATTGGTTGGTCGTGTGCTAGTGCAATGTGCCACTGATTCAAATTACGTATACGTATACGTGAACTTTGCTATAATCAAGGTCGGGCGGCCGCCCGACCTCGCCCGTAGGGAGCTCCGCCACTGCCTCCAGCGGAGCTTCGTGTCTACAGGTTGATCGTGGAGAACGCTCGATGCGAAGGAAGTAACGCAAAAGAGTGGCCTCCTCTCACCCAAACGCTAGCCAAAAACACGCGGCGGCCGAAACTGTTTGTTGGCGAGAAGTGGTGGCGCAGCATGATATATAAAGAGTAGCATCCGGTGTATGATGGAAAGAGGAGGCAAGGAGGCTGCTAATGGTGGTGGCGAGGGATGAAGTCAAAGGGGTCTTCTGTAACCGATGCTTGCATGATTACTCATCAATTTCTCGACATAGATCTAGAGTAATTATCTACGTATGTGCCTGGAAGTTGGAAAAAGTAGGAGATGAAGCGGTGGCCAATCAAGTTGCAAAAATTGATGCTCAAAAATTAATCACGTGGCAGGCGCACGGGATAGAGAAATAGGTAGTGACCCTAACGTGGCAGGTTGCTGAGGTGGAGCTGTGGGGACGGGTAACAGCCAATAGGAAGAATTGAGATGATGTGGCATGTTTGCATGTTGAGAGAAATGCACATAGTGGGTTGCTCTCATTTAGATACTATAGATTTTCTTCTCAGACTCCAATTAAAATGAGAGAGTACACATGCAATACTATTTTGGTAGTTTCATAAAGACATATAGTAAATTCACCAAATCCTGCATTATTGCTCTTTTAATGTTTGATCTTTCTACATTTTCTTTTGCAATATCCTATCCTAGCATCTGAATATGGAAACCACCTATTATATTATAATGTTCCCCTTAGTGTTACTAGTAAATCTGCACTTAAAATTTACGTGTATAGAAGAGATAATATGTCAATAGTACAAATATTTGAAACCCTTTCATCAGGCTCTATATGACACAATTTTTGAAAGGAAATACCATTTTCCACGATGATATTTTTCTTCGGTTAAACCAATGCATCCAGAAGCAAATACACATATACTAGAGACGAATAAATGCACACAGTCATAACCTTAAGTTCATTTGACGTAACATGAAAACAAAATATAAAATACACATAGAAAAATGTAATATTATTAGAAATTCAATTATCTGATTATTTTGCAATTTTATAGTTCACTTCTCCCAGTTTCTATCATTCAACTTAAGCACACAGACCCTTATTTTTGCAACGAAGCCATGAGAGTGCCAGGACATCTTCCTCACACACCAAGTGAATTGTCCCGCAAAACAAACTACTTGGTGCACCAAGGAAAACTACCCCTAAAATTAACAACCAAACCTACTAATGAAAGACCAATTGGAAACAATTTTTATTATAGAGCATGATTGACATGCCCAACCTTGGGTCAAATGGAACCATTACAAATTACTTCTGAGACGTCCAACTGACGCACTATGTACACTATAAAATTGTTGGCGTATTTTTTCACACCCATAATACATTTGTTCATTTTTTTCATACATGGCTTCCTTCATTTTGTCGTCCATTCATCATGGCAAGTCAAATTGCTAATGAATTGGCAACCCGATGTTACAAGCCAGGGACAGGGGTGGGTGGGGAGCAGGGGCTAAGCCACCATCAACAATCTAATTTTAAGCCATTTGGCTCCCAACATGAATTTGCCTGTCCAAGCCTAAAGGCTGGCTCCGGAATAATCTGCTCATAGTTCAATCAAGAGAGTACTGTGAGGGTGATGGTTCTTGCATAGTTGCATTGAGGAACTCTTTTTTTAAGTTAGCACCGTGCCAGATCTGAAAGCATCTATAACAAGAAAATTATGGAGATTATATGAGGACCATCAACACAGTAACCGAAGCTTCAAATCAACCTCAGAAAGTCCTCAGATGGACGGAGAATAGAAAATGGGAAGTCTTCTATAAACATTGGAGTTTGTTGACCATCAGTAGAGTAACTGAAGCTTCATATCAATCTCAGAAAGTCCACAAATGGACTAATAGTATAGATTCGTATCATGTCATTGATTTTAAAGATTAAAGTCAGATAAGTACATGTCCATTCATTTTACCATCATGTAGATCTATTGTTTATATATGTACAAAACAATCATACTGACTTCGACCAACAACCTTTGACGTTCAATTCTAAGATCGGCTTCCCTTACAAAAGGTAACTAAAAGATTCAAACCTATTAGCGCATTGCAAAAAATATTTTACACTTTCCAAATGTAAGTAAAGTTATAACATAGGTGCTGAATATGGTCATTTTGGTTCAGATGTCAGCATCAAGTTTGGATCTAGAACTTTACTTACATTTACAAAATCCTTATGAATAAGAATATCAAGAGACTGCTGAAAATGAAAGATGGTAGACACTACCACTCATGATTGAAGAAAATTTTAGCTATATTGCCAAAAGTTCTGAAACAAGCACAGATTGCACGAACAACTATTCATTGACATGAAGGAAAACCTCACAAGTGGTCAGAGTGAACGAGGCGCATCTCCTCTTCCCTTGAACGGCTTGTCTTGCTGGAGCAACAACCTACACATCATCAACGTCCTTCTCCATCACCATTTGGCGCAACTGACTTAGACCAGCTCACCCCCCCCCCCCCCCCCCCCCCAACAAGATAGTTTAAAAACAGTAAGATTGCAAAGTTTATCTCACAATAGTTGTATAGTAATGGATAAAGTTCCTCGAAGTGTAATGTGAGAAACCTGTAGAAGAACTGACTATATGTTGCCAAAAGGGTCTTCCATCACCAACATACGTGGAGGTAAGGATGGCAATGTGTAGGTTATGGACAGGGTAGAGAAATACCATACACATACCCTTATAGCTCGTGGTTGTAAAAATTTACCCGCACCCATACCGAACGCGTATCCTTACCCACTAGGCACCCATTGGGTAAATCAATACTAGACAATATTTTACAGTTGGGCGTGTGTCGCCGTTCACAGTCTTGTTCTCCTACTCTCCACTTGCCATATCTCACATGCCATGCTCCTACTTGTCGTCGACCTGACGGTATGAAGAATAAATAAATAATGAAAGAAAGAAAGAAAGGAAGGATTGGTGAATCCATCCCTTTTAATTAGCGATATAATGAGGAGATGGTCGGTGGATAGAAAAGTCGAGGCACACATGTCCTATCAAGATGGGTAGGGTTTGGATATACCCGTGAGCACAAGAATGTAACCATATGGGTATGGTATGACACAATTATATACCCATGGGTATAAAAACTTCCATCCTTACCTGGAGATGTTCATACGAGGAGTTTGAAGTGTAAATATGAAATCAGTATAGGAAGATGACTCTAGAATGTGAATATATAATCATATGTGCAAAGTACTGCAAGGAAATCTCATATTCATATTTATGTTGCATGACTCCAAGTTCCAAGGATGAACCTAAAAGGCATGATAATAAGCTACAAAAGAATGAAATTAATGTACCAGTTTCACCTAATTTCAGAATACTGCCAGAGACTTAGGAATCAAGGTTCATCCATCCCACTTCATGTTTAGCATCAGCAAAAACACACAAACCTATTTCACTCATGTTCGAGAAGATAATTTACAATGATCTAGCACCACACAAATAATGGGACCATTCTAGTTATTGGATCTTGATCTTAAACATTAAAAGATGCTCAACATGACGGGGTTGGCTCAACCCCGTCTTCACGCACCTCGTGTTGCCGGAATCGATGTGAGATGGCGATGTGGAGGAGCTCGGGGGACGTACTAAGAGAAGATGGCGACGGTTGTGGTGCAATGGTGGGTAGCAGGAGGTCCCATCAACGGGGTTGTCCTCGTTGCAATAGTATGCACTGCTTGGCACCGGTAATCGTCTTGGATGGCCTTGTGGCGGAGATCAAAGGCGATGGCGTGGGATTGGGCAGCGGCAGCGCGGTCTATGTGTGGTGTGGCTTGTTGTATATGCTAGGGGATGCATCACGACCTAAGCGTGGCTTAGATAGGGGTGTCCTAGGGGCAGAGGCGCGGAGCTGGCTGGTGGCACATAGGCTTGGATGGATCCGCGCGCCCCCGGCGCTCGTGAGAGAAGGCGGGGAGGAAAGAGAGAGTTAGAGGAGAATGTAAATAGCCCGCTGTGATTGTGGGTAACAATTACAAATACTCCCTCCGTATCAAAATATAAGATGTTTTAGATATTTCAATATGGATCACATACCGATTGAAATGAGTGAATCCACACACTAATACATGTCTAAATACGTCTGCACCAGACAAATGCTTAATATCTAAAACATCTTATATATATTTTGATACAGAGGGAGTAGTTATTTCTCTCTACGGGGTGACAAGATAGTGATTTGGTTTAACAGAGAGAGGATTGTGTTCTACCGCTAAACACACGGAAGCGACGTGCAGCGTTGGATATCTTGGTTAGATGGTTAGGATCTATGGGATCAGCCCGTTCTCTTTTTTTATATTAGTGGTGATTCCCTTCTTTTGTCAGACACACAAGAATATTGATGTTATTCACTTGTGCAGCTTGTTTACCTTGCGTTCATAACCCCCGTGGTGTACGACTTCTACAACTATGAAAGGGAGTCGCCGCAATTTGTTCAGCTCCTTACCGAGTATTCACAGGTTTTTTTACATAAATATCGCTTAGCTGCATTGAGTTATTCCACCAAGGTAGGCGTTATAAGTGTTACAATAACTTGGTTCTTTTCTCTGTCAGAATATGGCCCTTTATGGTGCGCTTCTCTTCTTCTGGGGGATCAAGAACTCCATAACATGGAGGATCTCAAAGAGAAGGACGACAAAGACCAAGATAACTTGATGGAGGTCAGCAGAATTTTGTAGTAGTTGGATGGTATGTTTGATGCCGGTTGTAGATATTTGCACGCTCCATTGATCCTGAATGTATATGTTTTTCTTCATCATTTCGTTATTGCAACAAACATGGAAATTTCATATATATTTGTCAGGGGTTCCTTTTGTCTTTTACGTGCTCTATCCAATCCATATGATTTTAGGTTATGTTTGGACCCAACATTTCACCTTAATATTAGAGTGAATTTCATAGGAGCGTTATTTTCTTTATTGAAGGTAACCCTGTTTGACAGAAATATCAGAAAAACAAGAATTCACGGCTTCAAACCACTGGGTTGGTCTTAACAAATCAATCTCCAACTATCCACAACTGCTCATTTCGAGCATATGTATCGTTTTGCAAGTTTCTATTATGAGTTAAATCCATCATTAGTCATCGTACATGTTGTCGGGTCGTATTGCAAGTTTATTTTATAAGTTAAATCTACATGTCGGATGGGTTCACTTCGGTCTCTCTACGCTAATACTCTCTCCATTCACAAAATGATGTCTCAACTAACTCCAAAGTTGGATGTATCTATACATAATTTAGTGTGTAGATACATCCAAATTTGAAGTTAGTTGAGACATCTTTTTGTGAACAGAGTGAGTAGCATATTAGGGTCACGAGGTACGACTTAGTGGCTTATCTATTGTCACCAGTGCTGATGGTGCGGTTTATTCACTAGTAGAAAAAGGGGCTGCAATACCGGTTCCAGAGGTCCTTTAACACCAGTTGTGCAACCGGGACAGTTAAATCGGGACTAAAGGCCCCCACCTTTAGTCCCGGTTGGCTACGAACCGGTGTTAAAGGCCTCCACGTGGGCGGAGCTGCGCGCGCGGGCAGAGGACCTTTGGTCCCGGTTGGTAACACCAACCGGGACTAAAGGTTTCTGCTTTTTTTTCGCTTATTTTTCAGGGTTTAGGGTTTCTGCTTTTTTTATTTTCGCTTATTTTTTAGGGTTTCGGAGGAGATCACGTCGATGCACAAAAAAAAAGTTTTCGCACACGTGAAGATCACATAACACACATACAACTTGGTATATATATGTACACATATAAAGTACTCATTACATGGAGATCACTGCTAGTACATGGAGGGAGGCTATTTTTCGATATAGTGGAATTCTCCGGATTCCGGTATGACCTCCGTAAGGAAAAATCCCGCCAATTCCTCCGCAATTGCTTTTACGCGGTTTTTGGTAGGAGCTGGTTCCGCTTCCTTGCCATCTTTAAAAGAAGGAGATCAAATCAATTATGAAGGAAACTAAACACAATTGATGGTAGCAAAATAAATTTGTGAATGATGTTTACGTACCTCTTGATTTCTTCGACTATTGACTCTCTCATTGACCTTCATGTGAATGTACTCGCAAACGTAGTATCCACATAAATCCGTCCCCTGTGGTTGTCGCAGGCACCACTATACGAGAATAGAATTCAATCAAATAATAATCAAGAGAATGATAATGGTATTGAAACTAGAAATTAGAGAGATACGCGGACCTAGGTACGTAGTACTACTTACGTTGTTAGCCTTAAATTCCAGCTTATCTTTCCATTCACCGCGTTCTTCCGTGATGAACTGTTTCCAAACCCTGCCCGGCAAAGAAAATGAATTGAAGTTATTACTTACTTGATATCAGGAAATGAACGAAAGAGGCCGATATAGTGCGATTGAAATTACCTCTTGAGCATATAACGCACGCTCTTGTAATCATCAGGGTCTCTCCTTAATGAGTCCATGATTTCAACTTCTCCAACCTCGATTCTAATGATCATCAGAATGAAGTGGAACCTGCGCACGTTTATATACGCAGTTATTCATAACTCATCAATTACACTTAACATCGGGAAAGCAAAATAGAATGTGTACAAGACAGTAACACTCACTTGAAGTTGTAAGGAAAAAGTATTTCTTTTTTGGTACTTTGTCGCTTTAAAAACGTTAGCAAAAACTGCTCTGTGTCCTGGGCATACTGCTCTACGGTGACTTCATGAACTTTATCCGGGTCAATGAACCCAATGTCCCAGATTCCTCCACTCTGCATTCACGAATCTTCATTCTGCATAATAGCGTACAAAAGAATGTCGTGAGGATAATTACAGGTAATGAACGAGCTTAACTAATGAATTAAATTACACAAATAAATCACTTACAGACAATAGCAGCTGACGATAGATTTGTCGAGGGCACGTTGATTGTACATCTGAAAAAGTTCGGAGAACTCAACCTGCACAGCGTATTCTCGGAAGTAGTGCTCTTCCTTAACTCCCACCATGAAATAGAATTTCCCTTCCTTTGCGGCGGTCATGTACCAGTTATGCAATTTCCATAATTGTGTTGTTAGAGCCTTCGTATCTGTGACCAGAGGCTGCCCGAGAACAAATCGATATGCTATCTCAGCAATGGCGTAACCTGAGTCGCCTAGGACTTCATGAGCAACATTGTCGTAGTGGACGGCCGCCTTATCAGAAAACACCTTGAGCGGGGCGATCGATTGTACTTCTTGTTCTCCGAGCTGGGGAACTTTTTTCCCGCATTTCTTCTCCTCCATCTGTGAGCTATGTGTCTTCTCAATACAGCGCTCATAGTCTGTAAGGGGGCTCGCTGGAGGGTTATATAAGTTGTCAACGGTGCGATCAATGTTCTCCTTTGGTATAGTGTTCAGAAGTTCCTTTATGGGGTCTGTAGGGGCTTTTTCGGTGCTAACTGGGCTTTCACATCGGCACGGATGCTCTCTTCTAATTCCTCGTTATCTTTCTCGTAAGATAACTTCTCAGGAGTCTTGACTTTCTTGGGTATCTTTGCACGTTTCTTGACAGGAGACCTGTCTTTCCTGAGCATAGTACCAGTCGACGTGAACTGCAGCTTCCGCTTTGTCAAATTACTAGTGGGCGCATCAGTCGGCTGACGGGACGGCGCGGGCGATGGACTCGCGGTGGGCTCCCAATCGTCGGGGAGGGCGGGTGGACTTTGAGGTGGTGGATTTCTACTCGGAGGAGTCGGTGGCCTTGGCGCCGAGTCTGGAAACACGATGTATTTCTTCTTCCATAGAACGATACCAAGCTCGACTTCTCCCAGTGTCTTCTCGTCGTCACCTCCAGGAATGTCAAGATCCATTGTCTGGAATCCCGGCATAACTTTTGTCACCCCGACACGAGCATAGCCAGCTGGAATCTGACCAAAATGGAAGATTGCTCCAGGTTGATTTGGTAAAGCATAGCCATCCCCACCGGACAACTAATGTTCTTCATTGGCATATGTAGCTCACAATTTGTCTTCTCCGTGATATCATCCACGGGGTAGTGAGCCGCCGACGGTTCGACTGCAGGATCTTCTAGCTGCGTGGAACCCACGCTGCTTTTCCGCTGAGATGGGCAGGCATCGACTGCAGGATCTTCTAGCAGCAGCTGAGATGCCCTTTGCTGGGTAATTGAGTCCAGTTGCTCCTGCTGCCGCTGCACCTGGCGTTCTAATTCCGTTAACCGGTCCAACCCCCTCTTCTTATTTCTGGAACGGCTTCTATAAGTTGCAACGTCCGCCGGAAACCCTTGATTCCAATTAACCCCGGCTCCTCTGCCTCGACATCGTCCCCAGTGTTCAGGATTCCCGAGGGCGAGTGTCAGCTCGTCGTCCTCTCTATCGGGAACAAATTTTCCCTTTCGGACTAGGTCTATTGCGTCCTCTAGTTTTTTTACGACTCTTGTAATTCTTTTCTTCCATTTTCCCTTTGCAACAATCAGCCCTGTGTCTGGGTCCAACCCTGCCCCATGCGCGAACAACCAGAACTTGGACCTCTCGGGCCAGTCATCTGTCTGTGGAGTGATCCCTTTTTCACGCAGTTCGTTTTCAAAGGCTTCCCACTTAGGCAAGGCAGTCTTGTAGCCACCTGACCCCAAAGTATGGTGATATTTCTTCTTTCAGCATTCAACTTATTTTTGGCCGATCGGGCCACAGCGGTGTCCGATTTCTTATACGCCACAAATGCGGGCCACGCATCTTTTATCTTCTCTAGATGTCCAGTGAAATCTGGAGTTACTTTCTCATATTTTTTCCACAATGTTTTCTTCCAGCAGTTGAATTGCGTGGCCATCTTCTTAAGAGTCCACTCCTTGACTTTCTCCTTCTTCTTCTCTGGGAGACCTTCCGGTAGGCTGAAATATGTCAAGAGCGTGTCCCAAAGCAAATCTTTAATTCTTTGCTCGACATAACTTGCTCCAACGTTGGCTTTCTTCGGCTTATTCCATTCTGCAATGGTGATCGGGATCGTGTCCCTAACAAGAACTCCGCATTGACCTACATATTTACGGCAGTTGTCTTCGGGTTTCAGCGGTCTGCCATCATCAGCAACTACGTCGATCGACAACTTTGCACCATCTGGCAGCTTTATCCTTTGGTTCGGGCCTCGTTTCGTCTTTGGCGGAGTTCGAGGCTTAGATCCGGAGGGCTAAAAGAAAAATGATTCGTTAATAAGTGCAATATAAATCAATTAATGCATCTAGTGATCAACAGAGACTTAATATATATATACCTCGCCGGAGTTTGCTAAGGGCACTTCGTCGTCGTCTCTTATTTCTTCTAGCTCAAGTCCCTCACCGGAGTCTGCTTGTGACGTGGATCGCACGTTCGTTGGGAGACCCCGAGAGGAAGGTATGATGCAGTGTATCCGCAGCAGTTTCCCTCGGTATGAAACCAAGGTTTAACCGAACCAGTAGGAGCAAGAAATCACTTCTGAAAGTTGTCAGTGGCGCGCTGACGTGGAACCTACACACAACACAATCAAACTACTTTTCCCCAACGAAACAGTGAGGTTGTCAATCTCACCGGCTTGCTGAAAACAAAGGATTAAACGTATGGTGTGGAAAACAGTAGTAAATTGCAGAGAATGAAAAGGAACAATGTTTGCAGTTGGTTGTATTATCAATGTAAAAGAATGGACCGGGGTTCACTGTTCACTAGTGGTGTCTCTGCATAACAGATAACTAACATGCTGGGTGAACAAATTACAGCTGGGCAATTGACAAAATATTGAGCGCATGACAATGCATATATATGACATGATGATTACTATGATATTCATGTGGGCATTACGACAAAATACATAGACCGTTATCCAACAGCATCTATGACTAATAATCCACCTCCAGGTTGTCATCCGAGTTCCCCGTTGGTATTAAGTTGCAAGCAACGGATAATCGCATTAAGTAATGTGCGTAATGTTAACAAATGCATTAGACCTAATGGCGCACCCTTAAGCTAAGCATCGGTTATTTTATCCCTAGTGGCAACAGCACATCCACAATCTTAGAAGTTATTGTCACTCTCCCAGATTACCGGAGGCATGAACCCACTATCTAGTATAAATACTCACTCTTGGAGTTACAAGCATCTGTTTGACCAAAGCATCTACTAGTAACGGAAAGCATTTAAGATCATAAATAACATATAAGATAGATTGATAATCAACTTGACATAGTATTCAATATTCATCGGATCCCAGCAAACACAACATGTAGCATTATAATAAGATTATCTTGATCATGATAGGCAGCTCACAAGATCTAAACATGATAGCATAAAGTGGAGAGACAACCATCTAGCTACTGCTATGGACTCATAGTCCAAGGATGAACAACTCACACATCACTCCGGAGGCAGGCATGGTGATGTAGAGCCCTCCGGTAATGATTCCCCTCTCCGGCAGGGTGCCGGGAAGAGCTTCTGAACCCCCCCGAGCTAGGGTTGACGGCGGCGGCGTCTCTGGAACTTTTCGTGAATAATGGCTCGGGTATTTAGGGTTTTCGCGTCGGGAGGAATAAATAGGCGAAAGGGCGGCGGCTGGAGACGCCCGTGGGGCCCACACCACCCCACGGCGCGGCAGGGGGGCCGCATGGCCCCATGGTGTGGCTGCCTCGTGGCTCCCCTCCGTCTCTCCTTTGGACTCCGGGTACGTGTTGGAAAAATAGGAGGTTCTGTCCAAGTTTCGTCCAATTCCGAGAATATTTTCAGGCTACCTTTTCTGGAATACAAAAACAACAGAAAACAGGAACTGACACTGTGGCATCTTGTTAATAGGTTAGTCCCAAAAAATGCATAAAAATGCTATGAAGTGTATATAAAACATGTAACAATTGGTATAATATCAATATGGAACATCAGAAATTATAGATACGTTTGAGACGTATCAAGCATCCCCAAGCTTAGTTCTACTCGTCCTCGAGTAGGTAAAACGATAAAAACAAAATAATTTCTGAGGTGACATGCTACAATCATAATCTTGATCAAATAGTATTGTAAATCACATGTTATGAATGAAGTGATCCAGGTCAATGGTCTATAGTTTGCTAGCAAGTAGATAATGAGCAAACAACTGAATCATATAAGCAAAAAAAAATTCATGAATAGTACTTTCGAGACAAGCATCAAAGAGTTTTACATAAGAGTTAACTCATAAAGCAATAGGTTCTAATTAAAAGGTATTTAACCAACACAAAGAAAGATTTAAGCTTCAGCAATTGCTTTCAACTTTCAACATATATATCTCATGGATATTTGTCAACACAAAGCAATATAATAAGTGCAATATACAAGCATATAAAAATTGTTGCAGCAAAGTTGACACTAGTGTTTGCTTCTAAGATAGAAAGAAGTAGGAAAACTGACTCAACATAAAAGTAAAAGAAAGACCCTTCGCAGAGGGAAGCATGGATTAAATCATGTGCTAGAGCTTTTTAAGTTCTTGAAATCATAAAGAGAGTAAAAATAAGTTTTGGAAAGTGTTTGTTAATTGTCGACGAATTAGAAAATGGAAAGTACAATCTGACCCCTGCCAACCAGACTTTTAAGAGCGGCTCTCATGAAGGACGTTATTTTTACCAGCAAGGCAGATCATCCCTCTTCTCTTTTGTTCACACATGCAGATATTTCACTGTTTGTCATTGCTTGACTGATAAATCCAAGGTGCGGCTTCTCGAGGGACTCCACATGAAATAACATGGACAAAGCCAAGGTTTAATTCTTATAAGCTTAATATTGATGCTACATTCTTCCCTAATGGGGATGGGGCGGTTGCAGCTGTTCTTTGTGATCACAGAGGGTCTGCGGTTGCGGGTGCTGGATGGCCTTTTTCACATATATTGGATTCTGCTACGGCTGAAGCTATTGCTCTACAAAGAGGTCTAGCCTTCATCGAGCAGATGGGTTGCTCTCCTGTCATCATTGAAACAGATTCATTGGAACTGGTCCAAGCGTACAATGGGGTGGTGGAAGTTTGGAGCCCCTACACAGCGATTCTCGTAGACTGCTTTATGAAAGCTCACAGCATTGGTTCGGTTTCAGTTCAGCACTGTCGACGTGAAGCTAACGTTGTGGCGCACAACCTAGCTAGGCATACTTTCAATTCAAATTCTGCTATTTTTTGGGATTCTGATCCACCTAGTTTTATCAGTTAAGATGTAATAAACGATATATCTATGTTTGTCTGAAGCAACAAGTACCCGAGACACTCTTTTCCTTCTAGGGTACCTAAGGAGACTGGAAGGTTTTTAATGAGGCGGTTTGCTACCTTAATAAAGTGGCGAGGAATTTAAAAAAAACATCTACATCACGCACATAATCATTCCGCGGCCGTGTCGCGTGGCGTGCGACGAAACGATCACGAATTCACGATAAGCACCGGACGCTTGCAGCTTCCCAACACGGCGAAAACAGAAAGCGAGCGGCGGCACACCGACGATAAGCCATGTCTTCCTATCCGATCCAACCGACTGGCCGGCCGGGGGAGATGATGATGGACGGCGATCTTTGAGAAAACACGCCAATCATACAGCACACGTCAGCCTGGAGACGTGGAGCTCATACACGATGATGGCAACGACCATCGATGCCACGGGCAGCGTGGCTCGATCTCAAGGTGTGGACGCCGCCAGTGTTCCATCCAAGTCATGGGTTCGGAGTCACGGGTCGCTATATGCCTTGCCTACAAAATCAAAGAAAGTTCGTAATGCCAGCCAGTGGGCGTTAATGAGGAGTAGTAGGTGCTAATGCCGCGCGCCGTAGACGAAAAGGATTTAGAAGAAGCAAAGACCTGACCACACTTTCTTTTTTTCCATTGATCTTTCTCGAACAATTTTTGGACGACCAAGTTAATTAACGCAGGATCAACTTTTGCCCAGAGCGTACACATGCATAATGGTCAGCATAGACGCCATAGTCCACCAAAGCAACTAGATTAGCTAGGGCGGCCATCGTGTTGTTTAGTCCGAGATCAACTTTGTCCGCTGGCGGCGAGCCTCTAGCGCCCGCTCCAAATAATTTCCTGAAGAGTGAGTTCATCTCGTCGTCGTCGCACCGGCCGCTAGTGGCCGCCGTGCCTTTCGCTCTACTGGGCAGCACAGAGCGAATCGCTCTCGGTAGTGCGATGCGATGTGCAGTGTGATCGCGCCACTCGGCACAGCGCCGAGAACCGACAGTACACAGACCTTTTTGCACGTGTCCCTTCACTGCAACTTGTGAAGGGATCCAGCGTCAGTACAAGGTTGGTTCGCAAGATTCAAAAGGTCAAACAATTTGATAAGATATAATTAGCATTTTATTATGCCAAGACGGACCTCGGCCTCGTTCTTCATGCATAGTATTTTGAAAAAGAGCTCCAGTTGGATTGCAAAATTCATACTTTTTCGTCTGAAACCTACATGAAATGAAAATTTCTTGCATTTTTCTTTTACTCAATTCTTTTGAACCAAACGGATGAATAGTGTTCTCATAGGAAAAATTCCTATTCCTACATTATTTCTCCACTTTTCATTTGAACCAAACAAGCCCTACCTGGGTATGCGGGTATGATATTTTCCCATTTGCATTTTTTGGCCCATACCCTTGCCGCCTTACCTAATAGGGATTTTACCCATATGAAACGCCGGTAATGAACACCCAATGCCATCCCTACTCCGTTGTGCCAAAACCATGCCGACTGGTTTTGTAGTTACTGGTTGGATTGTTGCATTATGTTAGTTTAAGCCAATTGCTTTAGCTAGAAGCCTAAACACGCTCATTGCAAAAACACTGAATTGTGAAATCAGGTGTTATAACATATGTAAAATTCACAAACCTGGTTAACAAAGAAAATGGAATGTGGCATCCAAGTGGTATAACCTATCTGTAACATGGTTACCAAGTTTCAATACCATGGTAACTACTGACGGAAAAAATTATCTCATCACAATTAAGCCACCCCTAATAACAGATATTGATTCAGTACTCTGTTTGAGAGATAACACACCTTTAATATTTAAACAAAAAGGATCATTCTTATCAATTTCAAGATAAGATTCAAATACGCATGTGAACTTGGGAAGGCACACCAGAACACGTACAGATGTGGCATTAGACTCTCAATAGTTCGGTCCAACTGTCAAAGTCTACTGTATGAGGATAAACACATAAGAGGCACCTTACATACACTAGAAGTTTGTTTGTTTATACTTTAAAAATATTTCATGCACTATAAATCGTCAAGAGGATATTTTAAAGAAACTTTACACATAGCGCTCTCGACAAGATATTTAAGAACATTGAATCATGTGAAACGCAAACACACACACACATGTGTGCACACTATAATTTGATCTAAGTGTGAATAAATTAATATGTCGAATCATGAAATTGGATAAATTATTTTGTGGAGTAACTAACATGATTTGGTTTAACAAAAATTATTTAACTGTAAAATCTCAAAAAAGAATTGCATAATGGAATATAAATTTGGCGCAAACATATTTTATAGTGTAGACTCTAGCATTGCATATGCAAACATATTTGGCGCCAAGGTGAGTATATCATAATACCTGGATTACCATGATAACATTATTATTGCTATGTGCAAAGAAGAAATTGTTATATTATATTAAATAGTTTACTATTATGAGTTTATGTAGATAGAACAGTTATGAAAAGGTAAAATAATTTAGTATAAAAAAGCGATAGGCATGTCTGGTGATTAATTTAGACATGGCAGTGTATTTGACACAATCTCACGTCGGTTACGCACCTTGGCGACTACCACCAGATGGTTTCATATCCTTGATGGTATAGTCCTTATATAATTTTTGTCTCTACCTGACTGCCGCTAGTTATTGCATTCCGGGTTTTTGTCGAAGGTAGAAAATCTGGAAAAAAAAAGTGCGAGTGTAGCTCAGCGTGACCTCAATTTTTTTTTTTTTTTATTACACACTGTTTTTCAATATGCAATAGACCGATAGTATTTTCCTTTTTTTTTCAAGTCTACTTTGTGTGGAGAACTTAACCCGGAGGCTAGCTTGGCATGGTAATAAGGCTTTCGGTTGGGAGTATAAATTTTGCATAACGTAATTGGTTTTGACTTAACTTTATAACTCAAATGTCATTCTTCGGTATTTCTCCCTTGTGCTTTTTGGGAAATTCTGGATAAATGGCTCACTCCCAACCTGTGCTCAGCATCAGACTATATCTTCTTCTGCGTTGTTTTGATTAGACCCTGCAAATTCATCATTATTAATTGGACGCATGCATATGATTCCGTGCAGCCAGCACCCAGCCGAGTGCGCGCCATGTTTTATTCCGTGCAGCCGGCGCGAAGGGTCCCAGTAGGTAGTGTTCACAGCACATCATGTTTTTTTTGGCCGGTTCAGACTTCAGAGCGCATCTTGTGGCTCACGCAGCCACGCTGCATCATTTTTGGGTTTTTTTTGGCGTAATGGCTTTTAGGGTGTTTTAGCGTAGGGATGATGTCATCAAATCTGTCATATATCTCTCACAGTCTCTCTCCTTTTTTTTTCTGAGTGCCTCTCACAGCGTCTTTCCTGGGCTGGCCTGTCATTTTCGCTTCTAGCTACATGGGCCTAAGGCAATCAACCATGCGATCTCGACCGCTTTACTATTAGCGAACCAAAAAAACAGCGAACCCGAGAAGTCCAAAACGTGGCGCAACATCGTACCACTCCATGTATAGCATCTGCATCATGCACATTTCGTGAACCGAAACGATGGATCAAGATAAGCACCGGACGCGACTACTCCACCTCGCAGCTTCCTTCCCAACAACACGGCGAAAACAGAAAGCGAGCGGCGGCACACCGATGATCATAAGCCCACTATATCAGAAAGACAGTGTTGTATTGTATCCAAGTCATGGGTTCAGAGTCACGATCGAGTCGCTATATACCTTGCCACCAAAATCAAACAAAGCTCGCAGTGGCGTTACCGGCAAGCGTTAACGAGGAGTAGCTAGGTGCTAATGCCGCCGTAGAAGAAAAAATAATGCAGAATCAAAGACACTTTTTTGATCCCATCGATCTTTCTCGAGCTAGTAACTTTTGGGCCACATAAATGTGAAAGGGAATAATCGTCGGCATTTTTTTCGATAAAGAAGAATGGACGCCATAGTCCACCAAAGTAATTAACTAGCTAGATTAGGGCGGCGGCGATCGTGTTGTTACTTTATTAGTGGTACGTAGTGGTAAACACCGTTAAACTTGTCCGCTCGCTGCGAGCCTCTGTCGCCCGCTCCAAACAGCCGCACGCCGGCAGACACGGGCGCTTTTCCTTTCTTTATCCCTCCTCCGCACGCACGCCGGCAGGCATCCTCATGTCGGATTCAAGTCCTGGTTTGACCCGGCCGGGGTGAGGCAGCGAAGAGGGACGATGACGCTAGCTACGCGTGGTGGGGCTCAATCGGCCACTTGCGTGTGCCCGCGCGAGTGACTCGACTGTGACGCCTCTCGTGCCCATCCGACTGCTTCATCCCGATCCTTATCGCCGCATAAGCTATACTAGCTCGCTCTGGATCTGGTTGCCGCCTTGCTGCCTGCCTCCGCGTGCAGCCGTTTCCAGCCGGAATTGCTCCATATGGTACTTGAGCTGTCATGGTTGGGTCTTGTAGCCGGGTACTAATGCCCAAGTTAAATGATCCCTGCGCCAAACAATTCGTAAACTAGGATGTCCAAGTACTTAATATATATTGGTTCATCATGTGTAATTGTTCATTTTAATCGATAAATTGCATATTACGTACTGAACTCAAAAGTTAGGATCACACAGACATGACATATCATGTCATAGGTGTAACAAGCAGGAACTAGGTTTCCAATAGCCCGTGGAGAGAACATGGGTTAAGGTAAGAGGATTCAGGTGGCGGGATTGACATAGGTTTACCGGCTCCACGACGGAGCCCTACATACTGCTATAATTCATTAGATGGTACATATTACTATGAGAGTGTGTATGAGAGCTTAAGGTTTCCCCGTAGGCCGGCTTTATATAAGCAGACAAATCTAGATCTTACATGGAAGGTGGAACTGACTAAGGAGGAAAACCGAAACTAACACGGCCGCCAATACCGCCTTGTTCCTCAAGTCTTCTTGATGGCAGCTCATGTCTTGCCTCCCAGAAGTCGGATTCCCATTTGTCATGTGCTTCGGCCTACTGGGCCGCCCGACAAATCCTACAGCTCTGCCACCCGTAGGCCACCCTGACAAGCTGGCTTAATACCACACCGCGAGGATACACATTTGGTATATCCACGGAATACAATTCAAGAGAGCTAAAGCATACACACAATCACATCATGTGTAATTGTTCATGTAAACTAATGTTGGATTTATATTGTTTATAAAATTTAATACTCTCTATTATATGTGATTGGTAAAAGTACAAGAGTTATAACTATAGTTTAGTATTTCAGACCCTTCTCCTCTTGGGGCCCGGGGCGATTTCCTTGTTTACCATCACTATGGTCCGGTCCTGATTGTAGCCGCCCCTCCCGCCATCATAGATAACGACAAAATTTTCCAATGGCAAAGCAGCCAGTACAAGACGAAAACGCGCCGCCACTGTGGTATTCTCCTGACGGAGAGAGTGCAGACATTATATTATACGAGGAGGGACTACAACGCGTACACGGAGGAGAAGGCCCAAGAGGCAAACACCAAGAAGGGGGGCCTCCACACCAACGAAAAAGTGTGGCCCGATGTACCGATCTTGTTCAACCTAAATTTCAGATCCAGGCGGTTTAAATTATATACAATTATACTAAACTTCTATACTTTCTTGATTTTCAATCATATTATGGTTTTAATAAATATACAATGCATTCTATTTAGTTAGCATTGTTACAATACTATAACTTTTTAAAATTATTTTCTCGTATATCGTTTCAGTGTATATCATTGAAAATATAACCTAGTTGCGCAAAAAGTTTTTTCCTTTGTGAGATATCATGCTTAACAAGATACAAAACCAACTTAAATGCAAAAAGATATGGAAACCACCCGCCTCTTTGATTTATTTTTCAATTGATGAATTATATTGCATAAATGTATGTTATTGGGTGAATGTTCTTCTTTTGTTTTTATTTTATTAAATATATTGGTAAAGCTTTCAAAGCATCGTAAGAAATATTTTAATAGAGTGGCGTAGCATATAGTTATATGATCAAATATATAGAAACTTCTAGAGTATAAATTAAACAGTTGACATGATCATTTCCCATAATCAAATGTGTCTTAAAGGTTACCATGGATTAATCTATACTTATTACTGAATTAGCATTGTATATAGTAATCACCGACGAACACATAGTAATCACCCACTCAGCACCATCGATCGGCCTCCAGAAGAAGAACATCACGACAGTGACCGATAGCTTAGCTTCATCCCACACGCACAAAAAGATTTTTTTTAACAAACACACAAAAAGATGAGAGGCTGCTACGAGGAGCAGCGTCCACGTAGCCCGGGAAAGCTTCCGCCTCAAACTCGTTCCATGCCACATTTCCACACTATCTCTTTCATCTATCGTTGAACGAACATGCCATCATGCTAATCTTTGTTCTGTGAAGGAGAGGCGATGCTAATCTAGAACGAACCGTGGACTCGTGGAGGTGGGGTCGTAAATACGGTACGGCTATACGAGTACAGTAGTCGGATTCAAGTCTAGGTTTGATCGATACAGCGAGGTTCTCGTGCCGATCCGATTGTTTCATCTCGATCCTAATCGCGGTACCGCCGCCGCATAAGCTCTGGATTTGGTTGCTGGCAGTTTCCAGGCGGCGGTTTTGTTCCTTGCCGCCGCGCGCGCCCGTGACTTTGAGTTTGATCGATCGGTCTAACGTGTGCTCGCGTCCATTCTTAATTATTTTTCGGCGGCCGTACCGTACGTACGTGACGAGCGACGCTAAACAGAACCAAGGAATTGGAGCTCAGCGATTCCCATTCGTCATAGCAGAGCAGTACTACCCAGCGGCAGCGGGAATCCCGATGACAGCTGATCAACCCAACATTCGTTAATCAACAATGTAGATCCGCTAAGAAGCTGTTGTCGACCACTCGAGAAATAAATAACTCTTCCAAACGCCTTTCGGCGCGGCATGTCCGGGCTCTGCAGGGCAGAGAGCCTCGGAAGAGCCGTCCAAGGAAAATGGAACAGAACGGAATACTTGGAGTCCGATGCCAAAATAACACAGCTGCGATCGACCTGCGAGCTGTCTCCTCCTCCTATTCCAAAAGCAAATTCCATATACTCCAAAGAGGAGGAGGAGAATGGAGAACTCGTCTCCGTGCGTACTCGTCTCCAAGACAGGGGCCAGAAATCTGGGGGTAAAAGGAATCTGAAAGGATAAAGCAGGATAACACGATGAGATCAGGCAGTGCCCTCATCCTCAGGCTCAGCTGACCGGTCCCAGGGCCACCGAGAAAATATTCTGAATAGACTATGATCTGAATGTGATAGCCTTTTTCTGTAGTGGGGATCTGCTGGGGCCAACCTGCGATGCAAGATCTGCAGAACAGTGAGAGTTTCCGTTGTCTGCTCAAGCTCAGATATTTCATCAGTCAGTGTTTAGTTATCTTATCTTCCGCAGTGAAATGTTCAAAAATGTACATCAGTTGTTGATACTGAAACGCACTGCACACGCCACATATAAGCGGTAAGATTCTCTGAAACACAAGGGACTCCTACCTCGTCATGATCCACTCATTGACTTGCTACTACTACAGGCCATTACAACAAGCAACTACCACCATTTCTGATGAGTTTGCAGCATCCGTGACAGCGACCTCTTCAGTTGAAATTGCACCTAAACATGATTGAGTTTCAGAAAGATTTTGAATACGGTAGTATGATTGACATCTCTGTCCGTGCACTCCGTTGTATCACGCTGATAAAGAAGGTGGGACCCGGGGAAATGGGCGGTGGGTCCCAGCGGGCTAGTAGTGGATAGGGCCAGCCAGCCACCTCCCCACCAGGACCGTTCTTCTCCGTATGTCATCTGCGCCCTCCGTCAAGGGCCGAATTATCACCATCCATCATCCATCTATCTACTCACCCAATCAATTTTCCTATATTTTCAACATTTCAATATTTTTTAGCAGCCTATTTTCTAATACGCTAGTACGGAGTACTAGCCTTGTGTGCTTCGCCAAGAGTAATTTTCAAAGTTCAACGGAATAATCAGCAGGGCATACGATTTTTTCAACAACAAAAAATTGTGAAGAAAACAAGATACAAAATAAAATTTTGACAAGAGAGGAAACACATAGATTAGGCTCAAAACTGCTCCTCAATGCCCCCATCCTTTTCTCCCTTGCCTTATTTGTGTAGCCTTTCCCTCTCCCTTTGTCTCCACCCCTTTCTTTATTCCCAAGCCTTTTTTCCCCTATCTTCCTCTCAGCTGCCAAGCAACCAAGCATGAGAAACAAAACAAAGGCAAAGCAACCGCAAATTGCACAGACGACATATCCTGCTCTCTCGTTATAAAACCAAGGACCAAGGCCACCAGGACAAAAGCCTTTCCCCAGAGCTACTTTCCCTCAACCCCAAACCTGAGCAGCTTGCTTCTTCCATCCTTTCTTGGTTCTTGCTTGGTTGCTTGTTGCTTCTTTGAGCCCCTCTCCCCCTTCCCCAAGTCTCTCTGTTGCGGTATACTTCAGCAGAGGAGGGAAGGAAGCAAAAGGAAAGCACAAAGGTTTGCTTGGATTTCCTGAAGAGAAGCCATGTTTCATGGTGGCAGGCCTTTGTCCCTCAGGGGCTCTCTCAAGGCCCTTGAAGCTGATATCCACCACGCCAACACCCTGTATGTTGCAATCTTCTTCCACCCCTTTCCCCTCATGCTGTTTTGATTCTGGATTTTCTCCTTTTGTACTTGATTTTGCAGGAAAAGATGCAGAAAGGGAAATATTCCCCTTTTATCTCTGACTATGTTGGGTTTATTTTGGCATGTTTGCTGCAATTTGTGGGGTATTAAATCGATGTTTGTAGGCATGAATTGATGGATTCTGTGGTTATTTTTTGCAGGGCGCATGCTATACACAGGGCCTATGGGGGCACCTGTGTGCAGATGAGGCTGTCCTACAGCTCCATGGCTCCAATCATCCTCAACCTTATCCAGTGGATGGACTGCAGCTGCTCCCTCTCATACACCCTCCCCAGCTACCTAGGCCTCCTTGAGGTGCTTGTCTACAAGGTAGTATTGCATTCAAGTATCTTGTTGCAAATCCTGAAATTTATGAGCTGGATTTCAATTCCAGATTTTTTTTCTTGCTCCATGATATTGATGTTTTACACATGCTTCGGTTTGACTGCAGGTTTATGTTGACGGGGACAAGTCCATATCCACAATTGAGAGGCGAGCAAGCCTTAAAGAATTCTACGGTATGCAGAGATAGCATAGCAGATAGTTAGGAATTTCTTCAGTTTTAGACCTTTTCTGTGCACTGACGCCATGTTCTTCTGGTGCCATGGAATGCAGCTATAATATACCCGTTCTTGCAACAAATTGAGGAAAACGTCATGGAGAAAGAGTGCAAGGGGAAAGGGTGGTGCAAGGGGGACGGCGGCAGTGTTGGCCGGAAGCTTTACGCCGATGACAAGGACGCCGAGAGAGAAGACGAGTGCGGCATTTGCTTGGAGACTTGCACCAAGATGGTCCTTCCCAACTGCAACCACGCCATGTGCATCAACTGTTACCGAGACTGGTAATTTCTTTGCTCTTGGTTCCCCTTTGCTTATCCGTTTGAGGCGTATTTGTTTAAGTAGCGCGATATGTTTATCAATTGTAGTCCCCATGTCACACGCTAATGTAAAAAATTGCTAATGGTTGAGACGGCTTCGGGATAAGGTTAAGTTAAGCAATGAAAGGTGAGGAATCGCGTAAGCAGCGACCGCTTTGAGATCACGGGTTCTTAGCAATGCATTTTGTACCGTAAAAAGATGTTAGTGGTTCAGTTCTTTTTCAACACTGGTGCTGTTTGTGAGCTACTCCTACTCAATTCAGTGTTGTTAGCCGGGTAGGGAGAGGTTAGTTCAACAACCCAACACTAGACTTTTGAGGCAGGCAATTCTGCATTCTTTTGCTGCCCAGCTCTATTCATCCAACTTAAGCTACATTCTCTCCAAAGATTGAAATTTCTAAAAAAATGCCATCGCTGCTTCGCTGTTGTTTGCAGCACTGCAATCAGTAAACATTGTTTTGATTTTCTTGCAACGTACAGTCAGTTGCCTGGAGCATGCACTGCTTCTTTCCTTCTATTTGTCACCAGGAGGAATTTCATATAATCCAACCACTCCAATTTAGTGTGTGCCATTTATCCTTTTACTGGAGTACTGCATTTATCCAACCACTCCAACTTGTAGTACGTCATACCATTGTTAAAGCCCTGCGCTCTGTCACACTAAATACAGTTGACTGTTTCATCATTGATATGAAAATTAGACAACCTGGAAGCTTTAGTAGTGGAATTTTCAATATCACAAAAACAAATTTGAAGGGATAAGTGCGAGAGTGCGTGGAGGACATCTACACGTGGCATTCTTATACTAATGATGTTTCATTAGCTGGCAGATCATACGTGTATACCAAGGCAAGTGTTGTCTGCAGGTCACCCTGTGCGTCATAGATTAAGCACATGCTAAGCTGTCCTTATAATGATAAATTACCTGGCGGCTTCTTTACAACTTGGGAGCAGTCAATAGCTTCTCGAACAACATTGCTTCAGGTTGAGATGCAGTTTAAAAAAATAGCTGTCGATACTTTTGGTAACTGACATATGGCTATTAGCCTGTCAGTAGCCAGTCTATGAAAATCCTAGCCACTGCAGTTATATTAGCCTTTTAAAAACAAGTACTAGGAAAAAGGTTCCGTTAACGTTTTGAACATGGCAAGCTTCCATTTGAGTATCAATTGTCTGATTTAATCAAAGCTAGTTTTGCAATTTAGGGAACTGGATGGGGTTATGTACATCAGATTATTGGCCTTGAATTCCTAACAATGTCAGGCATCTTCCTTATTTGCTTTTCTTCATGTTTCTGCAACTACAAGTGCCATCAGACCGCAACTCTTAACATACATCATGATTGCAGGTATACAAGATCTAAGTCATGCCCTTTCTGCCGCGGAAGCCTGAAAAGAGTTCGATCCACAGACCTCTGGGTGCTCACCGGCGACGATGACGTGATCGATACGGTGACCCTGGAGAAAGAAAATGTGAGGCACTTCCACAGCTTCATCGACAGCCTGCCTCTGATCGTCCCCGACAACCTCCTGCTGGTTTACTATGACTACCTAGTCTAGCGAAGCTTCAGTTGGAAGAGAAGATAGCGAATGTACAAGGGTTCTCCAGCAGCCGACCATCCTACACGGATCGAGTCTGGCAAACGACGCTGAAGCCGAAGCCGTCAGTCCGTTGCGAAGCAGCATTATTTGTTACACTGGCTTTGCGCAATCACATTGTTGCGGTAATAATAAGATTGTACAGAAAAAGAAGTGTACTAAGTCTGGCGCCTATGCTCTGGCAAATTGCCAAATTATTAAAAATTTACTGGTTTGGGGTACTCACTTTACTGCACCAATGTTCAATCTGTGTGAGTTACAACCGGTAGAGAAGTGTTCTGTAGCCTCTATCATGGATATGTTAAAAGTAACCCTATATGATGAAAATGATTGTCTGCTATTTCTTTGGGGTGAAGTTATGGTATGCACAAGTATCCAGTTATTCAGAGGGAGTCAGAGTACGATTCTATGTAGATTATCTTCGCATGCTGCTACCTCCTTAGCGACTCACATGGCGGCGCTAACCTAACCTCCTCCTCCCCCGTGCGGCGGCGCCGCGCCGCACCGGGGATACCCCTCCCTCCGCCTCCGCCTCACCCACCTGCTCAATCCCCTCTGCCGCCGTCGCCAAAGGCGTCACAGGGCACATCCCTAGTGGCACGGCGGCGGCGGCGGCTTTTCTCCTCGGCGTCTCGTCGGATCGCGCCGGCGGCGTCCGGCCCGGCCGACCAGCGACGATGCTGCGGGGTGGCGGCGGCAGGGACGGGCGATCTGCGACGGCGGCCGGTGGATCAGAGGTGCGGCGGCGGCGGTTGATCTGGGCCCTTTGGGCTTGGACAGGCCGGGGCTGCTGCCGATCTTTCCACTCCGACAACGACGCGCCGGCTCCAGGCTTCTCCCGCTGCACGAGGAGGCCGGGACTTCGGTTCATGGCTTGGTGGCGGTGGCCTCCTTCTCGTCGGAGGTGGCTGGCCGGTCGGCTGTGGCGTTCTTTGATCCCGCAGTTGGCTCCAGCGGTGAGTTGGGGCGGCATGGCTACCAGTGTAAACCGAGATCTGACTACGGTCACGACTGGCGATGGCGGCGCGTATGCGTCGTTACCTTGTTGAAGGCATCGTTGTTGCAGCTACTGCCTATCCACTCGCGCTGCTCCGGGGGAAACCTCAGATCCCGGGTTTCCCGGGTCGGACGATGGCGGCGCTATCGGTGTCGCTCTCCCTCTTGGGGGCATCGTTTTTGGAGCAAATGCTGGATGGAGGATGCAAGATGTGGAGCGGTGTACATCTACCACGTTGACGACGATGAGTCCCGGCGGCGTGGCGCAGTGGGGTCTCGACGACGAGCGTATGATGATGGACTCGCGCAGGGATGGTGGTGCTGTTTGGCGCCGTGGCGGTGCCAATGGCAGGCCTTGCAAGGTCACTGCGTTGATCAACACTGAAGATGGGATGGCGGAAGATGGTGGCAGCGGCTTCTGTAGTGCGCGCATGCGGTGCGCATTGAGGGTCTGCTGGACTGGTGCTCCGGTTGTAGATGGTGTGAAGTCAAAGCATGCGGCTTTGATTATGTCCACCCCCATCATAGTTGTAGCAACTCTGGTTGTCGAGCGGCTGACTTCGGTCTGATCATTGTTGTATCTTGTAAGCATTGTTGAATAATTGCGGATGGTTGTGTGCATCATTTTGATGCAGAGGCCGGGGATCCGCACCCCCTTATCTAAAAAAATATAAAAGGGGTATTTCTTGTTCGTTTCAAAAAGTCTGTTGTCCAAGAAAGAAAGAAAAAAAAAAGGGTCGTAGTAGTAAATAAAATGAAATAGTTTGTGTTCGTCCACAATGGAATCGAAATCAATCTCCTTCAACCCATAGTGCGTAGCGTTTCCCTGCGGAATCAAGAATAACGCAAAGAAGCCCAAGAAGGGCAAAAAGGAACATAACCTCCGAGACTATGAAGCGAATAGAATCATTAGAGAAGACCGTTGAAGTTGATAAACTTACACTTGTGACCGAGAATGTTCATTTGATCTTCCTCTTCAAGTCTAATCAACAAGAGTAGAAAATGTTTGACCCTGACGAGTTCCTGAGGTTGCAGCTCAAGGCATTCAAACCGGGGCATGAAGTATCTTCGTTTGGAAAACTGGATTGCAAGGGCTAGCGTTAGGCCTGTACCCGGTTCTAAGCTGGTCACCCAGACAAGAAAACGGTGGGAGGTAAGTCAATTGTCGTTGAGAAAAGCTGGTCACAATTGTGCAGACAAGGAAATTGCTGATGCATCTCTGATAGAAGTTTATTAGTTTCGCATCAAGCAAATTGTTGATGCATCTCTGATAGAAGTTTATTTGTTTCACATCCCCGCTCTGGAAATTTGCTTATTCAAAAAGAAGTTCTGGCTACTTCCCTGCGGCAATAGTCAATCTGTGTGCAGCGATAACCGTTCGATAATAATGTGCTCTGATATTCAGGTTGGGTTCCAGAAAATTTAAGAACCGCATTAACAAATTTCCAAAACGCAATTATCCATCGTTTGACATATCAATTCATTTGGATCACAAAGGGCGCCACAAAATGTTGTATCTTGTAAGCATAGAGAGGTCGAAATAAAGACTAACGCTTATTGGTGTAACTTGTAAGCATAGACAGGTAGAAACAAAAACTAAATGCTGATTGTTGTTACTTTGATAACGTGCTGATGATGCACACACGAAACAGCAGTCTAAGTGAGGTAAACCTGACGAGAACGACTGAGTATCTATCGCTAAAGCAACAATAAAAATGCCGGAAAACACAAAAATAAACAAAACAAAAGCTGACTGAACACATGTTACTGAGCATATAAGGTCTCCCCCATTGTAGCTTTCAAAGCAGCAAAATTACAGGACGGTAGAACAAAAACCAGCTGCTCCAATTTACCATAGGCAGTTACAGGGGTAGATTAAGCACCAAAAAGACTACTACGATATCATGAAAGCGAAGTTTCATTTCATATTATTAAAAAAAGGGTTCGATATCCGAAGATATATAGGACTCAGAAAACCAAACAATAATACTGGTATGCAGGAAGGCCCAAACGGACCGGCACTGAAGGCAGATCAGTACTTGTAGTCCTTGACATGGAGGCTCTCAGAGGCGCCCTCGCCCAGGGTGGCGTCGCCCTTGTAGGTGCCGAGGGTGGCCTGAGAGTTGGCCTTGCACCTCACCAGGAATGCCTTCTGGGCCTTCTCCACGTTCTCCTCCTTGCCAGACCAGGCCTTGAGGGTGCTCTGCTGGAGGGCACGCCCGAAAGAGAAGGACAGGAACCACGGCTTCTTGGTCTGGAGCTTGTTCATGGCGTTCAGGTTCACGGTTGCCTCCTCCTCACTCTGTCCACCAGAGAGGAAGACAATGGCAGGCACGGCAGGTGGGACAGTCCTCTGGAGGGTGCGGACGGTGTACTCAGCGATGACCTCAGGGGCAACCTTCTTGGCGTCGGATCCAGGGGTAACCATGTTGGGCTTCAGGAGGGTACCCTCAAGGAGAACATGCTGGTCGTTGAGGGCCTTGTAGCAGGCAGCAAGGACCACCTCGGTCACGTAAGCACAGCGGTCAATGTCATGGGGTCCATCAACAAGGATCTCAGGCTCAACAATGGGCACCAGACCGTTCTCCTGGCAGATGATGGCGTAGCGAGCAAGACCCTGAGCGTTCTGGTCAATGGAAAGCTGTGATGGCTCGTTGGGGCCGATCTTGAGGACAGCGCGCCACTTGGCGAAGCGGGCACCAGCCTCGTAGTACTTGGCGCAGCGCTTGCCGAGGTCATCATGGCCCTGGGTGGTGGTCTCCTTGTTAGTTCCAGCGAGCTCGACGGTGCCCTTGTCCACCTTGATGCCAGGGAGAACATTGGACTCCTTCAGGATGTCGACGAAGGGCTTGCCAGCCTTGGAGCTCTGGTAGAGGGTCTCCTCGAAGAGGATCACACCGCTGATGTGGTCGAGGGCGCCAGGGGTGGTGAAGAGGAGCTCACGGAGGGCACGGCGGTTGTCCTCAACGTTCTCGACGTTGATGCTGGCGAAGCGCTTGCCGATGGTGCCAGTGGACTCGTCCGCAGCAAGGATACCCTTGCCAGGGGTGCCGATGTAGTGAGCGTTCTTGATGAGCTCATCTGCAGGATAAGCAACATCAGTATAACAAGCAATTGCCTCAAACTGATCAGATCATCTGACAAATAGGGCTCAAATTAACAAAACAACAGACAAATTGAGTGTAACCATTCACAACAATTAGCTAACAGTAAAGCATGCATAACGTCCTGGTTACCATAATTCTGTCAGTATTGATTTAAGAATTTGTAAGAATTCCTCAAAAAAAAACGAATCTACACATGGCAGCTATGAATTTACATCACAACAGAGAAAGAAATAATAAAACTAGGATTATATAAGCGCTAGGTACTGCTTAGCAAGAGAAACCACAAGGATCCACGTAGATCTAGTTTACAGATGCAAAGCTTTCAAGCTAGATACCACTCTTAAATAATCCCTCTAATTAACCAAACAGTTATAGATTTAGCAACGTGGTATACCATAAAAAAACTTCATACAGATGGGATGGTAATATTATCATCACTCATATAATATTCACTAGCTAGCACTTAACAGTAGCAGAAGTTGCAGAATTATCAGCATGCAAAGCATCATCTGATGCAAATCGTGATTCCTTCAGAATTATAAGCATGCAAAGCATCATCCGACGCGACTGATGATTCCATACCACACCCGATCTAATTTCCAGCGCATAAAACAAACAGCATAACCGCTAATAACCAAGCAGATGTAAACCGCCAGAAACGCGCAGCATCACGTACGGATCCTAATCAACATGTACAGATCTAGCAGATCATGGCAAAAACTACGCGGATTTGCAAGCAGAGAATAGCATAGATCTAAGCATAGGGAACATCGAACAAGCAGCAGATCTGCACACGAGCCGATGAATCCATCGAGAAACGACGAGGGAAGGGGAGGAGATGGATCGTACCCTTGTACTTTCCGCAGTAGGCCGACATGGTCGAAGCTTGGGGATGATTCGAGAGCTGCGACGGGAGGAAGGGGAGATTTGGGGTTGGCAGGGTAGGCGGCTTCGGAGGATGGGATGATTGGGGGATGCCGGGTGGTGGGGGTTATAAAGAGGCCGAGCCTTGGACGAGGGGAAAGAAAGAAACACGGGGGATCCGATCTGGGTGCGCCTCCGTCCGTCGGAACAATGGGCTGTCCCTCCTACGGGCCCCTGGTTTCTTTTGAAATTTTATCAAGGCCCTTAGCGGTGGCTTTATTTGGCAGGTGCAATTTTCCTAAAACCAGAGCAAAACTTGAAAACATTTCACTTGATTTGAACTGGCATAGGGCCCGAGGCGATACAGCACGATTCACACGCAATATAGTTCCACCTGATGCTAGGGTGTGAGCTCATCTCACTATCTACATTTGAGTAGCAAACATGGAAATCAAACAACGCACAGCGAGTGTTGCCATAAGACATATATCTGCACGTTCACCCTGCATTTCTCTTAAAAAAATACATTGTATTGTTTGTCATTTCGTAGCGGTTTACACACTTTATATGTGGACATGTTCTAAGGATCGAAAACATCTTATACAAATCCGTGTCACATATGTTTAGAGCTAAAATTACTTCTGGTTGATACTGTGTATCGTGTATATGATGACATATATGCGGCAAGATGTTGGTGCATGTTTGATATGATAGATCATATAACTTTGATGGAAATGGAATTCATTCATGACTTCTTTCTAGTTAATGCGCCTGAGTTTACAAATTCAAATTTCATCGGAAAGCACTAACGATAAATTAATGGCGAAAACTGAAAATGCAACAATGTTCTCCTCGTCGGCGGGTATTTTCTCCAAATTTAGTTTCATGAATAGCGTTAGGGTTGGTATTTCTTTTGATGCGTTAGAAAATGTACTAATTTTAGCAACAAACAAGAAAAAGGACATTGTACTTCAAAAGGAAAAAATGGAGGCGTCCACTATTCAAATCAAGTGTAGTGCACTCAGCTGGTATTTGAAATCTTAGGTGACCTTTGTACACGGTAGACAAAACCACCCAACGCTGATTTTGGGTGAATGATAGGTGGTCCGGTTTTTTCTGTCAAAATAGTGCTACTTGTTCACATTTCGAGATAACTGGAGTTGCTGCCCTTGCCTATCTCAGTTATGTGTACATGGACACTGGTTCGTTCAAGTTTACCTACTCAATTATTAGGTCGAATAAAGCGCGCCTCCACGATTTTAAACAAGGAACAACACGATGGTGCGTTTCATTTATATTTTTTAAGTTGTGAGATACACCCCAGGGCCGCGCTTATCGTTTGCTTGCCCGAAGGGTCACGCTCGGTTTCATCACCAAGAAAGAATAAAAAGCAGGTCCTCGTCTTAAACTTTGCGACGCACTGCGATTCTGAGTTTCCTCGGGAACATCGGCCCGGATTCCTGGATCTCCCGAGGGTGCTCGCGCAAAAATCCCCTCGCGGGCGAGGCTGGCCGCCCGGACCCGACTGCCAGTCACGGGTTTCACCTCACCAACCCAAACGTGACGCGACGCGACGGCCCAGCGCGTGCCGCTGTCAAACAGCGACAGCGAGCGAGGACCCCGCTGGTCCACCCGTTCTGCCATGCAGGGCGCCATGTGTCTGTCCCCGCGGTTTCGTCGCGCACGGGCTTTCATCCGCACCGCACCGCGCTGCGCGAGCCGGTGAGTGACGGCGTCGGGAAATAAAACCGTCGGACGCAAGTGGTTTCCGGAAGGCCGCCGACGGCTAAACCTGGACGGCTCGCCTCTTCCCGTCTCCTCTCCCGTTTTGGGCTGCTGCCGGCGCCGCTTCGTGCGTTTTCACACGCGTCCCTATCTTTCTTCGCACGTCCTGCTACGAGACAGTCGCCCACGGTTCATTCCGCTCCATTCAATCCCCGCGACCGACGGCCGACGGCGATAGCCTTTTCCAATTTTTCCTTGGAAAAAAAATCCATTTTAAACCTCTAGAAGACGAATTAAAATCGGTCGTTGACGCACTAAACTTGTGAACCTGAATCCTAACCAAGTTTGGTGCACCGGTAGTTCGACACCGGTATTGCAGGCTACTCACACTAACATGTGGACCCCACTTATAAGACACTTCATTCTCAATCTTCCCCTCCCTTACACGAAAAAAAAAACCTTCCTCCTCCGCTCACTCTCGATCCTTCTGTCTGAGGTGGCCACACCTCTCACCTAGGGCGCCGGCCAGAGCACACGACCCAGCCATGGCTTGGTCTTCATCCATCAACTGAGATGCGGCATGCAAGTGAGCGGAAGCTGGAGGGTGTCCGGCACAATCCGACCGGTGGGAGGTAGCTAGAGCGCATGAGCACGAGGCCACGAGCAGGAGAGCCATACATGAGCTTCTCGAGGCCTGGCCGAGGGAGGTCGGGAAGTCAAGAAGGGAAGCACTGGGTCCGACGCAGATGCACAATTGTTGGGTTGATGTCGAGCGACCGGAGGTAGCGTCGAGGACACTCTACATGCGCTACAGCTTCAGCGTCAGGAGATGCAGCCAGAGAAGCCGGAGGCACCAGAGCTAGCCTTGCGCGACAACTAGGCTCATTGGTGTCGCACACACTAGATTCATCTTCAGCATGGAGCACATGGGCATTATCGACCGGGAGGCGAGGTCTGCGGTGTGCGTGTAGCAGTGGCGGAGCCAGAGTATAAACTCTGTGGGGTCAAACACACAATATCTATAGATTTTACTAATTTTTTAATTTTTTACAGCATATATTTAAAGGTTTTGCTGAAAAGCTGTGGGGTCAGCTGACCCCACAGCTTGTACGTAGATCTGCCGCTGGCGTGTAGTATCTAACTGTCCTGGCGATGAGAGAGGGGTGATACAACTAGACGATAAACGTCAGTGAGAGTAGCGAGACATGATTTTTTTTGTAGTGGAAAAGTGCTCCGGTGTTTAAAATAGACCGAAATTTACAAGTTTAGTGTGCCAACGAAAGGATATCTAAGAGTTTAGAGTTTGATTTCTCTACCCACTAAGTTTAAAATGGAATTTTTGCTGTTTCGTTCCACCCATCTCCCTATCCTTTTTTTAACCGCGACCGCACTGATGCGCTCACTCGTCTCCTCGTGACGACTCGACGCGACTACCTTTTTCAATTTCATAGTTCAAAAACAGGTGGACTTTCCATGTTATGAGATACCAGTACCAGCGAATCGCTCGCCCACGGCAAAAAGAATGGGGAAAGGGTAAGGCGGAGAAGATGCAAATGGTTTCCGATACTGTAATGGCGGCGGCATCGCTGGACCGGGCCTTCTCGACCCGGAGTGCGAGCTCGCGCGATGCCTCACGACGCACGCGGCTGGTTCGAGAGCTACGGGTCCTTAGAAAAACCTTCGAGAGTATATCGGTTTCCCCGGCTGCGTGCGTGACAGCGGCGTGCCACAACCAGACGACGATAAGAACTGTAGCTGTAGGAATTCTGTACATATCTGTTTCGATCCCCTCGAGGGTCACATCGGTGACGCTGAAATGGACGCTAGTAATTAACCTGGTCTCCCCTCAAGAAGAAGAAGAAAACAAGAAAAGCCGGTCTCCAATTTGACGGAGATTCCTATAGTTGAATACTGTATTACGTATGAATAATGCCGGTTTTTCTAATGGATCGCTGGTCATTCGAACGAGACGTCCAGTTAAAAAATGGCTCGAATAATTGCGCTTTTCTATGCCTTCCTTTGGAGGACATGATCAAATGTGAGTTTGCTACTTACCCATCATCATCGATTTATAAATGAAGAGACCCGAGAATGTTGCGACATCAAAACTCTGCTCGACCTCTAGTTTCATAATAATAGTTTCAATAGGTGGAGAAGTCAACTGATCACGTAGTTGATTTGGGACTATATTCTGTTTTGGGCTGCTCCGATGTGGAAACGTTATAGAAAACTGACATGGAAGACGGCCATCGAGAACTTTTCTAGTCTACTTATCAGCTAGAGCAAGAAAAATTCGAAGTTGCATCTCCTCGTGATCTTATATGCATTTCAAGCGGATTAAAATATTGAAACACTACCGTTACATATGGCTATAGAATGTAGGAACCGAATTGCAAAAAATAGATGGTGGTCATGGGTGCACATGGGGTATATATTCCGTATTATCAGAAAAAACTGAAATAAAACACGCGCGTACATATGTTTTGATACTTACTCGTGCAAAGATTTAGAAAAATACGAATAGTATGCGCGGAAAAGAGAAAATATAACTTTAGAATTTTTTGTACCATAAAACTTATCCATTGTACATACCTTGAACACTCTGTCTCTTTCGCACAAGTTACATATTTTCGTATTCTAATTTCAAACTTGACATGCCTGCATACATTATCTAAGCACATGATTTACGTTGTATTTTTGCACCTTATTTATTATTTTTCTGATTTTACTATTTGTATAGCGTTCACTGCACCCATGTCCATCAAATCTGCATCGCCGAATGTTTGACCTACTATTTTTTTTTAACGCTATCAGAGAAGGCACAGTTGCTTTGTTACGCAAGATAGCAGACAGACAACATTCATCTATCATATTGCAGTTGCTTTTACGCCCCAGGTTAAACATAACAGTGCGAATAAACAGGATGGAGCAAGGAACCGACCAGTACGGAACATTTCACTTCTTCAATCTGCCAGTTACATGTATATCTATAATGTTACAAGAACTATGAGGTGCAAACATTTGATGCCTGAACACTGAACCCAGTAAGAATGAGAGCCTACCAATCAATAAACAATCAATAGAAGAAAAGAAAAGAAAAAAGGTGTACAACAAGATTCCCAACAAAATTGAGGACAGAACTCCGGTTTTGCTTTCTTATATATCATACTTCTTCGGTTGGTGCCATTGAGCTAAACTTATCGACAAGTAACTAAGCAACGACTTTCCAGGAGGGTATGTCCTCTTGCCATAGAGATGCTTCCCTCCAAGGTCGGTGTACTTCGAACTATTTTCCCTTTCAATCTGCACAACCGTGATAACCAAGTGAGGCATAGGAACTGAAACAAATGTCAATTTACCGTGCAAATTTACCAAACAGAATTGCAAAATAGCATCAAAGGGGTGAAAGATCAGACTATGTGCGCACCTTGCTTACTTTCCCGTCTCTCAGGTAGTACCTGATACCAGACCAATTAATTGATTGGGAGAAATAACCCCGGAATGCAGACATTGGGTACAGGAAATTGTCTACTAACACAGCAACGAACACCTGAAGTTGAAGTCCAACCAAAACAGAGTTTAGTAAATCATGACATAGAAATCAAGGTCCCTTAAATAAGTTAGTGCTTTTGCAAGAGACACTCACGAGTCCCCAATTATATGAACGAAGGGAGTCCTGTGGCCCTTCTGGAGATAACATGTTGCAGAGTTGGATTTCCACTCTCGTCAAATTCCACATTGAAACAAGTTCAGTGAGGATGCATACTAACAAGAAACTCACTAGCTTCAGACCTGAAAGGACATGCCATGACATGATAGGCGTTGAGTGATAAATTTCGACCACAGGCGGGTGGAGGTGCGTTACTAAGATTAGGAATCTAGGATAGAGCAATATCCAGATATAGAAGGCTCCATAATTAAATACAGTTAATACAGTTCATTGTAACTTTCCACGCAATAACACTGCATCTGCAGCGATGCATACTGAAGAGAGAGACAGGGCACTGACCACAAGATGACTCAGATGCTTCCTTTACAATTCCGCTGTATGGTGCTCTAAGAGTAGTCGCAATATGTACCAAAGCCATGAAAAATGGGCAAACAAATCCCCATGACAAATAGCAATGTACTCCAAATAGTGCACGGTTCATTATCCAGTTAACCTTTGATACATACGATTCAAGAACAAATGTTTGTTTCCTTAGATAATTCCAATATCTGCACGAAAAACATGACATGCATATTAAAAGTTTTATTAATCAAGATTCAAGATGTTGAACGCGTGAGAAGCATATGTTTCCAATGAAAGATTTGCAGTACCTGGAGAAGCTGAGATCACTTGCAAGAGGGTGTGGAAATACAGCAACTGGTGGTGACCATATTAGTCTTTTATGTTGCCCTATAAAAGATACACTCAGGTTACTTATAGGGAAATGTTGTATTCTAAATACATCCACTAAGTGGAGAACACAAATTTAGGCAAAAGCCAAAACCTCAATGAAGAAAAGGATGAGTAACTGTTATGCACTGACATTACGCAAATAATATAAGGTCAAAATTGTATACATTCTTAACAATGTTTCCATTGCTACATTGAAGAGAAGACACTATTCCTTGCCCAGAACATTACCAGCTATTGCAGCCAGGGTCATATCATCTGAGTAACCACCATTTTTCAACATAGTGACTAAACCATACAGGTCTTGCCGAAAATCATCAGCATGCATCTAAAATAAGCTTGTATTAGCAACAGTGCAGGATCAAATCAAAGGGAGCTGAAAGTTTTTTTTCATTGGAGAAGACAGGCTAAAGTAGACATTTACCATCATACAGCCACCCCACAAAAAGAAAGTCTGCCCACCAGTTGCAAATCCCATTGAACAAGGCTGCAATATGACTTTTAATCAGTAAATTGCAAGGCGAGAACATGAGAAAAATAATGAGTACAATAATGTACAGAGATAAATAACCAGCTAACTAACACTGAACACTAGATTGACACAATCAGATGTGTTTACCAAAAGACATAGTGAAGCTCATAATATGAGCACCCTTGTTACAGAAACTTCTAGCCTAGTACATAAACAATCCTATCAATGACCAAAGGGGCAACAACAAAGATACAGTATCAAATTTTCAAAATAATATATAGTCAAGCTTGAGTCAAATATATCAACAGAGTTAAGCGAATAGCAATCATATAGTCTAAAAAATATATGCAAAAAAGGGTAAAACGAATGGCAAGGAAGAAGTTTTTTGTCCTCCAGCTAGAGTGTCCGTACTATTCAGAAACCGAACCGGTTATCTACAGCACCATGTACCTTCCATTTTGCATCATAGTGACCTCCGGTTCTATAACGAATAACTTCGAACGATAATCTGTTATCATAAGAAACAACATACCATGTGATATTCATAGATGCAATAGCTTCCCAAGCTGCCAGAAGGTAAGTCAAGGGGGTATCCAGTTTGAATAAATATCTGTCATATGCAAAAAAAAAAAGCCCTGTTAAGTGTTAAGAAGGTGCGAATGAGGAGAGGGAAGGGAGAGTGCCACAAGCATACCTCTGGTCTCTTCTCCATTTCTTTTGTGAGAGCCCCAACTGTCCCAGGATGCAGTCTCACATCATCATCCAGAAATAGAACGTATTTGGTGTCCTTATGCATCTTTTCAACACCAATCTGTTTCAATGCATGAGTAAAAAACCATTACCCTGGCACCTCAATGGGCTTGTTTGATATACAGATAATTAGATCAAAAGATAATCCTATGATAGATCTAGAAAACTTGGAATGACTTTCATTGAGTTTCCTGGACAATATCACCATCATGGACTGACAATGCACAACTCCGAAATGTTACAGTTTACCAATTTTTAGGTTCTTTAGATAATATAAGGAGTTAGGAATGATATAATGTAAGAAAAGTATGCAGCCCACATGCATGTTACCATGAATCATCGATAACAACTCTGACCTAAAAATACAATAACAACTCCAATCCCAATTTTCAATGACCCCAGGCAAATCCTATCAAGTTTTGAGATTTCATCTAAATATAAAAGAACTTTTTTATCAATCCAGAGAAGGGGCCAAATCTAGAGCGTGTCCTTGTTCAATAAAATCTACTCCTTATAATTTGAGAAGTCTGTTAGCAAAAAAAAAAGTCCAGCAGGGGAGGGGAGGCTCAGCGAGCCCTCTCTATTTATGACTAGTGTCAATGATAGCGTCGTGAATGTAAGTACCCATAGTGCATTCAGATGCATGAGCTAAGCAGAACATACAACTTTGTGAAATATAAAAATAAATAACACGCATCAAAGACGTGCGGGAATGAAGTCCTTTACGTACTAACTGGTTATGGATTTTCTGGCTACACGTTGTAGATAACCCGGCTACAACCACCTTTGCTTCCAATTTGTCCTGAAAAATATATAATTCCAAAGGGTTACAACTGAAGAAGAGAGCTATAAACAAATGAGATGAACTACTTGGGACAATCAGATCATTAACTACTATCAGGGCTTTCAGTTACCTTGTACTCTACAATCAAACGGGAGACGGCCCGATAAGCTGGATCGTCTTTGCTTTCTACTACAAACAAGAACTCCAATGGTCCCCCATAAAGAGAAGTAATCTGTGTTTTTTATGGGTGTCATTAGCAAAATCACTAATACTATCTGCATGAATAGGTACAAATATAATGCAGTCTGACCGTACCTGAGTTCTCCAATTTTGTAAATTGTGTTCCCCAAAGCCCTTCAAGGGCATGATTACAGAGACCCTAGGCAACTTCTCCTGGACAGAGTGCTCAAGCTCATCCAAGTCATCACAAAGAAATGCAAAGCTATGTCCAGCTGCCATCTTGCGTCTCATCTTACGTATTTCCTTTTTTCTGGTAAGACACATCAGTTGCAATGTAAAATCAGTTGCTGCTGGGTTTCTGGCCACGGTGTTTTTTATTGTGCAAGTGCCTTTTTGAAGGACGGCTATACCTGACCAATGAAGCAACAGCCCAACCAAGAGCAAGCAATAAGCAGATACAACATCCCTACACAAATTGTGGGAAGCCGCGTTAGAAATAAGGAGCAAGAAACAGAAAACTGTAGAAGTAAACGATACTATAAATTTAGTTGCAGAGTACTCAGCATCAGAAGAAAAATCAACCTAGTTTAGATTATATATTCCATGTCACGTTCCCATCTACACTCCAAATGAATCAAACGAAGGCCAATCACCCAAACCGTAAGACATCACGCATACAAAACAAGTAAGAAAAGTTGAGATCGACATTGCTTTCCCAAACGAAACTGACAAGACGATAGAACTTATGCTCCAGCGCAGAGAACCATTATGTATGCTTAGATTTGCCAGCTTGAAAGGTTGAAATCATATCAGAATCTTCCAATTGCAACACTCCAGGAGCAAACATAACTCGCCGTTTACGACTGTGAAAGTAAAACCTTGCAACTCCCACACGCGAAGTTCCGAGTGTTAGGGAGAGGAAAATTCTCCGCCCAAAAATCACCTATAGTAAAAACATTTGAAAGAAAAAAAATCCGCGCTTTCCGCGGCTATCAGGCAGCCCCACGAAATCCACCGAAATGCGGGGGCGTAGGGTACGGGAGGGGGGGAGGCGGGTGTCACCTGGATCTGGAAGAAGACGGCGACGGAGCTGCAGAAGGCGCGGCTGGCGGCGGCGAGCATCGCGTCAGCGGCGGCCTCCATTGCCGCCATTGCCGCGGCGGCGTCCCCTCCCCTGGCGCCGAGGCGGGGCGCTGCCGAAGCTCCTAGGCGGACCGGCCGGAGGGGGAGGAGGAAGAGGGACGGGGTGTCGTCGCTCGCTGGATCTCTCCTCAGCGGTAAGAAATCGAAGCAGCTCTAGGGTCTCCGTGGCGTGCGAAATTTGTATCTGCTGCGGCAACCGGCACGGCAGCGCACACTGGCTGCTCGCTGTTTGACGTGCGGGTTGGTTAATCTGGGCTCGCTGGTCTTCGGGATTAGGGCCCTGCGGCCCGCCTCCCCAGATTGCTTCTGCCGCCTGGGCCCTACCCTGTCCCGGCATTTTGAAACGGGCTGCTCCGGGTACACGGCATCCATAGCGTGTAGGCATATGCCCACGGAACATGGTGAAAATAATGGAATTTGAAAGACGGAGGGGTTGTAAATGGTAAAAGGAAAAATTGCAGGAGATAAAGAGCAATTATCTGGTACTAATTAACGGGGAGATTGTGTGATTAAGAGGATGATTAGTGCATAAGATATTATATGGTGTAAGATGAATTCAAATTTATTTTCTCATATATTGGGTTAATTATGTTTAGATGGTATAGACTAGATTTGACATAATTTATGTTTTTCTACTGTTGAGGATAATCACAACAAATGTGATATGGAAACAAAATATCGATACTCCCGATTTTAGTGAAAGTCGAACTTTGGAAAATTTAATGAGGTATAGGAAATATATGAAGATATGTAATACCACCTTAATATAATAACAAGTAGAATTTATGATGATTTTAATAATATGGATTTTATATTGTAGATGTTCATATTTGACGTATGCGTTTACAAAATTTGACTTTCACTAAACCCAAAACACAAGATAACTATGAACGGAGGGAGTAAGTCATAGATTTAGTATTTGGACCGCGACAATCCCTACAACAAGGCACGCCTTTTGAGGGTGCTTAGAGAAAGACGACACAAGCCATATGTGCCGAGAAAAGAACTTTACATAGTACGTCGATTTTCGCGGCGCATGGCAAATGCATGGTAAAAAAATGCGTCGAGAAGGTGGGAAGCGGGACAAACACTTGTAAATGTAATAGCTGGTGAGTGGTTGTATATCAAGAATGAGCCACAAGGAGGCCGAGGACATCGACAAGTTCAAAGAATCGCCACTCTTCATCAAGCTCAGGAAGTTCCAAAAGGTTGTATGCAACCAATTAAGCCCTAGCGATCAAGGAAGCCACACAAGATTCACACCAAGGGGCGTTCGTTTTCCTAGTGCACCTAACAAAAACGGGGAGGAGAGATGCCAGATTGCCAGAAGAGTAGATGCGCATCTGTTCCACACTGGCTGGCGCTGGCCAATCCCATCTCCTTCGAAACTGTCCAAAATCTCCTCTCAAAAGAAACCAATTTATCTGATTTTGGGTGGCACTACACTACTACAGCCTGTTGTCCAATTGTATTTGCCTGGAACTGACCCCACACCCAGCTCCTCCGGACCTCATTCCAGAAAGAAACGCACAAACCTTTATCCATAATATCCATACACACACGCTCTCGATTTTGCTCGTCCCAATGAAAGCCAGATTCGAGCTATTTGTGGCCGTGGTGCTCACCTGTACTCTACTGTAAACAACAACCACAGTTGGACTTGAGTCTTTCAGGTGTTTGTTCGTACTTGCTGCTGAATTATGGACGGGTACGCCAAATGTGTATTTCGGCATTATTCATCAGCTCCCTAATTGTGCAGCCGCGAATGAGCCACTATCTTGGCAAAACCACTCACAGCTACACGAGGGGATTACGACGCTTCTCAGCCGGTTTGCAACCCTGAATCGCATGTTTGTTGATTAATACTCAAGTTCAATCAATTTTACTTACTAATTTACGTTGTCGGAGAAGGATAGCAAGTAGAGTGCTAGGATCGGGTGTACCTTTTCCCCACTCCTTGGAGCGTACCGGGGAAAACCATAAGACCAGTCCAGACAGCAGCGTCGTCTTCACTTTCCTTCTTGGAGGTGTTATTTGGTATGCGGCGATTTAGAGTGCTAGGGTCGTGGTGGGAATACGCTAGAGAGGACGCAGGGGTTACGAGTGACTTTTGTTTTTGTTGATCCGCCGGTGTGAACTTTGTTTTCTCTTTTTTTTTTGGCATGACTGTGCGGTTTGTCTCAACAGTGGCCTTAATGTTGTATCGGGTGGTTATTATAGGGGCCTATTTCGTTGAAGGACAGCAAGTACGTCAGATCTAAGACACATGGAACAAACAAAAGCGTTTAACAAATGAGAACTGATTCGATCGCGTGCATGATTGGGCTGGCGTCACGTTGCGCGGCACCGTGTTGTAAGTCGTTGGTTAAGATAATCGTACGGGAGTGTTGATCTCAGGGAGTAAAGAACATGCATGGCAGGCGGAATCCTTCCTTCATATGCCAGGCCGGCCCCTCTTAATTAAATCACGCCGATTTGACCGTTAAAGAAAGAACTATTGGATCAACAGTTGGAATCATGCGATGCCACAACTTGGTTCCACTCGAGGGCGATTAAAGATTCGAAACCTTCCTATGTAAAGTTGGACGCGTCCACACAACGGCCGCGCGTAGGATGGTCGAGTTGAACGGCCGACCCGAAAAGGCAAGTTTTTGTCCCCTCTGACGAAAAAGGAAGGACCACCACACGCCGTCCCCCCGCTGGCCGTTGGTTTGTTGATTCAAACGGCCGGTCCGTGCCAGCACGTGCGCAATCAGCTCCGTGCCAGCTAACAACACGACACAGGAGAAAAAGGCACCCCGATCCTGTGGACCCCTCCATGTGCGTCGCGACCCGACCGTTTTTTGCCCGAGCTTTTCAGTTCCTTGCCTATTTCTAGCCCCCCTCGTGTCCAAAGCAAAGACCCCAGGTCTCTTCTCTTTCCCCTTCCTCACACAGACCTGATTCGAAAAGAGACATCCATGGCGTTTTCTCCAGGTTCTGGGAACTCCATGAACAGGCATGGAGCTCCATTGTACTACCCAGATCAGGTACCCCCTCTTTCCCCACTCCTTTTTCTCCCTGGCTAGTTGTTCTGTTTGCCCATCAATGAACCCAGCAAGAAGAGCAGATCTGGCAGTTGTTTTTGTGGTTTGTGTTGGTAGATAACTCGTGGCAGGCAAGTTTGTGTGTGTAGAAGTGAGCAAAATTGTGTTCGTGTCTGTGGATGGGATCCTATAGCATGTAATTCTTGGGGGAAAGAACATCACCTATCTTAGGCAACTTAGTTGCAGGAACATTGCACCTCCAGGGTAACTACTAGGCAACTAACTACTGCTTCAGAGGGCAAACCTGGGCAACACAAGCTGTACCCCCACGTTTTGTTGGCAAGAAACATCTAGACACCCCAAGTAAAACTTTGGTCTACATCGTGTTTGCAATTGTAGGCAAATATGGAACAGAATTTAGGCAATTTTATGAAATGTGGGGGCAAGTTTTAATGTGGACCTGTTGTTAAAGGGGGAAAACATGTGTGGTTCACCTAGGCAATTCTTCTTGAAGTACTGGGCAACTTTAGTACTGCTAGTTGGAAAAATGTAAAACAACATGCTTGGCAACTTTAATACTGATGGCAGCTGTAAATCTGGGCAATGTAGACGCATAGTGTAGGGCGAAAAAAACACAGGGGTGTGAAACGGTAGACATGAAAAACAGCTATGAGTTCTATGAACCTTCCATTCAAGTCTTGCTAAAATCAGTGGGCAACTAGAAAGGTATTTTGATGCAAAACTATGTAAAAGGTAGTTTAAAAAATGCTAGGAAACCAAAGAACTCAGTCTGAGTAATGTAGCCAGAATGGTTCATAGAACGTACAAAAGACCATTAATAAAGGACTTTGTTTTATACTGATCCTTCTTTTTTATGTGTTGAACATTTGTAGTCCTTTTGTAGTATCATGCGCAACCAAGGGGTGTATGTATTCTTCTTGTTTGTCTGGTTCCCACCCCCTCCACCTGTAGAAAAAACAGACAGAAAAAGTGAGAAAACTTTGAACTCAACAAGCAACTAAAACCAAGCAAACATGTAGTGACAGCAGTAAAGAAACAAAAGAGAAAGTGCCTTCAGTAACTAAAATGTTGTTTTCTGTTAGCGTTTTAGTTGCTTTGTTGCAGGCTATGATCTTGCCCTTCTCTTTGAATTGTACAGGTTCCTCCTGGTGCACTAGATCTGAATGATGTGCCTTTTGATCTAAATGAAGAGGCTGGTGTCCTACCACAGAACTATTTTATGGGGCTCATGGATGAGGTTATTGGCGAGTCACCGCAACCTGCAAATCCTACCAATGTACCTGTGCCTAATGTTGAGGCAACAGCAACCACAGACACTGGCACATTTGTGCATGCTACAGCCTCAGGTTCTGCGGCGATGGACATTGATGATGATGAAGCATCATCCCAGCCCCTTGACCCGCACGTTGGTATGCGATTTGACACCCTGGCTGAAGCTAAGGAGCACTACAACCAGTATGCTTTGAGGAAAAGGTTTTCAATCAAACAAAATACTTCTCGGAGGTCTACAAGAACTGGTGTTTTGGATAAGCAGCAATTTTCGTGCAACAAAGACAGGAAGCCAGTGGTAGATGATGGTGGTGCAGAAATACAGTTTAAGGTGGGTCCTATCCCGGATCCAGTTGAACTTGATGAGGTTGACATCGAGGCAGCTGAGATTGCGTCCGTGATAGCATATATTAGTGTTGGTGGTCCGAAGAATAAGGCAAAAAGGAAGAGGGAAAAAGAAACTATTATCCAGACTGCTTGTAAAGCAAAAATGTTGGTGAAGCTGAAGGATGGGAGATGGGAGGTGACTCAATTCATTGCTGAACACAATCACGAGCTAACATGGAAGCCATCTCTGTCAAAGTACTTGAGGTCACACCAAGGGATACCTCCAGAGCAGAAAGAGTTTGTGAGAAATCTGTACAACACCAACATGACTGCAGGTACCTTCATCTTTGCCCCCTTAGCACTATGTAATGGTGCCTTTGAACATTTGTTTGCCTACTACTACTATGAATGTTGCCCAAAAAACCTTGTAGTTTTGCCCACTACCACTATTTTTTTGCCCAAAAAACCAAATCTGTTTGTTGCCTGTAGTGTGCACTACCAAATTTATGTTGGTTCAGAGAAAATGATATGGTGTTTTTCATCATTTTTCTGGGCCCCCTACTATTAATGTGGTGTTGCCCAGAAAAGCTTGTAGTTTTGCCTAGATTGAAAAAACAAGTTGCTAAAAAAATCTTATATGTGCAGGGGCAATGATAAACATCATGTCAGAGTTTTACGGGTCAGAGTTGTTTGTTCCGTACACAGCAAAGCACATTACCAACTATTGTGCAACACTGGCACCAGAGGCAGCTGAGGGTGACATGGTTGCAGTTCTGAACTATTTTGAAGAACAGAAAGAAGAGGATCCAGACTTCTTTTATAAGGTTAAAAAAGATGATGAAGACAGGGCTGAGAACATTTTCTGGGTAGATGGGCCTGCACGGAGGGCTTATGTGGAAGCATACCATGATTGTATCTCATTCGACATCACCTACTTGACCAATAAGTATAACATGCCCTTTGCTCCCTTTATTGGCATCAACAGACATGGGTCATCCATCATGCTGGGTTGTGGTTTTGTCAGGCAGGAGTTAGCTAGCAGCTATGATTGGTTGTTTGAGAGTTTTCTATAAGCAATGGGAGGAATAGGACCGGACAACATCATCACAGATCAGGACATTGCGATGAAGGCATCGATAGATAAGATGTTCCCGACCTCTGTACATCGCTGGTGCCGCTGGCATATAATGAAGAAGGCGCAAACCAAGGTTGGCACTGTGCTTGGCAGGAACCCTGGGTTGTCGGAAGATTTTAATGACTGCGTAGATTTCAGTTTCTCCCCGCAAGAATTTGAGGCAAAGTGGGGTGTGTTTTTGGGCAAGTGGCCTGATGCAGCTGGGCACCCGCATTTTTGGCTACTGTATGAAAATCGTGCTGGCTGGATACCGTGCTACTTCAAGCACCGATTTTTCCCCTTCTTGCAGTCCACGCAGAGGAGCGAAGGATTCAATGCTGTCCTGAAACGGTACATCAACCCGAAAAAGTCTCTGTTGAACTTTGCCAGGCAGTACAAGAAGGTCCAGACACATGTCCTAGTGAAAGAAGGGGGGAATGACTATAGAACAGATGGCCTGGAGCTCCGAACTTGGTCCCCTTTCCCCATCAAGCAGCAAGCTCTTGAACGGTACACCAAGGACATATACCGTCGGTTCCGCAACGAGTTTGAGCTGATTGGTCGGTACAATGTTCTCCCTTTTGGTGGCAACTTTTATAGGCTTGAGCCAAACAGGGGATGGTGTGCGAAGTATGGGACTAGGACCTACTTGGTGACTGCTAACAAGGAAGAAGGCATGTATGCTTGTGACTGTTCCAAGATGGACAGGGATGGTATGTTGTGCTGCCACATCCTCAAGATCTTCACCTATCAAGGGGTTGATGTAATACCGGAACGCTACATGCTAAGACGATGGATGATGGCAGCACTTTCAACAGGTGCAGCAACAGGAGCTCAACCACCACCAGATGAGATTCCACCAGAATCGCTGCAGCAGTTGCGCCACGCCAACTTGAACATGAATTTTGCAAAATTTGCCACCCTGGCTTCTAGAGCAGACCAAGCTGCTGCTATTCTAAATAGGCATGTGCGTGCAGCGGCTACAGAAATCTCTCAGTTGAACAAGTCGCGGAAAAAAAGAAGAAGAAGACAGAAGCTGGACCGTCTACAAGCGCGCCTGCAGACCCTCGAGACCCCCCAACATCGACAACAAAAGGTCGCACAAAGGAGCACAGGACTGTATCTTCCCTTGAGTTGCACCCAAAACAGGCAGTCCAGTGCGGTATTTGTGGTTCATTTGATCACAATGCAGCTACATGTGAGCTAAGTCTAGTACACTAGAGAGTCAGGCAAAACTTCTCGTCCCTGGTTAGGCAGTTGAATTCGTATCATTGGTCAAAATTATATGTAATTTGGGGCAAGTTTCATGTGAACCTGTTGTAAAAAGGGGGATACATGTTTGCTTTTTTAACTAGGCAACTTTGATGTATTACTGGGCAAGTTATGGATGATGTTTAGGCAACTTATTGTGTAATGCTGGGCAACTTAGTTTGTAGTTTTCAAGTACAAAAAATGCAGTACTGGGCAAGTTTGTAGTTTTCAAGCATGGAGATTGATATAGCCGAAACTTTGTTTGTAGTTTACCTAGGCAACTTTTACCTAGTACTGTGCAACTCTTGGTAGTTGTTTAGGTAACAAAAAATAGAGGAAATTTTTCGTTCATACATGGAGATTGATATAGTCAACATGTTTGCACGTTACAGAATGGAGTAACTTTACATAAAAAAACAAAATGGGCCTAAGAAATTGCTGGTTAGGAATTAAAAACTTACCACCCCTAATTAAAGTGCACAGCATCTCTCCATTCAGCTTTATTGTGTACAGATGTTAACCAGCCATGAGTCATGAGTTTCCGCATGTTCGGGACCTCTTTGCCCGTGTAGCCTGGTACTTGCCTACCTTCCCAGCTCTGAGCATTAGCAAGAGTGCAGACCCCGCAGTCATGGCTTAAAAAATGAAAAATGAACAACTTTGCATCAGATGTTGTGTCCCAAAAAAACACACACACAAAAATGGCATTCGAAGGTACAAGTTTTTGGGGTACACATGTACTAAGTGTGAAACAAACCAAGTACGATTTTGTGCTTACTTTGTGGGTTGCCTCGGTACTTGTATTTCTTGGAGGCCAAAAGGCTCAAGTGATGTTTTTGATTTCTTGTAGTTTTCTTCCCATAAGGCGCGGACTTGAGAAATGATCTTGGTGCGCAATTCTTGAGGCTCCTGTCCTTTAATGTCCTCCATGAGTCAAGGACTTGATATTTCCTGTCTCTGATATTTATGTTGAATAGGAAGTAATGATTGATTGGCTCGGTTGTCTCGATTGACTTTGTATCTAAAGGCTGGATGACGGGTAGCATGATCTGTGACCAAAAATGCATTTCCAGGGCAAATGTTAGCTACAGAATATGCAATACGTGTTGGATTTTTAGGCAACAAAATCCATTTTTGTCAGGCAACAAGAAAAAAATGGCTGCCTTGATATTAGGCAACTAAAAAAATGTCATATGTTTTCCGAATAGAAAAAAGGCACCTAAAAAAAGCCTTTCAATGACCAAAAAAAAAGATGGCTATGTGATGCAGATTTCGATGGATATTGTGCAACTTAAATAAAGTATTGCACAAAAAAAGCATGTTGAAAAGGAACTAACCATATCTTTTTTGTCCAGACGATTGTCTTTACTGAACAATTTACTAATTTCAGCTCCCTCGTGCACTCCCTGCTGGAGGCGTGTCTGGATACATTGTTCCTTGTTGGTAACAAAACTGATAAAAAAAGGAAAAACGGAAGGGTGGGGCGGGGGGAACGAATAAATTTGACTCACTGCTATCCTTAAAGGCATTATAACCTTCTTCGAGGTAGCTGGCAAGCTGTTGTTGATTGCCTGTATTCCAATTTCCATGACAGTCGTGTGTAGCCAACCCCCTGGTTTCACTGACTCTGATAATTCGTTGAGGGTGACGGGAAAATCGTTGAAGTTTACAACAGGCGGGCTACCAAAAGAAAAGAAAAACACACGGCGAGAAAAGCATGTTAGCCAACCACTCCCACTAGGGAAAAATTGTAAAAAGCAACTTCCGCATACCTTTTGGCTATAAAAAGAATAGAACAGCAATGTAGACAAAAAAAAGTGTATTTTGAAGCAACTAAAACTGTGGCACTAGGCAACTAAAAAACTGTGCTAATACGAAACAAACCAATGCTGTTACTAGGCAACAAATGCTGCGCTACTAGGCAACAAATGATGTGCTACTAGGCAATAAATACTGTTCTACTAGGCAATTAGAAACTGTGCTACTAGGAAACAAAAAAGAGAAGCTACTTCGAAATTTAGTACCTCTCATCTTCGATTTGTCCGCGCCTTGTGTACTTTCTGCCATGCAACAAAACTAGAGCATATAGCCTGTTGACTTCAGTGCTACAAGCAAACTGCTTCTTGTTTCCCACATCCACGTAGGATTGCATGTGTGCGGGCGGGTTTATTACTCTCCTAACCTGTTGTGGAGGCCCGCTCGAACTGCCGGTGCCATCTGAGTTTGGACCTCCAGTCTCTACGTCTGTTTGCTTAACCGGTGTCTCGAAAGTAGATGGTGAGTGTGTAGACTTTCCCACAGAGATTTGTTGCGCTTTGAGTCTCGATTGTTCCTCTGCCTCAAGGCATAATTTTTCTAGCTCCTCAGAATACAGTGAATCAAGAAGAATGTCCCCGATGCCTGCAGTGGCTGCAGGTTTTGCTTCTGTGTCGGTTTCTGGTGGCGTGTCAAAATCAGGACCGAGGCTAAAACTAGGGGCATCGGGGGCATCGCGGTAGCCATCTCTGATGCGGCTGGATGGGGTACTGCTTGGTATATTCTGCTCTGGTGCTGACTTTCTCTTCTCTGAATATCCATGCATGTTGCTTGGTTTTCCTAATTTTTGCAGTGACAAGGATATACATCTCGGGTACCTTACCATAAGGGTACCTGGTGCACGTGTCGACTAAGGCCCAACTATCAAGAGCCTACATGAAGCCCGTGACGAAAGGCCCAACAAGATGGAGTACCCTCCAAGATTAGACATAGGCATAGTCGGTTTATACTTTCCTTACATGTAAACAGGGTCGGTTACGGACTCCTGAGACCCAGCCTCTTATAAAGGCTGGGAGGGCCGTCGATCCTGGACAAGCCATACTCGAACCACCAAAATCCCTAGCGAGATCGACATCTCGCCGGAGCACCCCTGTAATCGCATAATCTCACATGATCAATACCAGACAAGCAGGAAGTAGGGTGTTACTCTCCGGAGGCCTGAACCTGGGTAAATCTTTGCCTCTGCTTGTCAGCCGACGAAACTACCAGTACTACCACGTTCTCTCCCCATAATCTCAACCCTAGGTCCTTAACCATGGGATTTGATGAGTTAACCACTCGTCAATTGGCGCCGTCTGTGGGAAAGAATAGTGCTGGACTCACGGTTTCTTTGGTTCCATCGGAAAACGACGACTCGCCGATCGGATCTACAAATGACAACTCGCCGGCTGCATCAACAAACCAGAACTCGCCGACTCGGGCGACACACGGCAACTCGCCGACTCACTCGACAAACGGCAGCACGCCAGCTTCACCTGCAAAAAGCACATCAGATCCTCTGATGGACTTCGAGCCACACTCGCCAGAATTCCAGGAGACGTTTGCCGATCTCGAGTCAGGTTTGGGTTTAACCGTTGGCTCGTTCAATTTTTTTGTCAACAAGCTTGGTGTGCAGGACTTGACAGATCCACGCCAACTCGCGACTTCCGCACCCGAGGCTCCATCGGTTGCGGCTCCTTCGACTGCGGATCCATCAACTGCGTCCATACCGTCGTCGATCCTCCCAGCCTGCTCGTCTGCAACAACCATGTCGACTCGAGAGATCAACGAGCTCATCGAAGAACTCCAAGGTGAGGAGGCCGAATCAGCATACCGCACAAACGATCTCGAGCTCAATCTTCCACTTGAAGATAGCTTCGACTGCGGGATCTCCCTCAGCGACTTCGATGAACCCGAAACTCATATCGACAGCCACGTCGACTCCGAGATCTGCACCAACAACAACCTCGACTTCGAGATCCATAACAACTTCGCCGACACCGAGATGAGCATAGGCGATGAAGACATCGACAGCGAGATCCGTCCAGACGGATCACTCGACGGGCATATCGACTCCGACATGAGCCTCGATGAAGACGTCGAGTCCATGACGGGACTCGAAAACACATACACATACCCTCGGGTGATACCCAGCAGGTCTACGTTGCCTTCGCCGCAGAATCATCTGATACTGCGGCCAGTCGCAGGCCTACAGAGTTCCCGTGCACGGTTATTATGCCGGATGGAGTCACAAATCTCACAATTACTGCTGAGATGGCAGCAAAAGCAGATAAAGTCATCAAGGAGTGCACAATGATGCCAGCAGACGCAACACGGAAGAGATGTTGACCTTCCAGTACTTCAACTGGCAGGAATCACTTCGACTGCAGCAGATCAGAGCAACACTCGAAGAACGTAAAAAGCAAGCTAGCTTGTCGAGTGCACGAAGAAGACAGCTCTCCCTGAGCTCCACCGAGCGAGCAGACACAAGACCCAGATAAAGGCTGTCACACCTCGTGCCGGATGAGAGGGCAGGATTCACCCGCAACCTAGGCCACTCTTTCATGACATACGACGAGGAGGGAGTGCCAGTACCCAAAACAGCTGCGGGTGCTCTCTTTACCGCTGCAGCATACCTAGAGGCAATCAAGCCTCCAGCTGATGACCCCAATACAAAACTACATCGCCAACAGATCAAATCACTCACCTTAGCGGTGAAGACCATACGCCAAATCCCAAAAACTCCCGGAGGGAGTCGAGATCGTGCCATAGTTGACACGCGTCGTGAAGAGCATAATCGCAGCAGTCGCCGCCACCACTCGCAGGAAAGAAGCGGCTCACGTCGGCGCTGGTCCAGGAGCAGATCACGCAGATCTTACAGTAGCGACTCATACTCCGATCGAGAGGCTGAGCCACACGGAGCTCTGTGCTTCACTCGACGCGTCCGCGAGACACGGATACCCAAAGGGTTCAAACTAACATCTGAACAGCCCAAATACACGGGTCGACAGGAACCTTCGGGATGGCTGGAGGACTACAGATTGGCTGTCGCGTGCCAGCGAGGCACAAATATCACAGCCATGCAATACATACGACTCATGCTCGAAGGCACAGCCCGCGACAAGCTCAAGGCTCTACCTCCATCAACATACGACTCGTGGGATCACTTCCGCACAGACTTCATCAAAAACTTCGAGCCTCTATGTGAGCGCCCAAAAACGTTCAAAGAGCTGCGAGCTTGCATTCAACGGTCAGACGAAACGTTGAGGTCAGACATCCGATGATGGACTGAGATACACAACTCAGTTGGAGTAATTTCAGAAGATATGGCCATGGATGCTTTCATCATGGGCTTCGCCAGGCGAGACTTCAAAGAAGCACTTGGTCGCCAAAAGCCAACCTCTGTGGCTAATCTCCTGAAGATCGTGACTGAGTGGGCAGACGGAGAGGACATGGCGCGCACCACACGCGGGTCCTCACCCCGTGACAATCACGAAAGCGGTAGTCGAAGCCACAGCGACTCATACAGAGACGACCGAAGGCGCAAGCGTTCAAAACGTCACTACGACGACGATAGACCCGAATTCATGGCGGCTGGATTCTCCACACCCCGTAATGACCAAGACAGAAGCGACCGACGATCAGAAGATCGACGGGACAGTCGAGAAGATCGACGGGACAGTTGAGACCGCAACCAGCGCAGTGACAGCTACAAGAAGAGAGATTGGCGCAAGTTGCGCTCCGGCGCACAAAATGAGCGGTCATTCGATGACAAGATGAATGCTGATTGCAGATTCCACCTGTACAAAGGGGAAGATGGAAAATTGCACTCCAATCACTCGATGAGAAACTGCAGAGAATTCGACCAACTAGCGTCTGAATACGTACAACTCAGAAAGGCAACAGCCGCACACGTACCCGCACCTGCACCTGTGCCTCAGCCAAACAATGTGCCCGTCCTGATGGCACCACCTCCACCACCACAGCCTGCCGCAGGCGGAAATATCGCGTGTGCCATACAACCCGTACCTCGGGTGGACGAACCTTAGTACCCTCCGCCCCAAGGGCAGATGTACATGATACAGAAAGGTCGACCTTCCAACAGGGAGCAAAAACTTCGCGCTCGACAAGTAAACATGGCGGTCATGTCACCTCCTGCTGTAACTGAATTCTTGAAGGGATCCGAAATCTCAGAATTGCAGATTCCACCTGTACAAGGGGGACGACGGAAAACTACGGAAAACTTCGCGCTCGACAAGAAAAGATGGATGCTGATTGCAGATTCCACTTGTACAAGGAGGACGACGGAAAACTACGCTCCAATCACTCGATGAGAAACTCCAGAGAGTTCGACCAATTGGCGACTGATTACATAAATCTCAGAAGGGCAGCAGCCACACCCGCACCTGCACCCGTGCCTCAGCCAAACAATGTGCCTGTTCTGATGGCACCACCTCCACCACCACAGCCCGCCGCAGGCGGAAACCTTGCGGGTGCCATACAGCCCGTACCTCGGGTGGACGAACCACAGTACCCTCCGCCCCAAGGGCAGATGTACATGATACAGAAAGGTCGACCTTCCAATAGGGAGCAAAAACTTCGCACTCGACAAGTAAACATGGCTGTCATGTCACCTCCTGCTGTAACTGAGTTCTTGAAGGGTTCTGAAACCGCAATAAGCTTCAGCAGAGAGGATCACCCACCATCGTTCGTTCGCCCAGGGCACTCTGCTCTGGTACTCGACGCCCAAATTGGAGGTTACGCCATGTCCAATGTCTTCACGGATGGTGGCAGCGGCATAAACATCATATTCGCAGATACGCTCCGCAAAATGAACAGGTCAGTCGAAAACCTGCCAAAATCCTCAAATACCTTTCACGGTATCGTCCCAGGCAAAGCAATAAGCCCAGAAGGCACCATACAACTCGACGTAACGTTCGGGGACAAGAACCACTTCAGGACAGAGTCGATTGAGTTCGAAGTTGTCGACTGGAAATCACAATACCACGTCATACTTGGACGCCCGACGTTTGCTCGATTCATGGCGGTTCCACACTATGCATACCTCCGGCTGAAGATGCTGGACCAAAAGGAGTAATCACAGTCAAAGGAAACTTCCAAAAGTCCGACTCTTGCGACCGAGAGTTTAGCAAAATCTCTGAGATGTTCGGCATGGAAGCAACACTCGCCGATCTAGCGGTCTCCAACGATCGAACACTTATGCCGGAGCACAAGAAGGTGGCAGTCGACAGAGCATTCAATGCCACCAATGACACAAGGTCGCATCAGGTGCACCCGACTGACCCGACCAAGACAGTCAATGTCTCTTTGAGTCTGCCTATCGCATAGGAAAGCGCGCTCATCGAATTCCTCCGTGAGAACTGGAATATATTTGCGTGGTGTCCAGCCGACATGCCAGGTATTCCCAGGGAATTCGCCGAGCACTCTATCCAATTATTTCCAGATGCTAAACCACTCAAGCAAACAATGCGCTGCATATCCGGCCCGAAAAGAACCGCAGTCGAAGCCGAAGTCGACAGACTATTCGCATAACTTATTCGCACAAACTTAGCCTCACCCGAATACTCGGGGGCTGTGCTATCTCAAAGCATGAGCTTTCGCTCCTTCTTCAAACATAATACCCCGGCCGCACTCGAATACTCGGGGGCTGGGTCATAAGAATTATACATAAACAAAAAAGTTGCTCAAAATCATGAGTTGAAACTTCAAACATCGCAAAAATTCACAGCCTCACTCGAACACTCGGGGGCTGTGCAATTTGTTCCATACTCTTAAGTGTTTTTTCATAAACCCCACTCGATACACTCGGGGCTGTGCACATACACATAAACAAATATACACTACGTACAAGTGGCAAATTTACACTCGGGGGCTGTCCTCTATACAAAAATACCTAATCTTCCGGTTCGTCCTTAACTGGTAGAACAGGGCCCATAAGTTGAGTGTGATAACACTCAACCAACATCCTCACATATTCGACTGTATCGTCAAGTTGCGACTGTGACAAAGTCGATCCAGCACGGGTGGACGTAGCTGCAAATTTGGACGCTTACTCCGGATATACGCCATCGTTGCGTTGGCTCCATCCACAAGCTTCTGGGTGATAAAATCTCGAATAGGACCTGCACTCCGGAAAAGCCCGAGCAACGCATGGATTCCTTGAGGTTGCGGCCCTGTTGGGAAAGAGTCTGGTTGATTCGACTGAAGGCCGACCTGCATAACTCGAGCAGCATAGTGCTCCGCCACACTCGATCCTTAGAGTTGCGAGTATGCGCGCTCGGTTCTTATCCAAGCGAAAATGCTGACGGCCCGTCGTTGGTTCGTCAGTCGCATTGTTCAACTGCTCATCAACACGAGCCTGCTCCGCCTGGAAGTCTGGAACAAAGCCTGCAACAAGCACGTTGGATCAACAAAAAGGACAGACTATGAACTCTCGAGATCAAGGCAGTCATGCTTACACTCGAGTTGTCTGTTCACGATCTCCATCTCGCCAAGGACATAGTCCTCTCGCTGAGTGGGTAAAGCAGGCCTCGCCCTCATCCTATCCAGCTCGCTCTGGGCACTCTTCAACTCTTGCTCCAGTTTTACGACTCGAGCCTTCATATAACGCATTACTGCGGCATCATTTGCCACCTGAGCTCGAGATCGAGTGGGAGCACGATGCCGCGACGAGCCAGATGAAGTAGCGGCTGCCCATTTCTGTTCCAAACATCATAAAAATCTCATGAGAGACTCATCACAAAGCTTAGGCGAGCAACAACACATAGCCTTACGGCGGAAGCACAATAAGGAACCAAATCCATACAAGTGTGGCAAAAGCATGCGCATACTCGCGATATCATAAAAGTATAGTTACAGTCCAACAAAAGGGAAGATGGCCCTAAAGTCTATGATGCAGACTCCGACCTAGCCCTACGCGTGCGATTGGCGATCCGCTGACCGGCGCTCCACGGTAGTCATAAAAATTTGAGCCAGCCGCGCGGCTGGCTCGTTCACATGCTTCAGAGACACCAGCTTCCCGTCCGGCTTCTGAGGGAAATCAGACAGAGCGGCCTTGAAGTCACCCTCTATCCCATGACCTAAAAGGAGCTTGAGGGTGGTCTCTGAGCCGCGTACCGTCAGTGCGAGCAAAACTCGCCATAGTCGAGGTTCCCGGGCCTAGGACGTCGGCGAAGCCATCCACAGTCGACGGAAGTTGGCCAGACGGGAACACGCCCTTGTATACGGCGCCGAGTGTGCTCGTAGACTTGGCGAGTGCATCCTTAGCTTGGGCGGAGACGGCGTCAAGGTCGCCAATAGCACGGTCGAGGGACAAATCGCCACTCGCCTGGTCTACAGGTGCCGGTGCGCCAACAGCTCCTTCAAAAATCAGAGAACAGAAACTCTTACACAACATTCAGCGGCAACAGAAGTAAACAAAAAGTGGCAAATTTTACTAACCGCCCACGTCTCGGGTGAGGCTAGCCAGCCGCTCAGCATACTCTTTCTCGCGCAAGGCAGCGGAGTCTTGGCATCATCCAAAGCCTTCTTCGACTCAGCACGCTGCTTGGCGAGTGCATCTTCTAGCTCCTTCACCCGGACTCAGCCGATGCCTTGTCATCTGAATTTGATGGCAAGAAGTAATTCAAACACTCAACTAAGCAAAGACAGTGCAAAAAGGAACTTCGGGTTAAGAATCAAAATACACTTACGAGTGAGTTGCTCCAAACTGGTGCGCAGACTGTCCCTCTCTTGCTCCAGTTGGACAAAAGCCTTGCCCGATTCTACCAGTTGAGGTAGTAAGGCTGCAAGCACACGAAACCAGCATAAGTTATACATACCAGTCCCGTATGCGGACTCGACAAAAAGACACTTACGTGTTCCGTCCAAGGCGGGCTTCGCGGCTGATGTCCCGACCTCCGGAGTTGCGGCACTCATAGCCTTGGCCGTTTCAATAGCAGTAGCGTGGCTGCTGATTGAACGACCTCCGGAGCCACGTGAGAGACTTCCGGGTGCTCAGGGTCGTATCTTCTCGATGGGGAGTCGGGGACGCACAGTCTCAGCACTGCGAGTGACAGACGAAATACAACATAAGCAAAAATCAACAAACAAAAACTTTAGTACAAAAAGCTCAGAGCATACCTGTGCTCTTCTTCCTCCTCACTATCAAGGTTGTCAAATTGGGCCTCCAAAAAGCAGCTCCTCACCCGACTGGGAGGAGGAGCTGAGCTCAACGGGCTCACATTCAAAGGAGCAGCTGTGGCAGTAGGAGACGAGCCCGAGTCTCCGTCATCTTCACATCTGATTCCTTCGCGGGTGAACTCGTGGAAGACACAACTCGGGCCACCCGACGCGCTTGCGAGTGGGAACCTCGCTCACATGATCAGTCGTGGCGGGCTCCGGCCTGTACTTCCTCTGCCCCTTCCTCTTCGACCTCTTCCATGGAGATGTGGTAGCCGAAGGTAGAGGCGATTCATCCCTCCCTTCGTTTCTACCGTTTGCACCTCCGTTTCATGAGTTGGGCCATCTTCGGGAAGAGGAGGAAGGGTTGATGCAGTTGAATGGCCCTGCATACAAAATACAGCAGTCGAAAGTTACAAAGATGCACAAAAAATAACAAAAGCAGGAGATCATAAACTTGATTGTTCACTAACCTCCTCCAAAGGCCTATCAGGACCATAAGGAGTGACAGGGCAGTCGACGTTGCAGGGCTCGCTGGATTTCGTGCTGGTATGGACCGCACATGTGACACCAGCTCGCTCTTCGACAGTTCCTCCTTGCTCATTCGGGTGCGTCGAGCGCACCCTCGTACTCCCACATGGGGTGGGCGCGAATGCGGAGCGGCCACACCCGCATCTTCACAAAGGTGGCAATCAAATGCACACCAGTTACGCTGCTTAGCAGCTCTCCAATCTTCGACAGCAGAGGCGCCGCTTCTGCCTTTTCTTCAGCCGACAGGGGTGGTCCCAGGCATTCGTCCTCGCGAGTATGCCAGCAGTCGAAAATGGCGGGACTCCTTCCTGGTCGACGCGCACATAGAACCACCTCTTCCTCCACCCTTGCGCCGAGTCGACTGGCTTCAGGGCGAAGTAGCGGGTGTCGCTGCGCACCTGGATCCCGAAGCCGCCAACAGGATAGGTGCGGCCGCCTCGGTTGTTGGGCCGGACCATGAAATCGACTTCCAGAGGGCCCAGCTGGGAGAAACTCCCAAGAAGCACTCGCACAAAACCATAAAACAGGCAATGTGCATAATGCCATTCGGGGTGAAATCATGGATTTGCACCCCGTATGCATACATCAATCCACGAACAAAGTCGTGGAAGGGAAACGAAAAACCCCTAGGCAGAAACTCCGCAAAACAAACGCGCTCGTTAGCGCGAGGCTCGGGGAGTACCTCCTTGGGCGACGGCGCGCGGACGAACAGCTGGTCCGCGGGTGGCAGCATTCCCTCCTCGCGAAGCTTGTCCAGATGCGCCTCCTTGATGGTGGATTTCATCCAATCGCCGTCGCTCTTCTTGAGGTCGACGGCGGGCGCAGATGCGCCAGCCGCAGTCTTCTTCCCCTTCAGAGCGGCCGCGTCGGTCGCGGGCGCGTCGGCAGCAGCAGCTTTCTCTTTGGCGCCATGGCAGTGGTGGCTAAGGGGAACAGCGGAGCTCGGGCGCAAGAACAATGGGGAAGAGAGGAAGACGATGAAGCAGGGGCGGCGCGCAGAGCAAATGGCAAGTAAAAAATAATGCCAGCGCCGTTCCCCCTATTTACCACAAATCAAAAGCAATCAAACCGTTCAGATCCTAATCGTGCGTTACGCACGCAATCTCACCGTACACGTGGCAAACGCGGAGGGCAACCGTCGCCGGCCACTCCGCCCACTACGCACGCAAAAAGAGGAGCCATCATCACGCCTCCGTAAAAAGTGGGCCAGAGTGGTCAAATCAAGTCCAAACGGCACCGTCGTTCGGTCAGCGCTGCACAATGGGCCCACCTATGTGTCACGTCCCATCCATCACAGCATAACGCACGCCACCGCGTGTCAGGCAGCGCAGTCGCCAAAAACGTCATCCCTGACGTCATCTCAAGCGCTCTGATCAGAAATACATTCGAGTCCGCCCAACGCATATCCATCACTCGACTGCCTTGTTTGGTTCGGGTGTGAAAAAGCAATGTTAAGGCAAAATTGGTCACTCGATCGTTCCTTCGACTGAGGCATATTACTCCCATCGGGAGCATATCAAAAAATTCTTCGACTGGAGATGCTCAAGATAAAATGATTTTGAGATTATCCTCCATTACAAGCAATACAGCATAATCTCGGGGGCTACTCCCATCGGGAGCACTGTCGTGCACCCGATAGAATTACGGCAAAAATTTCTTCGATTAACATATGCAGGGTAAGAAGATCTGAGATTATCCTCCATTGCAAGCAATAAAGCACAATCTCGGGGGCTACTCCCATCGGGAGCGCTGTCGCGCACCCGATAGAATAACGACAAAGTGTCAGTCGACAAAAGATCGACTCAGTTCATATACAAAATCATACTCGAAACATTCCCGAGTTGCGTCCGCCGCAAATACCTCGGATGCTGCATGCATAGTGCAAAGGTAAGACCCGCCAAACTTTCGAGCTGGGCTAAGGACCGTTCCAGCAACGTCAATCCTTATATTTTCCGTGTCAGCAGACATGTTGAAAAATCCTGATGGACGCGTTGGATAAATTTCAAAGTTATACTGCAGATCGATTCAGTAAGACCTCCGCGGCCTAGTCGAGTCTGACCAGTCTGTTCCAGATTCGAGTCCGGGGACTCGAGTTTGATTGAAAGCTAGTAAGGTTTTACCTGAATGTGTAGTTAACCAGTCCCGATCCGTCGAGTGTACTGGGCCTGCTAAGCTATTATCCCTTGATCATCATAAGCAAAAACCACAGTCGATGAGATACTCGACATAGCCAACATGTGCTATTCATACATGAATTCCAATTATAATATACAAAATGCAAATCATATGACGTGCACTTACGAATGAGTCCATGCCCGATTCTTCGAGTCAGACAAGTACTCGGGGCTACTGACAAGGATATACATCTCGGGTACCTTACCATAAGGGTACCTGGTGCACGTGTCGACTATGGACCAACTATCAAGAGCCTACATGAAGCCCGTGACGAAAGGCCCAACAAGATGGAGTACCCTCCAAGATTAGACATAGGCATAGTCGGTTTATACTTTCCTTACATGTAAACAGGGTCGGTTACGGACTCCCGAGACCCAGCCTCTTATAAAGGCTGGGAGGGCCGTCGATCATGGACAAGCCATACTCGAACCACCAAAATCCCTAGCGAGATCGACATCTCGCCGGAGCACCCTGTAATCGCATAATCTCACACGATCAATACCAGACAAGCAGGAAGTAGGGTGTTACCTCCGAGGGGCCTGAACCTGGGTAAATCTTTGCCTCTGCTTGTCAGCCGACGAAACTATCAGTACTACCACGTTCTCTCCCCATAATCTCAACCCTAGGTCCTTAACCATGGGATTTGATGAGTTAACCATTCGTCATGCAGTATGTTTGCGAGATCTTCTGCTGTCACCACACATCTCTTTGCTTCAGTCGGTGGTGGTGGAGGGCAAGCATGCCTTGTAGCTTGGCTGAATTTAGCTTTGATAGTTCCACTGCCAGAAGGCGTATTGTGTGTCGATGTGGGAAAAATGTTTCCCTGTTGTGTTACCACTTCACTTGTCAGGTATGAGCCTATTGTTGCATGCGTAGTGGAAGTTGTTGCCTGCATCATTGATGGTGATGCCTGCATCCTAGCTGTTGTTGCCTGTAAGTTGCATGATGTCGCCTGGGGTGGACGTACGATTGACTGACGTGGTACCGTCAAATTCGACCTCATCACCCTTGATGGGACTGGAACTGGTCGCTCTGGAATATAAGAAGCTGTCACTGGCAGTGTGCTTTGTTGGATTTTGTAACTTGAACTGTCTTGAGGCATTTGGACCACCTAAACCTCATCAAGCACATCCTTCTGTCTGTATGGTGCCTTAAATGCCTCAATGCATACTGCAGTTGCCTTTTCTGCTGTTGGAATTGCTTTTCCTGAAGGTGTATTTCCCTTCTCTGCTAGAAGGGTTGCCTCAGTAATCATCAAGTTAGACGACAGCTTCGGGCTTTCATCCCATATAATTGCCCTTCCTGTTTGTGGGTTGCCTCATCTGCACCTAAAGTTGCCCTCTCTGCTAATGAAGTTGCCTTGATGCTCTGCAGTGTACACAACTCTGCTGGGCTTTCATCCCAGAACTGCCTTCTGTGCTGTTGGAGTTGCATCATATGCAGGTAAAGTTGCCCTTCCGACAGTTGGAGTTGCCTTCTCTGGAGGATATGCATTAGGGTGCTGCTGGACTTGTCCATGATCAGGAGTGTCAGCCCCCCCTTGCGCCTTGTCTCGCTGCTTAGCCTTGGCCCTCCTAGCACTTATCTCTTTGATAACCGTGGCTGCTGTTTTTCTTGTTGAACAGTGTTGTGTAGGTTCTTTCATTACTCCAAGCGATTCTTCAAACCACTCGTTGTATGTTCCCTGGGAGTAGGCACCATGCAGCACTGGGTCATCTAGCTCGTATCCAACACTGGTTTGTTTCATGTCAAACATGTGTCGGAGGTTGTTCAAGTCATGTGGGCAATCTTCATCCCAAACAACTGCCTCTTCTAGTAGTGGTGTGTCAGGGGTTTTACTTCTCATGTCCATCTTGCACATGTCCAGCAAGGAGTACTCGCGCTCTTCTTCACTAGGCCTGTTGGTGGTGACAGCCTTTCCCTTTGTGTTCTGCTGTGCATTGCCTTTACTCCTTAATCCATAAACTTTCCTAGTACCAACGTCAGCCGGGGTGGTGGCATTGTTGTCTGCCCTTCATCTGCAGCTTCCCCTGATCCAGTACCACCATTGTTTCCTCCAGTGTCACCATCATCATCGTTCATGCTACTGGGACCTCCCCCCCACAACATCATGAACTTCATCATCCTTGTCCTCATCGTTGTCGCTGTCGCTGTCGTCTGATTTGTCAGGCTGCGGTGCATCATTTCCTCCCAGGTTGACTGTGCAGTCTTCATCTTCTTCACCGTCAGTGTGTTGACTTATTCTGTTTGTAAGAGAAAATCCAACACAAAAATGAGTGGGACAGTCAGTCAAACAAAAACTGCTAAGTGAATGTAGCACAAAAAAATTGGAAAAAAGAAAAATGTGTGCTCATTTTATTGGGCAACTATGCTACCATGTGCTGGCAAAAATGATTGCATCTGCTAGTAAATTTCCTTTCATAACTGGGCAACAAAAAACATAAGAAAAAAGTGAATGCAAAGTGAGCAACTAAACTGACAGGTTATGAGCAACTATCTTCCTTTTAATGAGCAACTACGAGTGCAATAGTGAGCAACTAAAAAAACAACTTGAAGAACCCCTATTTAGTGAACAAACCTTGCATCATCTTCGCTTTCTGTGTCATTTAGTTCGACATGAACGCTTTCCTCTTCATCTGATTCTGCAGTCTCTGCATCTTCTATAATCACAGTCTTCTTTGCTGTCTTTGTTTTGGGTTGCCTCTTCAGAGGCCTTTGTTCAGCTTCAACATCCCTTTCATTGGTATTCTTCGGTTGCGCTGTTGTACGTTTCTTCTTGGAGAACCTCTGCTCAACACCTTCAGTAGGTCTGCTCCCAGAGCTTTGACATTCCTCCAACTTACCAACACCTTGCACAAACTTAGCGAGTGATTCTTCAAATTCTGAGCACAAGCCGTGAAGCAAAGCACCGAATTTCCTCTTTTTCTGCATGATATTATGCATTAGCTTTCAAAAAAAATGGATTTGATATGGATCATATGTCAGTGTAAAAAAACAGGGGGAGTGTCTTCTGATTTATGGGCAACTAGGCAACAAAATGTAGTGGTACTGGGCAACAAAATACTGTTGTGCTTGGCAACAAAATGTAGTGGTGCTGGGCAACAAATAATGTGCTAGCAACAAATAAGTGCTGCTAGGCAACAAATACTATGCTGCTAGGCAATTAGAAACTGTGCAACTAGGTAACAAAAAAGCTACTACTGGTCGTAGGGAACTCACTCTCTGGTCGTAGTTAGCAGGGAGATTGGCACAGACAAATTGTTCAGCTTTTAACAAGTCGCCAAACAGCCCTGTTTGGACGCTATCTCTGAATTTCTCTTTCAACTGTTTTGAGACAAAAAAAAACGCCATAAAAAGGAAATGAGCAACAAAAAGGTTAAAAAATCACAAGCAGTGAAAAGTATAAGAAAAAATTGTGTTATGCTTATATAGAAAGGGCAACATTAAGAACTTACTTGCAATTTCCCAAAAACTCCCTTTGAGATTTTATCCTTATTCATGACTTTCTTGACTAAAATTGCGTCCATGCATTTATGCGTGGCACGCAATCACTGATAACCTCGTCCACCTCCAACGCATCAAGATACCGCATCTATGGAAGTTGTGGGACATGAAAAAAAATTAATAAGGAAACGATAGTAACGTTTAAAAATGAGCATGCATGTCACTGTGAGAAAAAAAACATGTGCTGACAAATCTGAACGATAACATGTGGGAAGAATGTGCTTGTAACCATGGTCACATATGCTACCAACTGCCTATCCCAACAAATCTGAGAACAACGTTGAAAAAAGTGTTCTGGAAAAAAATGAGCAACTACCTATCTAATAATAACCAACTATGATGAACTATGATTGATCTAATAAGCAACTGGAAGGACATTATTGAGCAACTAAACGAATATAGATACTGTAAACGTAGAACCGAGAAAAGATGGTACAAGGGGAGTGACAGATGCTTACGACAAGATTGTAAACGCAGCAGGACACCGATTTCTTGTTCACCAGATCTAGGAAGGCAAATTTTGTCTGATCAACAACAAACTGACAGATGTTCGAGTTCGACAGGAGGTCAAGATCAGAAACTGCTAAATAGCAGCGAGGGCAAACTTTTAGCCCGGTAGTTGGTGCGAGGAAGCAGTCGAAGGCTAGAACAGCCCATGCACGCTCAAACTTTTCGTCGTGTGCTCCGTTCATTTTCTTTATCATTTCACACCATGCATTCAACGATGGAGCAACGTTGCCCGGTTTGAACTCGTACTCCTCATTGAAAGCTTTGGTGACTTCTGCATTGCACTCCCAGCAGACCTTCAAACCAGAGTTGGGGAGGCCCCACATCAAGTGTACACTATCTGCATCCACAGGTATCCCCCCCTGTTGGGATCACTAACTCTGACTTCAACGGGTCATAACACTTCATTACCCATTGACTGAGGTCAGCTGGCATTGTGGTAGCTCCGATTGAAAGCAACCCCCCAAGACCCCTTTTGATGATGGCAATTTTTTGATCAGTTGATAAATCTTTGTTGAGCGTAATCAGCCTTGATGGAGATGCCCTATTTCTTAGGAGGTCTGCATAAAAGGGATGAAGGTGAAAAACAACTATCAGAAGTCTGGAAAAAAAAAGGTGATGCCCTGCATCTACTACTAAAACAAAACTAGCAAAAATAAGTAACTAAACCCACATTTTGAACATCCGATGTTTTGTTCTTTTTCTTCATTAGCTTTTGAGCTCTCGGCTTTTCTATCACAATATATGTCTTCCTTCTTTTAGGAGGTGCACCACGCATAGCTGCTGACGAGGGGTACACTCATCAAATCCCATGGTTAAGGACCTAGGTTGAGATTATGGGGAGAGAACGTGGTAGTGCTGGTAGTTTCGTCGGCTGACAAGCAGAGGCAAAGATTTACCCAGGTTCAGGCCCCTCAGGTGGAGGTAAAGACCCTACTTCCTGCTTGTCTGTTATTGATCGCGTGAGATTATGAGGTTACAAGGTGGCTCCGGCGAGATGACGATCTCGCTAGAGCTTTGGTGGTTCGAGTATGGCTTGTCCCCAGATCGGTGCCCCTCCCAGCCTTTAAATAGGCTGGGTTTCGGGAGTACGTAACCGACCTGGTTTACATATAAGGAAAGTATAAACCGACTATGCATATGTCTAATCTTGGAGGGTACTCCATCTTGTTGGGCCTCTTATCTTGGGCTTCGAGTTGGCTCTTCGCTTATTGGGCCTTTAGTCGTCACGTGCACAGGTACCCCACGCTAGGGTACCCGAGATGTATACCCTTGTCAGTAGCCCCCGAGTACTTGTCTGACTCGAAGAATCGGGCATGGACTCTTTCGTAAGTGCACGTCATATGCTTTGTTTATAATTGGAATTCCTGTATGAATAGCACATGTTGGCTATGTCGAGTCTCTCATCGACTGTGGTTTTTGCTTATGATGATCAAGGGATAATAACTTAGCAGGCCCAGTACACTCGACGGATCGGGACTGGTTAACTACACATTCGGGTAAAACCTTACTAGCTTTCAATCAAACTCGAGTCCCCGGACTCGAATCTGGAACAAACTGGTCAGATTCGACTAGGCCGCTTGAGGTCTTACTGATTCGATCTGCAGTATAACTTTGAATTTTACCCAACGCGTCCGTCGGGATTTTTCATCATGTCTGCTGACACGGAAAATATAAGGATTGACGTTGCTGGAACGGTCCTTAGCCTAGCTCGAAAGTTCGGCGGGTCTTACCTTTGCACTATGCGTGCAGCATCCGAGTAATTTGCGACGGATGCAACTCGGGAATGTTTCGAGTATGATTTTGTATATGAACGGAGTCGATATATTTGTCGACTGACCCTTTGACATTATTTATCGGGTGCGCGACAGCGCTCCCGATGGGAGTAGGCCCCGAGATTGTACTTTATTGCTTGCAATGGAGGATAATCTCAAAAATCTCCTTACCTTGCATATGTTTAATCGAAGAAATTTTTTGCCGTAATTTTATCGGGTGCGCGACAGCGCTCCCGATGGGAGTAGCCCCGAGATTATGCTGTATTGCTTGTAATGGAGAATAATCTCAAAATCATTTTATCTTTGAGCATCTTTAGTCGAAGAATTTTTGATACGCTCCCGATGGGAGTAATATTCCTTAGTCGAAGAAACGGTCGAGTTACCCTCACCAAAAACAATCGAGTGATTGATATGCATTGGGCGAAGCCGAAATCTTTTCTGAACAAATCTGCTGTAATGACGTCAGGGATGACACTTTATGGCGACTGCGCCACCTGACACGCGGTGGCGTGCGCTATGCTGCGATAGATGGGACGTGACACGTATGTGGGCCCAATGTACAGCCGTTTGGACTGGATTTGACCGTTCAAGCACGATTTCTCCGGGGCTATGATGGCAGTTCCTAGATTCCGTGCGTAGTGGGCGGAGTGGCCGGCGACGGTTGCTCTCCATGGCTGCCGCGTGTACGGCTGGATTTGCTTCTTTGCCCACGATCTCGCATCCACGGTGCGGATTCTTTTGCGTTGAGGTTAAAAGGGTGCGGCGGAGTAAATAGTATTTTTTACTTGCCATTTGCTCTCCGCCGCCGCTGCTTCTTCTTCCTCCTCACCCATCGCCATAGCCTCATAGCAAAGCTTTTGCAATCCACCACCGCAATGACGAAGCCTGCCACCCGGAAGGGCAGGAGTGATGCGAACGCATCGGCGGACAGCGCCGCTGGAACCGCTGCCAGCGGTTTGAAGAGGGACAAGGGCGCCTGGACCAAGTCCTCCTACAGCAAGAGGATGCTCACCGGCCTGCGGAACGACGGGCTGATCCCTGAGGACACCTCGCAAGTTCGCATCCCTGGCGTCGAGGTAATCCCGCGCCCAGGCCCCAATGAGCGGGTCTGTTTTGTGGATTTTGTGAACAGGGGATTTTCCTTCCCTGTTCACAACTTTCTCCGTGCACTGATGTACGTTTATGGGGTGCAATTGCACGATTTTACGCCCAATGGGCTTTTGCACATAGCGTGTTTTTTCGTTCTTTGCGAGTGCTTTCTGGGCTTTGCGCCCCACTTCGGTCTTTTTCGCCGTATCTTCAACGTCAAGCGCCAGCACAGCGCCAAAGGACCTGTGGTTTTGGAGTACAGACTCGATCTGACGTCGAGTACTTCAAGATCAGCTTCCTCGAGTCTGTGCAAGGATGGCGCCAGAAGTGGTTCTACATCAAGGATGTGACCATAGGCACCCAGGCGTTCGGGTTGCCTCCTTTTGACGCAGATGCTCTGGTGAAGAAGAGGCCAACCTGGATATCCCAGCCGACCGGAGTCGAAGCCGAAGAGGCTGACATTCTGATGGAGAAGGTGCTAAAGCTCCAAACCACTGTTGGTCGAGAGGTTACGGGCATCCACTTGCTAGCCATTATGGCCAAGAGGCGAGTGCAGCCTCTCCGAGCTCGAGCGCATGCTTTGTGGACGTACAGTAGGGCTTCTAATCCAACCCGCTCACGCGCAGTGGAGCTGTCTGATGCGGAAGCGGAGAAGTTGGTAAGAAGCCTTACCAAGCTTACCGATGAAGAGCCTTGCGAGATGAACTCGCCTGTGGCTCCTTATGAAACCAGCAACCCTCTATCAGAGGTAACAGTCGATACTATATGTCAGTTTATATGTTATGCATGTGCGATATTGACTCATTTGTTGTTTCTGTGTGCAGGGACACAAAATGTATGAGTCGACGCCCCCTCTGCCTGAGAACGGCCCAGTGCCGGACAACGAGCCACTCGAGGCGGGCTCTGATGATGAAATGGCCTCACTCGCCACCGCACACACGCCAGAAACCGATGAGGGCGATGCTGAGGTGCAGGCAAGCAGAAGCGGGCACGCGAGGAGGAAGACACCGCTGATTCAGAGGAAAAGGAGGGGAACGAGACGGAGTCGACAATGGCGCCACTCGACATCCCTCCCATTCGCTCGCTTCCTCCACGACCCCCGAAGAAATCGCGCCCCAGCATGGGTATGCTTGCACCGATCGATTGTGCGACCTCACTGAAGAGTAAGTATTATGTGCATATGCTTTGTCACTTTATGAACAATGCTACTTTGTATACTTATAATGTGTGATACAGTGTTTCCTCGGATGAGGATATGCCTCCGCCACCTACGGCAGAAAAGAGCAGCGCAGCATCCACTGCACGGACGCTGCCACCAGAGCAGCCGCCAACCCCTGCGACTCCGGCCGCCACAGCCACACCACCTGAGCCTGAGGCTGCGGCTGACAAGGATGAGGCAGCAGCGACAGGCGTTCTTGCGTCGACTTCCTCCTTCTTGGATCATGTAAGTTTGTGCTTTTGTGTCATAGACCTGATAGATTGTTCTGAACTTTCGCGTATTGCGTTGTAGCCATTTGTGAAGGAGCTACTGAATGCTGGCTCCAAGTATGTACACAAGGAGACGGAAGCCGCCACCCGCAGCAGCAACTCGAAGCTGCGAAGAGTGCGTGTCTCTTTATGCTAGTAACACGTGTTGAAGTTGATTCTTCTTGCAGTCTGTTGACCATGTATGTTTGTTTTGCAGAGGCCGCCGCTGATGCGGCAGAAAATTTGAACAACGCCACCCGTCGAGTGGCTGATCTGGAGAAGAGGCTGAAAGTAGCCGAGGTTAGAGAGGAGTCGGCAATTGGTCGACTTTCTGCCGCAGCACCACTTTAACTGGTAACGAATTTTTGCTGTGTTCCTTAGATGTTTGAGGTTTCTTGATATGGTGCTGATTATGTTGTCCACATGCTAGGCGTGATGGATGGCCCTACTGCTACTGGCAAGCAAAGCCTTGTCACCTCACTCGATGAAAGTGTGGCTGACTCAGAGGTTACCAGTAGCAGAGCAGGGGAGATGCTGACACAAGCGGCGAGTGCCTTGGGCGCCCTCCATGGCAGCTTCTTCCCTGGCGAAGAGCTTCCATCTTCCTTTGCAGAGCTGGTAGAGCTGTTCAAGCCTGATGGGACTGCCGTCGCGATTTCTGTCGCGAGCAAATGGTAAGTGGTGCTCAGACTACTTTTCTCATGTTGCTCGCGCACGGAGTCGAGGCAGATTTTGACAAGGCGACGACCAAGTTCCCGCGGGGTTCTGACGGCAGAACCGTCGGGCTCGGCACTTGGATGGAAGCCGCCAAGAAGTATGCCCAACAGCTTGTAACAACTGTTGAAGATAGGACGGCCCGGGTCCAGGCGAAGAAAGCTTCCTCCAAGAAGTCGACAACTTAGCGAGTGATCCCTTTGTTGACTATGTCTAGGGATTTCGTCATTTTGCTTTTGCTATATGTAAATTATCAGACATCATATCTGTCCTTTATGAAATATGAACTTCAGTAATCGGGAGGCGCAGCCCCGAGCCTTTTGCTTGAGCTCTTCATGCTTCCTTATGCCCTTAATTATTCTGACTGTAGAGCCGAGCCTCTAAAACATCAACTGGCCCTGTTGTGGGTGGTTCCTCGAAGTCTCGAAGTGTGAATGACCAGAAAATTATGGACTTCCTTCATCAAAAGCTTTCGAAGGTGAGCGATGAGCTGAAGGAGACACAAGAGGCGTATGCTGAGTTGCAGTCGAGGCCATCCCCTGCTACAAAGCGAGAGACTTTTTTGCTTGAGGAGTTGGAGAGAGTAAATCTGCAACTCGAATGTAAGCTATTTTTGGATCATCGAGATCTGTTCTTCGCGAGATGACTCGACTGGGCGATGATGAGCCCTTTGTTTTTGCGCAGGTGTTTGCTCTGACCCAATAAAGGAGGAGGCACGGATACAGGATCGACTCGACGGTCATGCGAGTAGTACTGAGTACTCTGCCCACCCCTTTTGGCCAGACAGGGCGAGGAGCGCCACTTTGGTAAGGCTTCTGGACCGGGTTTGGCGAACTGCCATTCGACTGGAGACTTGCAGGTTGGCTTTATTTCGAGTCCACGAAGTTTTGTTTCCTTTGAATGAGCAACCACAAGCCTTGTTGCATTGCTGAAGAAATTTCGAAAAGGCAAGGCGATCAAGAAGTTTGTGCGCGAGCAACCGATTAGCGGGGCTAATGTTGCTCTTGCCTTTGTGCGATCGCACCTTCCGCATCTTGATTTTAAAAGGATTGCGATGGGACCCGCACCCATACCAGGTGGCGGTCCTGTGCCAATGGACACTACCAAGAGACACGGTGGATGCATTGGTCTTAATCCATCGTGTGCTGAAGGAGGAGGAAAAGTGGACCGAGCCCAAGGAAGAACCTGTTGAATAGGTTATGTGTGTGGGGGGTGACCCCAGAGTGTAAAACGCAACATTGTGAGTATCTATGAACTAAGGATTCGTATCTCCGCAGCCCCGAGCCTGTTGAGTGGGGTATGAAGTTACTTGTTGTAAAATTATGACTATCCAGCCCCGTGCATTCGAGTGAGGTTGATAGAAATACTTTAGAGTACAAAACATAAACTGCACAGCCCCCGAGTATTCATGTAAGGCTGTGAATTTTTGCAACACTTGAAGCTTCAACTTATGCTTTTAAGCTCAACTCCAAATAATTGAGTGGGGTTGAGCAACTTGTTTGTTGATGTATGATTTTATGACCCAGCCCCCGTGTATTCGAGTGCGGCTGGGGTATTATGTTGTGAAGGAGCGGAAGCTCATGCTTTTGAGATAGCGCAGCCCCGAGTATCGAGTGAGGTATTATGTTGAAGCGGAACTCATGCTTTTGAGATAGCGCAGCCCCCGAGTATTCGGGTGAGCCTAATTTTGTGAGAACAAGTTATGCGAGTAGTAAACAGGAAGGAATATGAGGAATCATCGATTATATTCCATTTTTGAATGTTAAGCTGCAGGCCGCCTCATTAAAAACCTTCCAGTCCCCTTAGGTACCCTGGTAAGGAAAAGAGCGCGTCTGAAACCTGCAGCCATCCGACATATGTGCCTATTACATTATGCGACTGAGCAATCTAAGCATAGAAACGGCGCAGCTGCGCAACGTTCCAAGGATTATGTGAGAGTTCGCCTGTCTTCGCGTGCTTCAGTCTGTATGCTCCACCCCAATGACCTCGGTGATGATGAAGGTCCCTTCCCATGGCGAAGCAGTTTGTGCACCTTCTTTTGCTTCAGTCGAAGTACCAGTCGCCAACCTCGAAGGACCTGGTACGCAGTCGACGGCTGTGATAGTTGCGTAGATCTTGCTGGTAGACAGCTGTGCGTGCTAGCGCCGTGTTGCGTGCTTCTTCGAGCAAGTCGACTGCATCTTCGAGTGCTTCATCTGCATCTTCTTCGTTGTATGCTTCGACTCTTGGTGCATTGAACCTTACGTCTGATGGCAGGATTGCCTCTGCGCCGTAGACCATGAAGAATGGGGTAAATTGTGTTGAGCATTGGGAGTTGTGCGTAAGCTCCATAGCACAGATGGAAGTTCTTCGACCCAAGCACCCGCTGCTCTTTTGAGTGGGACCAGGAGGCGTTTCTTGATTCCACTCGTCACAAGCCATTGGCTTTTCGACTTGGCCATTTTGCGGGTGTGCCACAGATGCATAGTTGAGCGTGATATCTTGCTCTTTGCAGAAAGTTCGAATCTTCAGCCGTGAAGTTTGTACCGTTGTCAGTGATGATGCTACTTGGCACACCAAAGCGGTATATGATGGATTTTATGAAATTGACTGCTGTAGTGGCAGTCGAACTTGTGATAGGGACTGCTTCAATCCACTTGGTGAACTTGTCGACCGCCACCAGAAGGTGAGTATGCCCTCCATGGGAGGATTTTTTGAGTGGCCCAACCATATCGAGCCCCCACTGGGCGAAGGGCCAGGCCAATGGTATTGTCTTCAACGCCGATGCGGGTGCGTGCGGCTTTGTGGCGAATTTTTGACAGCCGATGCACCTTTTGACTATGTCCTCCGCGTCTTTGAGTGCTGTGGGCCAGTAGAAGCCTGCGCGAAAGGCTTTGGCTACGAGTGATCGACTGCTGGCGTGATGCCCGCAAGTACCTGCATGAATATCACGAAGGATGGCTTGGCCATCTTCAAATGCTATGCAACGTTGGAACATACCTGATATGCTGCGTTTGTAAGTTCACCGTTGATGACAGTGTATGCTTTAGATCGTCGAGTGACGCGTCTTGACTCTGTTATGTCTTCGGTACCTCGCCGCGGAGTATGTATGCGAGGAAAGGTTGAGTCCAAGTTGGCTCGATGAGGAGTACCTCGACTGGTGGGTCCTCTGTGCTAGGTGCTTTGCTCTTGGCTGGTGCGGCTGATGTAGGAGTTGCTCGCTTCTTTTTGATGGATCTGTGCTCGATGCGCTCGAAGAAGACACCAGGTGGCACTGGTGCTTTGGTCGCACCAATGTTGGCTAACTTATCTGCTTCTTCATTGCTCTCACGCCCTATGTGCCGCAACTCGCAGCCTTCGAAGCTGCCCTCCATGATTTGTACAGGTCACGGTAGGCGATCATGTTATCTGCGATTGCATCGCAGGCCTTCATTGTTTGCTGCCCACAAGATTCGAGTCACCGTAGATCATCAGTCGAGTGCACCCGAGGGCTTTGGCCATCCTCATGCCATGGATCAGAGCCTCATATTCTGCTTCGTTATTGGATGGGAACTCGAACCCATTTGTAGGATGTAGCGGAGCTTGTCGCCTTTTGGTGATATGAGGATACACCTGCGCCTGCGCCTTCGTTTTTCTTTGAGCCGTCGAAGTACATAGTCCATGAGTTGGACACATCTGGCGCTCCTGGAGCTGAGCTTCGATCCACTCGGTGTGGAAGTCAGGTAAAACTTGTGCTTTGATGGCCTTCGGGTAATCATACTTGATGTCTCTTGGTGCTAGCTCGATGAGCCATTTTGCTACTCGCCCAGTTGCGTTGGGGTTTGTGAGGATGTCCCCGATCCCTGAGGTGCTGATTACAGTGATCGGGTGCTCGGAGAAGTAATGCGTCAGCTTCCTTGAGGACATGAACACGGCGTAGGCCAGCTTTGATAGTGCGGGTACCGCTGCTTTGATGTGGAGAGCACTTCACTCAAGTAATAGACTGGACGTTGTATGCTTTGGGCGTGTCCCTCCTCCCTTCGTTCGACTACCAGTACGGTGCTTACCACCCTGTTAGTTGCAGAGACATATAGGTACAGTGGCTCGCGTTCCCTTGGTGCGACGAGGATTGGAGGGCTTGTGAGGACTCGCTTGAGGTCCGTAAGGCTGCTTCGGCTTCTGGCGTCCACTCGAATTTATCTGCTTTCTTCATCAGTCGATAGAACGGGAGTGCTTTTTCGCCTAGCTTGCTGATGAATCGACTGAGCTGCCACTCGACCCGCTAACTTTTGCACGTCATGGAGCTTTGAAGGCCTTTGCATCGTCAAGATGGCCTGTATTTTCTCCGGGTCCCCTCGATTCCTCGAGCTGAGACTAGATACCCGAGGAGTTGCCCGGCTGGCACGCCGAACGTGCACTTCTTCGGGTTGAGCTTGATGTGGAAGCGTTTGAGGTTTGCGAATCTCTCGCAAGTCATCGAGTAGTGTGTTTTCTCTCTGTGGTGATGACGATGTCATCTACATAGACCTGGACGTTTCGCCCAATTTGCTTCTTGAGGCAATCTTGCATCATGCGCTGGTAGGTTGCGCCTGCGTTCTTGAGCCCGAAAGGCATTGTGGTGTAGCAGTAGACCCCGAGTGGGGTTATGAACGCCGTTTTCTCTTCATCCTCTTCCTTCATCCTTATCTGGTGGTAACCCGAGTAAGCATCCAGGAAGGACAAGCGAGCGCACCCGGCGGTGGAGTCGACGATCTGGTCGATTCGAGGTAGTGGAAAGTGATCCTTTGGACAACACTTATTGAGTGCTGTAAAATCTACGCACATCCGAAGGATATCTGTGTGCTTCTTCTCTACGAGTACGGGGTTGGCCACCCATTGTGATTTCTTGATTCTCTGATGAAACCTGCTGCGAGTAGCCTGTCGACTTCGGCTTCGACTGCGTTCTTTTTGGGCCGGATATGCGGCGCATTGTTTGCTTGACTGGTTTAGCATCTGGAAATAATTGGAGAGAGTGCTCGGCGAATTCCCTGGGAATACCTGGCATGTCGGCTGGACACCATGCAAATATATCCCAGTTCTCACGGAGGAATTCGACGAGCGCGCTTTCCTATGCGATAGGCAGACTCGACGAGACATTGACTGTCTTGGTCGGGTCAGTCGGGTGCACCTGATGCGATCTTGTGTCATTGGTGGCATTGAATGCTCTGTCGACTGCCACCTTTTTGTGCTGGCATAAGTGTTCGATCGTTGGAGACCGCTAGATCGCGAGTGTTGCTTCCATGCCAAACATCTCAGAGATTTTGCTAATTCTCGGTCGCAAGAGTCAGACTTTTGGAAGTTCCCTTGACTGTGATTACTCCTTTTGGTCCAGGCATCTTTAGCTGGAGGTATGCGTAGTGTGGCACCGCCATGAATCGAGCGAACGTCGGGCGTCCAAGTATAGCATGGTATTGTGACTTCCAGTCGACAACTTCGAACTCAATCGATCTGTCCTGAAGTGGTTCTTGTCCCCGAACGTTACGTCGAGTTGTATGGTGCCTTCTGGGCTTATTGCTTTCCTGGGACGATACCGTGAAAGGTATTTGAAGATCTTGGCAGGTTTTCGACTGACCTGTTCATTTTGCGGAGCGTATCTGCGAAGATGATGTTTATGCCGCTGCCACCATCCATGAATACCTTGGACATGGCGTAGCCTCCAATTTGTGCGTCGAGTACCAGAGCAGAGTGCCCTGGACGAACCCGATGGAGGGTGGTCCTCTCTGCTGAAGCTTATTGCGTTTCAGAACCCTTCAAGAATTCAGTTACAGCAGGAGGTGACATGACCGCCATGTTTACTTGTCGAGTGCGAAGTTTTTGCTCCCTGTTGGAAGGGCGACCTTTCTGTATCATGTACATCTGCCCTTGGGGCGGAGGGTACTGTGGTTCGTCCACCCGAGGTACGGTGTATGGCACCCGCGAGATTTCCGCCTGCGCAGGCTGTGGTGGTGGAGGTGGTGCCATCAGAACAGGCACATTGTTTGGCTGAGGCACGGGTGCAGGTGCGTGTGGCTGCTGCCTTTCTGAGATTTACGTAATCAGTCGCCATTTGGTCGAACTCCCTGCAGTTTCTCATCGAGTGATTGGAGCGCAGTTTTCCGTCGTCCCCCTTGTACAGGTGGAATCTGCAATCAGCATCCATCTTTTCTTCGAATGATCGCTCGATTGTGCCCGGATCGTGACTTGCGCCAGTCCTTTCCTCTTGTAGCTATCACTGCGTTGGCCGCGGTCTCGACTGTCCCGGCGATCATCTCGACTGTCCCGTCGATCATCTCGACTGTCCGTCGATCTTCTGACCGTCGGTCGCTTCTGTCTTGGTCATTGCGGGGTGTGGAGAACCCAGCCGCCATGAATTCGGGTCTGTCGTCGTCGTAGTGACGTTTTGAACGTTTGCGCCTTCGGTCGTCTCTGTACGAGTCTCTGCGGCTTCGACTGCCGCTTTCATGATTGTCACGGGGTGAGGACCCGCGTGTGGTGCGCGCCATGTCTTCTCCGTCTGCCCACTCAGTCGCGATCAAGAGGTTAGCCACAGAGGTTGGCTTTTTGCGACCAAGTGCTTCTTTGAAGTCCGCCTGGCGAGTCCCATGAAAGCATCCATGGCCATATCTTCTGAAATTACTCCGACTGAGTTGCGTATCTCAGTCCATCGTCTGATGTATGACCTCAACGTTTCGTCTGACGTTGAACGCAGGCTCGCAGCTCCTCGAACGTTTTTGGGCGCTCACATAGAGGCTCGAAGTTTTTGATGAAGTCCGTGCGGAAGTGATCCCACGAGTCGTATGTTGATGGAGGTAGGGCCTTGAGCCAGTCGCGGGCTGTGCCTTCGAGCATGAGTCGTATGTATTGCATGGCTGTGGTGTTTGTGCCTCGCTGGCACGCGACAGCCAGCCTGTAGTCTTCCAGCCACCCGAAGGTTCCTGTCGACCCGTGTACTTGGGCTGTTCAGATGTGAGTTTGAACCCTTTGGGCATCCGTGTCTCGCGGACGCGTCGAGTGAAGCACAGAGCTCCATGTGGCTCAGGCTCTCGATCAGAGTATGAGTCGCTACTGTAAGATCTGCGTGATCTGCTCCTGGACCTGCGCCTACGCGAGCCGCTTCTTTCCTTCGAGTGGTGGCGGACCACTGTGATTATGCTCTTCCGACGCGTCACTAGGGCACGGTCTCGACTCCCACCTGGAGTTCTTGGAATTTGGCGTATGGCCTTCGCCGCTAAGGCGAGTGATTTGATCTGTTGGCGATGCAGTTTTGCATTGGGGTCATCAGCTGGAGGCTTGATTGCCTCTAGGTATGCTGCAGCGGTGAAGAGGGCACCCGCAGCTGTTTTGGGTACTGGCACTCCCTCTTCGTCGTATGTCATGAAAGAGTTGCCTAAGTTGCGGGTGAGTGCCGCCCTTTCGTCTGGCGAGAGGTGTGACAACCTTGATCTGGGTCTTGTGTCTGCTCGCCCGGTGGAGCTCAGGGAGAGCTGTCTTCTTCGCGCACTCGACAAGCTAGCTTGCTTTTTGCGTTCTTCGAGTGTTGCTCTGACCTGCCAGTCGAAGTGATTCCTGCCAGTTGAAGTACTGGAAGGTCAACATCTCCTCTTGTGTTGCGTCTGCTGGCATCATTGTGCACTCCTTGATGACTTTATCTGCTTTTGCTGCCATCTCAGCAGTGATTGTGAGAGTTGTGACTCCGTCCGGCATAGTAACTGTGCACGGGAATTCTGTAGGCCTGCGGCTGGCCGCAGCATCTGATGATTCTGCGGCGATGGCGACGTAGACCTGCTGGGGTATCACCCGAGGGTATGTATGTGTTCTTCGAGTCCCGTCATGGACTCGACATCGTCATCAAGGCTCATGTCGGAGTCGATATGCCCGTCGAGTGGTCCGTCTGGACGGATCTCGCTGTCGATGCCTTCATCGCCTATGCTCATCTCGGCGTCGACGAAGTTGTTATGAATCTCGAAGTCGAGGTTGTTGTTGTTGGTGCAGATCTCGGAGTCGACGTGGTTGTCGATATGAGTTTCGGTTCGTCGAAGTCGCTGAAGGAGATCCCGCAGTCGAAACTATCCTCGAGTGAGAGATCGAGCTCGGGATCGTTTGTGCGGTATGCTGATTCGGCCTCCTCGCCCTGAGTTCTTCGATGAGCTCGTGCATCTCTCGTGTGGACATGGTTGTTGCAGACGAGCAAGCTTGGAGGATCGACGATGGTATGGACGCAGTTGAGGGATCCGCAGTCGAAGGAGCCGCAACCGATGGAGCCTCGGGTGCGGAAGTCGCGAGTTGGCGTGGATCCGTCAAGTCCTGCACACCAAGCTTGTTGACGAAAAAATTGAACGAACCAACGGTTAAACCCAAACCTGACTCGAGATCGGAGAAGGCCTCCTGGAATCCTGGCGAGTGTGGCTCGAAATCCATCAGAGGATCCGATGCGCTTTTTGCGGGTGAAGCTGGCGTGTTGCCGTTTGTCGAGTGAGCCGGCGAGTTGCCGTGTGCCGCCTGAGTCGGCGAGTTCTGGTTTGTTGATGCAGCCGGCGAGTTGCCGTTTGTAGATCCGATCGGCGAGTCGCCGTTTTCCGATGGAACCGAAGAAACCGTGAGTCCAGCACTATTCTTTCCCACAGACGGCGCCAATTGACGAGGGTACACTCATCAAATCCCATGGTTAAGGACCTAGGGTTGAGATTATGGGGAGAGAACGTGGTAGTACTGGTAGTTTCGTCGGCTGACAAGCAGAGGCAAAGATTTACCCAGGTTCAGGCCCCTCGGGTGGAGGTAAAGACCCTACTTCCTGCTTGTCTGTTATTGATCGCGTGAGATTATGAGGTTACAAGGTGGCTCCGGCGAGATGACGATCTCGCTAGAGATTTGGTGGTTCGAGTATGGCTTGTCCCAGATCGGTGCCCCTCCCAGCCTTTAAATAGGCTGGGTCTCGGGAGTACGTAACCGACCTGGTTTACATATAAGGAAAGTATAAACCGACTATGCTATGTCTAATCTTGGAGGGTACTCCATCTTGTTGGGCCTCTTATCTTGGGCTTCGAGTTGGCTCTTCGCTTATTGGGCCTTTAGTCGTCACGTGCACCAGGTACCCCCACGGTAGGGTACCCGAGATGTATACCCTTGTCAGCTGCGGCCTTATGTTTCCGCGTAGGGGTAGCAACCTTCGAAACCTGAAAAAACAGATATGTACAGGCTTGGGGGTTAAAAAAGCACCCCAAAAAAAGCCTATACTGGTCTCACAAAAAAAGATATGGGATGTGAGACCTACCTCCCCTTTGCCCTTGACGGGCTCGGGATCCCCACCAGCTGCTGGATTTCCGCTACCAGCCATACTCGGAAAACCTGTAGCATGAAAGTGAAAAAAAGAGTGATTCAAAGTGTCTGCAGCATCTTCATCCATTTTAAAAAACACATGAGGAAAAAAGATGGGCAACTGAATCAGCTGCTATTGGCAAAAAAAAACCTATCTCATATACATTTCCTGATGGTCTGGACATCATCCCCCTAATGGTGTGGGCAACATCTCCTGATAGTTTGGGCATCCTTCCCTGGATGGTATGGCAACATCCCTGATGATATGGGCAAAACCTACTACATGTGTGGGCAGCTCCTACTGGACGTCTGGGCAAGTACTACTGGACGACTAGGCAACTACTACTGGACGACTGGGCAAATCGAACTATCCGTCTGCACAACTCCTGCTACACGTCTGAACAACTCTCATATGGTAACTCACTAACTAGCCATGCAACTAGCAGATATCAAAACACCCTGCGAACGAAGAATACAGACTTCATAGATACATCTCCTCCATCCCTGACAACCCTAGATCTACCGAGAAACAGAGCACAAAACAATCATCCGCCTCAGTCACGGGAGCAACAAAATTGTATAGATCAGGGGCTCTAAAAATGGTGAAAGCTAACAGATCGAGAGCGCTCTAACTCCGACTACCGCGAAAGGCATGTCGAGGAGCGCGTACGAGCTGGCGATGCACTCACCTGCGGGAGACCCTCTCGTCAGAGCTGGCCCTCCTCCGCCTGTTGTCGCAGCTCCACGCATCGCTTGTCGCCGAACCTCCCCACGCCCGCCGCACAGCCGCCGGTCACCGAACCTCTTGCCACCCCTCGTCTATCGCCGCTCCTCCGCATCACCGCCTAAAACAGCCGAATCCTCCGGAGCACCGCCCACCGCCCACCGCTGCCGCTCTCCGCACCACCTACACCTCGCCGCTGCTTCGATCTCAGCTTCCCCCGCCACAAATCTCGCCGCCCCGTGGTGATTCCCTCCTTCCCCGCGAAAATCAGGAGGAATGCGCGGGGGGGGGGGGGGGGGGGGGAGCGCGTGAGGTGGGCGGAGAGGAAACTGCCCGAGAGCGGCACGTGCGGGACGGAAATGGGGATGCTACGTGCACGCGCGCGTCTCACTGCGAGGTGGGGACCCCGGTCCGACCAGGTGGCGCCTGACGCACGAATCTCCTCGCGCGGTGCGGGATCGTGCGACGCGCAGCCGGCCGTTCGGCTCGACGAGATAACGCACGCGCGTTTAGAAGCTTTTAGGATGTAAGTTTGTAGAGGACGTTTCTTTATCACTTTGAAGCGACGAAGCTCAGAATATGCTGCGAGTGCGTCTCCTCGCCAGCTACCTTCGAGCTACGGGAGTAGATCGGTATCGCTGTCGACTCGTGTACCGGAGGCCAGCCCGGCTGTTGGGGGATCGATCATGCGCATGTGCTTGTGCTGCTGCTGGCAAAACAATCACGGTTCAGAGCTGCGTTTGGGTACCGGAAGAAAAGCACATGGATTCCCCGATGCCGATGACCAGAAACAGAACCGATCGATTCAGAAAAGGAGCTGGCTACTGACTGACTAGGCTTTTTAAAGTTGGAAGAAGCCTTTCTTCCAGAACGGCGATGAACCCCTTTCCATCCCCCCAAAAGTGAGTCGTCCCCTGCAACATTTCCTTGCTAAGAAGACGCATTGTCTGTTTTTTTTCTTGTTCAAGAGAAATATTCTTTGATGAGAAATCCGCGCACGCACACTTGGGGTCCGGGCGATCGACACATCGTGCTGCGTCGATGTTGATGGACGAGAAAAGAAGATAAGAATTGAGGGAAATGCGACTGATGTTTACCAGCTGCTTATCTTTACTTGTTCATCAGAGTAGAAAAGAAAGAAGCGCCGTGTCCTGAATTCCTGATTGCGTCCAGCTTGCAGGGCTTGGTGCATTCAGATTGACGTGATGATGTCCTGTCCCGGTGGACTGCGTGTCCAACTGTCGGGAGGTGAAGAATATCCGTGTGGCAGCGGGACCTACCCAGCATATCCTATTCCTAGGTGCTGCTGGGCTTCTCATGACTGGAACTGAACGGGCCAGGGCCAGGGCCACCCTGTCCGTAGTTGCTCCTGTCTTGTGCGATCTCCAAACGGGCGGTCAACCAGTGACAGCGCCGTAGTGGCATAGGCTGGTCTCGCTCGTTCACGTCCCTCGTTTGATTAGGAATTCAATGTTTTCAGGCGGCGTCAGAAACGGAAAATAAGCAGGTTTGGAGGTTTCTCGAGTTTCCATGGCCGGCCATCGATGACGATTTTTAGTCAGACCTGCCAAGAATCTTCATCTGGGTTGTTTTGTGTCACTGGAATTCAAGCCATCTATATATTTTGTTCAGGACAAGGGGTCAAATTGGGATACAATTGTTTAGTCCTTTAGTTACCAACAATGCACCTTCCAAGTTCCAACAGACTCCTCGCTTTCTGCTTAGCCAAACGATAGCAGGCGGCAAAGCTAATTCAAACAGAATCTACAAACGCACTTATAAAGCCACCTTGAGCTTCAGATATAGTAGTAGGAACAGACAACGGAACCTTATTCCCGTGATTGAAAATGTCTTGAATACAGCTTCCCCATGAGATGGGGGATGTCAAAAAGATCTAACCATTATACACTGACGGTTAGGGTACATAAGAACACGGTGTGGGAAGAAATTTCCTATAGCTATGTGCACTGCAAGAGAGGCGCAAACTATGAACAAGCACAATCAAAATTTACGCGTTGAAAAGCTTACGGAACGGCCCGTCCTTCCGGTCTTTGGCCGCCTCTGTCAATGCGAGGAACCTCTTGAACCCTGTCGTGGCAGCGCCCCGTCCAAGCGCCGCGGCACGGGCGAGCACGTCCTCTCGGTTGGCCAGAGCCCCCGTCAAGGCGGTGGACATGCTCGGCGATGCCGTCGCTGAAATAGCCTGAGTCGCGACTGGTGCGATCGGGACAGATGCGATGGCGACTGGCGGTGCGATTGTGGGGGTTATGGTAGGGTGTTTGATGCTGGGGCTATGCTTGTTGAAGTCTTCCAGTACAGCTTGCTGGTCTGTTTTCTTCAAGCCCTGTGACAAAGCAAAGAACAACATGGATGATGGAGCGAGTTAGGTCAACCAAACTGATGGCAAATGCACCTGGCATACGAAGGAGTTCAGTTTTTTAAGCAAGAACCTTCAGCTCAAGTATCCGCTGAAACTCAAGAGGCGTGCCTTCCGGAAGGAGAGCACGGTAGGTATTAGCAACAGAATCAACTGGTGACAAAATAACCTGCATCGAGCAATGTTATTAGCTTGATACTATCTGGAGGTAAGGCAAAGTGCATTCCAGTAATCATATAGATCATCAAAACTTAATTCCCAAATTTACCTTGAGGAGTGCTTCAGCTTTACTCATTTCCCGGCTTACAAACTTCGAATAGCTAGCCGCAACTGTAGTCTGTCACATACAATACGAAGAAAACAATGTGAAATAACACAAAAACGTCTTCTTGCAATAACATGAACTGCAAATATGGTGCCTTGTGAAGCCAAGAAAGCAAATTATTGCAGTTGTTGACTGCTAGCCTTCTTGGAGTAACATAAGAATCTGATTGATATGGGACATATTTAACACTTTGCATGTCCCAATTTCTTGCAAAGATTCAACCTAGACTTGGTACAACATAACTACTCCACCTGGCTGGTTTCCTCAACTAGCTCATTGCAAACTGAAGATGCATAGGAGCTATGCAGTACGCCATGATGATTTTGTGCTGACAAAACGAGCAGTACGCCATGATGATTTTGTGCTGACAAAACAAAGTTACCTGTTTTCCGAGAGCTGGTATGTCCAATAGAATAGTCTTAACTGCTTGAGTGTCCAAAAGCATCTGAAGAAAAAAAATGCAAAGTGATGACAAATATGCTAAACAGCACAAAATAGCTCTGTCAAATTCATACGCACCTGCTGTGCACCAGTTTCCGATATATGCTTGCACTTGTATATATTGAGATAAAACCGAGGACCAAGCGAAGCCGCCAGCTGCATCACAACATGAAGAAAATTGTAATAAACCATGCTGGTAACCAGTACACATTTTATGATTACAGATGGTATCTTTCAACTAGGGACCTACAAGGTTTTATCCATTCTGAAGAAGAATGACGAACTTACTTTGTCCAGGAAATACTGGAAGTAGATAGATGAAAGGAGGCTACCAAGCACAGGAACAGTGCTGGACAAAATAGAGCTAATGCCATTCACGTACCTGGAATAGAACAATGTACAACTTAGCTTTCAAATATAGGGGAAACTTCACAAGTCCACTTAGCAGTAGAAGGCAGTGTTCCAAAATTTGACCGATCCGGTTTATGTGTATATAAATATATATATAGTGCGCATATTTGTGCCCGGATGAGCTAACTCCCACATGATCCATTGGATAGACTATTTAGAAAAAGTTGATGGGGTGGTAGCATAGATTTTTAAGGAATTACATGCAAATTGACCATCCATGCTCCTACCATGGGAGTTAGTGCATTTCTATTTCTTTTGATAAGATAGACACCAATTGGCACTTCATAAGGTAGCATATCGTTTCTTCTTTTCCATCGAATAAAACTAATTACAAGTATGAGATATGTGGCATCACTGCAGTGTTCCTATAACAGACACATATTTTTCAGCTACCTATTAAATCCAGGTCATCAAATGTCCATAGAGTGAATGACTTGGAATTTTGGTATTTTCAACATAAATTTAAAATATGCAATAAGGTTGTTGCAAAAAATATAATATCAGTGCAGGGTGTAATATAAAAGGGATTTGGCAAAATCTTACTCTGATTGGTCGCCGACACTTTCAAGGGTCGACCATGGAACACGAGTCATTGAAACCATTTCAGCATCGAATTTGGTTTCAACACCATGCACAAGTGTCATCAATGCTTTTGTGATCACAGCTGAGAATTCATCCTGCACGCATTGAACTATTAAGGCATTTCCTAGAAACCTAATAATAATACTGCAATCAGGTAGAAACAACAGAACTTAACGATCAGTCACCTGAACTTCAGACATGTCCACCTTGTCAGAAAACTGAGAGTTAATCATCTTAGCAACATTCTCAGCTAGCTCACCAGACTGTCAAATTTACACAAAGAAAATTAGTAGTAACATAAAATGAGCATACAGAGGTATTGCAGTCACACAAATGCAATCCCACATAAGGAAAAACTAGCAACATGCTGCTCTGTGCTAGGTTTACAAAATGCCACTGCAATTATTGGATAACTTGCAATCTACCAACACATTTGTCCCCCTAACTTTGCACTGAGACTGAAAATGGGCGCCCTCCATCAACCTCACTACATCATCTCCTCCTTCCTCCTCCGTGTATTCCTTCATTTCCCACTGAGCAGATATGATACTAGATCCCATCCATAGAGATCCTCGACATGAAACCACGCCATCGGATCCTAGTGGCAACTCCTTTGCTCAGAATTTGCTGAATGCTTTCATTGAAGACAGCCTTGGTGAACAATGATGATAAATCATCATATATGATACCCAAGTTGGGATCAACTACGATCAGATTTTGAGTGTCCTATTGTTAATCAAGAAACTTGAGCAATTGAAGGGATCTCCAACCAGGAAGCCCTGTGCCACCCATCTCCTCTAGCCACCCACTTCCAATGCCAGTTTTTCGATGTGAAAAGCATGGTTGTGAGGTCTTATCATGAGGAACTGGGAAAGTGCCACGTGGTATGTTATGTGTTATGGGCATCACAATATGGTAGGACGATTCGGGTTTCTGAAAATATGCAATGGGCGATTCGGGTTTCTGAATTATTTATTATTGTTTTAAGCCGATATGGATTACTCCAGCCAATGATTGCAGCATACATTACAGGCTTGTGCTGTGGCATTTTGCAAGTGCAGTAGCAATGTATGACACATAGCTAACATTTTCCAGGAAGGGAAGAAACATTTCATTGAACAACAAAGCTGTAAATATTTATTGATGAACAGAGTGCTACTACTTAAATGAACGAACCTAAATTTAGAATGAATATATTGTTTCTATCTCTCCAAGCAAGAGAGAATAGATCAATTATTAGATTAAGACACCATATTTTCTTTCTATTTCTTCTACACCTACCAGTTTTATGGTTTAAGAGAGAGAAGACTTACTGTCTGGTGACAATATTCCGCAGTGTTAACAATGTAACATATCATTTTCTCGTCCCTGTCAGAGGTCTGAAGTAATGCCCACAAGACATAAACTGCTGTTAACAGATGATGAAAACAAGAGATAGAAAACCACAAGTGCAATGATGACTGTCATACCCTGATCTGACCATCGGTACCCGTAGCGGCTGCAACAATGCCAGTACCACCTTTTGGTAATCTGGCATATAACTTCGTTGCATAGGCCTTAAGTATTCTTTGAAATACCTAACAACCAATGTGTTATCAGTAATGAACCAATCTGAATTTAGCAGCTCTTATAACTTCATAAAATCAGCAGACAACCATAGTCACTGAGCTAATAAACATGTGTACGGACAAACCATATGTCTGATTGTTCAAAGTTCTTCTATGGTATATTCGTGTTCCATAGGTATGGTTTCATGTCCTAATACTCTTTCACCAATTGAATAGTGATAAAAAAATCAACATCAGACATTACAAATAAATATATATGATCCCTTTTTCATGCATCAAGTTTTGGCAATAGAATTGTCAGACCACATAATGTTGTGTCCAGAGTAAATTTTAGCACATTTGCCCCGGTAGTACACTGGATTGGGTGTATTCAAAGAGATAGAGTGGCTCAAGCATCATTAACACAAGTATGAGCATCTCTAGGAGATCCCTTATATAGCGGACCGCAAAAGCCTTTTAAGGGAAACCTAAAACCTGTTTTGCGGTACCAACGTAAACCACGTTTGTGGTATCTGTTCCGCCGCAGCCCGCACGGTACCGCAAAACAACATGGAACTGTTCATAGAAAGGAAAACTGCTAACAATATCTTGAAAAAAACAAACTGTCTACCTGAAACAAGTTGAATAATGTTTGATTCTTTGTTAATGCACTGCACCTCTTCAAGCTTCTCCTAATTACCAAGAACACCTGCAAGGTGAAATCACAAAAGTTTTTTCACTGATCGTGAATTTCCCAGACACATTGAGAAAAACTGCCAGAAACAGGATTTCGAGCTAGCATGAAATATTTCCTATACCTGCATGCTGCTTGATAGAATGTTAGTCTGACTCCCTTCCTCAATTTCCCATTTTTCTTCCTGTCAGAATAGAAGCGGGAAATAAAGCTTAGAAAACGCCAAACACCAACGTTTCAAATTATATATATGTCTACTGTACCTGGATTAGTTTATCTAATTGTTCCACCAAAGATTTCTCCTCGAGTTCTATGTACACAGCCATGTATGGCTCAAAACAAGATGATATAATTCCATGAAAGTTGAACTACATGCCAAAATATGATATATGAGTATATAACACACAGGTCATAATCCAAAGAAGTAATAACCATATGCACTTCCTAATAGCTGATAGACTACTAACCCCAGCATCAGGAACTGATAAATCTTTCTGCTTGCCTTTGTCCTGCCAGTAACGAATTGCAGAGGAGTTGGAAAAAACGTATATCGAGAAAAGCAGAAAATAAGTTAAGAGACTAAGCAGTGGATACTTGTTCAACTTCGTCATTGGGCACTCCCACTTTTTTCTCGTATTTCTTCCGTATATCTGAAACAATTTTATTTTGTTCCACACCCTCATTTTCGTCATCGCTTTCCAGCTCTTTATTCCTAGCAGTTGTATTTCCTCCACTGAATTTCTCAGCCAGTTCTTCCTCAAATTCAAGGGTTCTCTGCAAAGCCTGCATTGCAAGAACCTCTTAGTGTTTGGTGCAGATGTCCTATATCAGAAAATGAATAAACTAACATGCTCAACTATAACGTTAGAAGTGCATAATATGAGAGCCAGCTCATAATCCAAGTAGCATCTCTAGCGCTCGAAGACAAAAGCTGACACAGCACTAACACATTATGAAGTAGATAATTCTGTTTGTTTTCTTCATATATATTGCTATAAAGCCAGAAAAAACCTAACAGAACACCAGATGCAAGATAGAACCACTAGAAAAGTTACCCAAAAAACAAAAACGATTTAATATAACGTAGGCCATCAAAGGTTTGCCCCAGAATGATAAGATAAAGGGAAAATATTCATATCCAGTTGCCATCCATACTTCCAAGAAAAACAAGCAAACTTACCAATAGCAAAGTTGCAACATCTGGCTTCTCTTTGAGATTATTCAGGATATCGACAAGCTGGGTCCTGGAAAAGAAGTTACGTGTCACCAGTAAATTATTTTGTGTGACAGAAGATAAAAATTGTCTTAGTGGGAAAATACAATTAACGATATAACATTAAAGGCAAAGTAAAACCAAGTTGGCCGATGGTTGGTTTAATTATATGTAAATCTTAGTTTGAAGGAGGAAGTCTATACTTGGTTAAAAAACCAGGAAATCCATAAAATATAACATTTGAGAGGTGAAGCCAAACCTTGTAATCTTACAGAACTGGATACACAACAGATAATCAACATGCCAGGAAGGTGGAAATATTTTCCACGTATCCTCATTTGACCGCAGTCGACGCTTAATCCATGCATATCTCCTTTCAGTCTTGTCTAGCTTGGCCAGTTCTGTTTCCCCCCGCAACGAAGTATCAGAATGACAATGGAGCAAAACGTATGCACATTTGTAATCAAATGAAACAGACAACTGATGTAAGTAGCATATGCAAGGTTCGACCTGCTCCTTCAAAGATCTGCTTATATGAGATAAGCTCCTTGCTGCAAAAGTTCTTTACTAGTTCTTCCCTCACAGAAGGTTCTAGAGCATCAACGACCAAGCAAGCATCAGATAGCTGCTGCAACAGATTGGAATCTTCTGCTTCCTTCCCGGTTCCTAAGCTGCAAAAGTACACCAATTTTTGGATCAGTTTAACAGTACAAAGTACTACTCCCTCCGTTCACAAAAGGATGTCTCAACCTAGCTCAAATTTGCATGTATCTAGACATAATTTAGTGTGTAGATACATGCAAATTTGAGCTAGGTTGAGACATCCTTTTATGAACGGAGGGAGTAGCTATGTAGCAAGCAAAACAACCGGCTACTAAATAAAGCTTTACTGCTTCGAAGTACTCCCACACACAGGCATGAAATAGTCAGGATTCCCAAACATGGGACCAGTATTTCATAAAGTGAGCTATTTAGGGAACACAAATTATGGCGTCTATCAAATTATTTTCTTTTACACTGGATTTGAATTTGGCTGGTATCCTCAATTGTTGGATGATATTACTTGCAAAAATGACAAAGAAATGAAAAAAATTGTCACTTCCATGTTTGGCCACCTGTTTCTGGAAAATCAGACATCTAACTTGTCCTCTCCAATGATCTTGCAGTATCAAACTGATTTACTACTCCAAGTTCAGTGCTTCGGCCAAACACACAAAAAAACATAGTTCATTTGTCGTTTACCTTGTAAAATCTGAATATACATGAGATTTGAGGATTTTCTTAATGTTCTTGAGTTTCTCTCTGAGCTCTGATATTTTTGGCACATCCCGATAGGCTTCAAAATGACTGCACAACTGGTTTACTGCCTGGAGAAAAAAAATAGTAAGGAGCATTCTTGGATAACCTGTGCGCACAATTACAAGCACGGGCATGCCAATGCAAAAAGGTCGTAGTAATTAGGTAAGCGGTAATCGACAGTAGAAGGTTTACAGGTGTAGCACCTACAATTGTATCTTACCTCTAGCTGTGCAGCTGCTTCCTTATACTGACGTTTTGAGGCCATGACCTGAAGTTGCTCGACAGCAGAAACTGCACAAGATGTATGTGTGGTATCAGTTAGCTTAGGTGGATGTATAGTTGCTGTTGCACATGCATTTTTTTGCGCATATAGCACATATTCCGAATAAAATTAAAGTACAGTAACTAACCAAGCATGGTAAGGCGATGAAGAGCAGTTATTGTAGTCGTTATATGCCTCTTGGCGCAATCCAACTTTTTAATGTCGCGGCAGATTTCTTGAACCATTGTTTCACTTTGTCCAGCCTTTGTTTTTATTTCACGTATCTTATACATAAGTTCCTGTTAGTAACCAGCAAGGTTAAACTCCAATCATGCCATAAAGTGCTTACTCCTGTACCTGATTAGCGTTCTACCATTTCCAGAGCTAATCCAACTATAACTTACTAAGACTTGGCGCTCAATTGATTATCCAGTAAGTTCATTGTGGCTAACATGTAAAACATACAGAAAGAGGAAAAAAATGACCTGAACAGCATTTGTGGCAGCAGCCAGTTCTTCCTTGGCCTTGGTTCCCGAGTTACTCTGTGGAGCAAACAATAGCTTTCCATTATCAGATATAGTAAATCAATACGCAACTAATAAGCACATACCAAGCAATTCGGTATATTCAATTTCAAACTAAATTCACCGGAATTGCATCACCATGATTCCCTCATTTTGTGCAAAATTAACCAGTCCTGATACAAAGGATGCTGGCATCGCGAGCCACGGCATTGCGCAAAACGAAGCATGAAACCACAGGGCAGGGCGCATACTAATCCCTGACAGCGTACCTGCTGTCTAACAGCGGCGAGGATGCTGGCGTCCACCCGGCGAATCTCGCTCTGTATCTTCTGCATCAGCGGCTCCACCCCTGACAACGACGCCTCTGCCAAGTTCCAAACAACCAAACGCAAGCTGTAAGCCTACGTGTCTCGAACAAGAGCTATCAAATCTCGGAACAGCGAAGCTTGACACGAGCGCATTGCTCCAGCAGGGCGAGTAAGCCGAGGAGCGGGATTGATTCGAGCGGCGCGCGTACCGGTGGGGAACATCTGGTTGATGTACTCGAGGGCGCTGGACTTGTCCATCTCTCCTCACGGAGATCTCCCTGTCCCGAGCGCCCGCAGACTCCCGGGAGGATCTGGAAGGAAGAAGAGGGAGCGCGACGGGAAGGGAGCCGATCCGGCACGGCCGGGCCGCGGTGAGAGAGGCGGCGCCGGGACTTCCTCTCTCACGCGCACGCGCGCGCGGCTGAGGAATGGAAGAGGAGGAATCGTCGGCCGGGTCGTCGTCTGCTCGGCCGATTTGTGTTCGCCGGTGGTGGTGGCGTCAGAGTTGTGTGACGAGTCGGTTGCTGCGGGTGGAGCCCGAACTTCACTTGTTTTGTTCAGACGCCAACTGCACTTGTTTTTTTTTTTTTTTGAGAACACAGTACAACACAGACGCTCACAAATACGCACATACACTCACCCCTATGAACGCACGCACGCACACCCTACCCCTATGAGCACCTCTGAAGGACTGAGCCGGCAGATCTTGAGGTTGACGAAGTCACCACAGGCGCCTCGCTGTTGACGGGCACGTCACCTACCACTGAAAGAATAGCGCCGGATAATCCTGGAATAAATCCAGGTAAATGCAAACGCCCATGCCAAGTCTAGGACTTGAACCTGGGTGGGCTGGTTCCACCACAGGGAACCCAACCATCAGAGCCAAGAAACGTCACATTATCACATCTGTAGCTAAAACTCCAGTTGGCGAGCGATCAAACCCCTCCATCAAGCCACTCATCATTTTTCTCTACACTAGGTAACTGGAGACCGGAGAGCCATATCTTGATGCCAGCTTTTTTTGAATTTTTTTGAATTTATCTTGCTGCCAGCTCAATCAGCCGGTAACAAGAATCGGACAAATTAGCAAAACATTTTCATCAGAAATAATCGCGAACATTTGCAAAACATAAGATTTGCACGGATATCAGAACATCGACACCGATATCGATCGAACGAGACGGAAACAACATGTCTCCCGACGAGAGCAGGTGGTGGTGTTTGCAGCAAAACTAGGAAGGGGGCGCGCTCTGAGGCATTATGTACAGTACAAGCTGCAGTCAGAGTTCATATCATCATACAAGAATGTTACATACAATGCGATTTTACTCCCAGCTACACTTCAAAATGCGGGCCATTTCCAGAGTGGATAGGCGGCTGAGAAAATACTAGCACGAGCCTGGGGGCCGCCGATCCTGGGCGACACACGAACGGCAGCAGCTTTCTCGATATCCGGCTCAACCATATAGCCTGCTCTCCTTTACACCTTTCAGGCCCTCGAGCAATCCAAGCAGTCCAAGGCCACCCAAGCATCGGTTCTGAGTTGGCCCTTGGAGAATTTGACACGTTAATCGGAGATTCGCGCACATGAGTCCTTGTTCGAAGCTCCAGAGCAAGGCTGAGAGGTCCTCGTCACCATTCATCTTGTGTTGCCCTGCTGTTTCTTAGCCAATGCGAGGACTTTTGCCAAGTTTGATTTGGCGGCATCAAGCAAGTCATCAGATTTTACGGCCTTCTCGAAGCAGCCTATAGCGTCCTCCAAGCGGCCCTCCGCGACAAATACGAGCCCCAGGTTGTTGTTGGCGGGTGCATATCCTGGACAAATTTCCAAAGACCTTGATAACATATTTCTTGCGAGTTCATACATCCTGTGCTGCCGGTAAAGAATTCCAAGATTAGAGAGGATTGCGTGTGACTGCTGGCTTGATGATAGCACTAGCGCCCGTTTGTATACAGTTTCAGAGGACGGATCGTCCGATAACTGCAATGCGATACCTGGGTAAACAACCATGTTAAGGTGCACAGGCATTAGTCATGGAGTTTAATTACAGAAAAATTATTTGGGAACTCCAGTAGATCGATGGTGTAGTGGTTAAGCTCCTTTTATCACAGAAACAACTTTGAACACTGCTCAACTAATATACTCCCTCCGATCCATATTAGTGGGCATAGCTTTGTCTAAATTCATATGTATCTAGTTAAGTATTTAGACTAGATACATGTGTATCTAGACAAAGTTGTGCCCACTAATATGGATCGGAGGTAGTAGATAAATTGGTAAAACGAGAAGATTGCTGGAACTTGGACCAGGTATATTAACAAGAAAACTCTAGGTGGCTCATTTAAGCTATATGACACATCCTTGACATACACAAAAATAATCCGCATTCTGCTGGCTTGTTTACTCGAGATACATGACGAAACTGAGCTCGAAACTTACCAAGATTAGACCAAGCATAACTGCAATCTGGAGAGCGAGCTATTGCAGCTTTGAGATAATTTACAGATCGTCTAAACTGAGTTGTACAAATATTATACAAACCCAGTTGATGCCATTGAACAGCATCATCTGGATCCTCTTGGATTGCCTGCAAATAAGATGTCAAATAAGAATACATGTTCCACTGATTTCCAGTGCCCCTATTTTGCACCTGTCAGTTCAGGTTGAAGTGAATGGGTGTATTTGGGTGATAGTTTGCAAACATTACCTGCTTTAGCGTATAAAAAGCTCGCTCTTCTGCCTCATTTAGAATGGCCTGTTCTCCATCATAAGCAGCTGGAATTTCATGTTGCGCCCTGTGAGCCATTGCCAACCCTGCCCATGCGATTGGGGCATCAACTGCTGACGGATCTCCTTCTTTTAGAACCGTTGCCATCTCATTTGCAGCCCAGAGAAGCTGATCATCAGAACATTGCGACCTTACAGCATCTCGGATACGATGAACTGCAATAGCATACCGACCAGGCATATGATTGGGTTCAAATTTTGCTGCCTGAAAAGCATAAAAACAAATTATGTCATCTTTACTTTGTCCCATTTACCAAGCCATCTGCAACTTTGTCAAATGCAACATTGGGACAATCTAGTACCAGAACAAACAGGAAGTACTCCACGGGTATTGAATAGCTTCAGTGATTGTAATTTGGCAATGGTGGGGCTGGACGAAAACTGGCTTGTTGACAAGAGCTTTTGGCGCTGACTATTGTAGAGAGTTGATTTTTGGAGGCCGAGCTACATGGTGGCCTTTTTTTTAAATTTGAAATCGACATTTAAATGTTTCCAAAAATCGCAAAAAAAATCCCGGGTGTAGATATTGTCGAGATCTACAATCATGCAAAATTTCAACTCCAAATTCGTTATATTTTGGTCTGTACAAAAAAGACAAATCAGTGAAGATTTCAAAATTTTGAAACTGTGTATTGTTCACCACCCAGATCCACCCATTTGTCTTTTTAGTGCAGCCTAAAATACAACGAATTTGGAGTTGAAAATTTGCACGATTGAAGATCTCAACAATATCCACATCCACGATTTTTTTTCGCGATTTTTGGAAACTTTAAAATGTCGATTTCGAATTTTTGAAAAAACGGCCACCATGTAGCCCGGGCTCCAAAATAGGTTTTCGAGATTTCACCTAAGTTTCTAGACCACAAACTCACAGTAGTAACATGCAGTCAGGATCCAAGGTTTAAGCCCGATAAAACCAGCCAGAGGCTCTGAGCCTGGTCTTGTTTGATGTATTAAACAGGGCAAGCACCAAGAATCTAGCTAATAAATCTAATATAACAAGCGGACAACACCATATCTCCTCTTGACAGCAGCAGTAAGTTTATATTGCCCGTTTTGCCAAACAATTTTGGATGAATCACATTAGTGTACTTAGTAATGGCCTTTCTACACAAAGATTGTTCAATAGCTAGAATATATAGTATCGAACAGAGAAATTAGGTAGACATTTTTAGCATTATAACATCATACGAACATATAGAAAACAATACTCCCTCCGATCCATATTAGTGGGCACAACTTTGTCTAGATACACATGTATCTAGTCTAAATACTTAACTAGATACATATGAATTTAGACAAAGCTATGCCCACTAATATGGATCGGAGGGAGTACTAAACTGTTTGCATTTTAATCTGTGAACTAATGAATCCACAGAGGTTGGTCAGGTCAGTCATGACTTATCAGAAGGATTGGTATTGTGTCAAGTCACTTATAAGAAAAGAGACACAGCAAAGAAAGAATGGTCATTAAACAATTACTAAGAGCTGGAAACAATTGTGTTGCCCTCGGAATAAATTCTCCGTGTTGATAAGATATATCATATATGAATGCCGAATGTGCATATATGACAGCTAAGTGAGAAATACTAAATGCCCAAACAATAATGTAAATAAAAGGAAAATTAACATCCACTGTTACCTGCTCCAAACACCTCTTTGAATTTCTATGTTCACCAACCAAGTGGTATGCATTTGCAAGATTTACCCATACAGATGCAGCTTTAGGATCAGACCTAACAGCTGCAAGGAAACACTCTTTTGCAACAACTAAGGCTTCTTTCCGGTGCAGAGACCCTGCACTGACAGTACCAGACTCCCCTGCTAATGAAACAATTATTAGGCAGCAACTAAAGGTAGTATCCACTCACCAAAATACCCCTAAAAGTACTATCCACCTGATGCAGATAAGCTTCATACTAAATGGCAACCAGACAGCTTAAGATAAGACATGAAAAGACTAAAGAAGAAAAAGTATGGCAAACAAGTTGCCAGTGTGTGTACCTGCATCCAGAGATCCATATTTACATAGAAGGAGACCTCCATAGTTCAACAGAGCAGCTGGGTGGTTTTGATCTTTCAGGACCAGCTCTTGAAAGCATTTTGCAGACAGCTCTAGATTCCCGCTGGAAATCGATAAAAGATTAACAGTGTGAAGCAAGGAAAAAAATTGAAATGGCATTTCACAATTCACACCTTTGAATATATGCAACACCAAGATTGGCAAGCGAGTCCAAGTAATCTGGAGCAACAGTCGTGAGAGTAGAAAAAACTGAGATAGCACTCTGGAAATGGTGCACAGTCAGGTAGTATTCTATGACATTTCACTTTAGACGCTGCTATGTGATGGATGGAAAGAATTCCAACATGATCAGCATATTAGTACCTGAAGTTGACTACCCCGAAGAAGAACTAAACCGAGAATATTCCAAACAGCTGCCTGCCTGGGGTCCAATTCAACTGAACTCTTTAGCTTAACAAGGATTTCATTCAGTTCACCAGTGTCAAGCTCTTCGTCGAAACTATCACCCATGCTTGCTTGCAAAATACACTGCATGAGAAACATAGCTGCGTCAAGGGGGGAGGGGACTAATTTTTTGCAGCCAAAGTAAGAACTGCAAGAAGACATAAATGAAACTCGAACTGTAACTAAGGTAAGTCCCATTTGGTAGGCTGATGAACCTGGGCATGGTGAATCCTCACTGATGAGAGTAAATCAGGCCTCCGCACTTCTTGCTCATCTTGTAGCAATATTTCAGATGACTTATCATATGCTAATATTGCCTGGGAGATTTCAGGAACCGATCAAGCTCTATGCATATGCTACATAGTTGAAATCTTCAAAGTGAAGGACCATTTACCTTCTGGGGCTGACCAAGCCTTTGGTACATCAAACCCAACATAAAATGGGCATGGGCATTCTTAGGCATCTTCCGAGCAACATGAACTAAAGCCTGCAAAAGAAAGATTAAGCTCTTAACCACATTTATACTCAGCATATAACCAACTTATAGATCAATGCATTGTAATGGCACCGCCGTGGCATATACGATATTAAGTAGTGTCTATTGTCTAAATACAATTTCACCTTTTCTGATATAGTGTGCAAGTTGCAGATGGAAGAAATAATTATAAATGGTCATTATCCAGTGGCATCAGGGCCAAGAACTCACAGCTTTCAGGTTGCTAACTTTCTCCTCACGTGAAACAGAAGCCCCTTGACAATGTTGCTCAGCATCTGTTTACAAAGAATCACAAGTAATCAGTTCAAAACAGCATGAATCTCTTCCACCACTTCACATGTCACTTAGCATGCCTCACCTTCGCATTCAACAGCATCCGGGTCCTTCGCTGCAATTGCGTTTTTCGTCAACACACCCTCCTCGTTACAACCCCTGCAAGTAAAATCTACGCCTAAGAACTCAACAGAGAACCGGTAGAATTACCAAGCAAGTGATCAAAAGGTTACATAGTGTTGAACTGAATGCTAATTCTAAGACTGCTAGCTGAAATTTGAACTTCATTGGGTGAGCGTGTGCAGATAAATCAGCACCCTATGTACAGAGCTCGTGTTTAATTAAGCACAATTCGCCGATGAAGTTCCATGCCATGGCGTAATCATATCCTCCCACAGATGACCTAACGCCCAGTTCCAGACTATTTGTAGGGCCTAGAAGCACACAGCTAACTGAAGTCCAGCACAGTAAGATCGAATAATAACTTCAGAATCCTACCTGGTGGAGGAGTCTACGGCGACCATCGGAACTGCGGCGGCGGCGGCGATGGTGGGGTTGGGTTTGGGGGTTGGCGGGTGGTCCTCGCCGTCGCTCTCCGGCGGGTCGACGTTGAGATCGGCGAGCATCATCGCCCTCGGCGGCGGCTGGGCCTCCGGCATCGTCTCCGTCCGGGTCTCCGGCGAGTGGTGTGGGGGTTTTGTGAGGTCCGGTCTCCGGATGCGCTGCCGGGTATACTAGCGTAGTACAGCAACGAGCTGCCTTTTCTTGCGGGTCGATCGGAGTGAGGCCGGGTCTGCGCTGGTAGTCGCCGTGGACTGACTGATACTTCACAGCCTGCATCTGTAATGGGCTAATGGCCCGGCCCAAGGCTCAATTACAGCGCAAATTAGCTTCCAACTTTTTTTTTGAGAACTATTAACTTCCAACTATGCATTTGCAATGGCCTGGTCCAAGGCCCAGTCACAGGCCTACAAAGATAAGATTCCAGCTGTGATGAAGCCCACGCACTCTAAGGAGGAGAGTACCTAAAATTTTGGTTTCCCTCGAAACAAAACAAAAAAACCTAAAATTTTGGTAAAAAAACAGTCACGTGGTTTAAAAGACGGTATGACAAAGTGGTCCCACATGTCAGCGTATTCACAAATGAATATGGGTATCCAGTTTTGGATTTGCTGCAAAAAGGGAAACATTTATGAGTCTCACTCCATCGCCAAACATATATTTCACCGTTATCATAAGATACGTAATGATGTCAAACTAGGTGACATAAAAGTGTTGCAAAGTACATACAGATCTCAATGTGGGAGATTTGTTGACTAAATTCCTTTTCCACAAGCAGTGCATAGTCGAAGCACCAGGAGGCTAGTGATGTTAGATCAAAATGCAAACTAGATTATTTGAGCTCTAGTGCAAGTGGGAGACTGAAGGAAATATGCCCTAGAGAAAAATAATAAATGTATTATTGGTATATTTCATATATGTTCATAATTAGTTTTGTTCCATGCTATAACTGTGTCAACCGGAAATGTTGATGCACGTGTGGTATTGTAAACAAACCAGGTCCCTTGTAACCTCTATTTAACTAGTCCATTGAGATCAACAGATGATCAAACTTTCCTGGTCATGGACATTCATGTCAATTGATAATGGAGTCATATCATTAGATGAATGATGTGATGGACACACACCCAATGTATGTATCGCAATGTGATCTAGTCACAATATGCAGCATTGCGATAACATGAAAACATAGTACTAGATCCTTCGACCGTAAGATCGTATTTAATCACTATATCTGGAGGCTGCCTTGATTGCATCAAACCTCGCACCTTAAACAGGGTGATAATAAAGGTGTCCCTCCCAGGAATCCGAAGGAATAGGTTGAGGCGTATGATCAAGAGCGGGATTTGCCGATCCGCATGACGAATAGATACTCTGGGCCCACTCGGTGAGATTACATCAATGAGCTTGCAAGCATGTGACTAGGTCACGAGGATGTAATATCACGGGAACGAGTAAAGGTAGTTTTGTCGGAAACGAGATAGGTATTGGATACCGGAGATCAAATTTCGGACAAACTAAGTATTGCCAGGCAAAGGGAGTGGGACTCGACGTTTAAGGTTCAAGCGACAAAGATATTCGAGGACGCACACGTGTTATCATGGGTTTCCAGATCCCGCTGTTAGTCATTTATCGAAGACGAGTCTCGATCATGTCTGGAGTGATCCCGAACCGTAGGGTGGCACACTTAAGGGTTGGCGACGTTTAAATTAGATTGGACACCAAAGAGAAAATAGAGAAGAGCACCGGAATCATTCCGGGACATATCCGATGGAGTTCGGAGGGCAGCAAAAGTTATTTCGGAGGTCGAATAAATTAAATAATATGCATTTAATATTAATTAATATAATTAATGATTAAATATATTTTATTTTGATTTAATTCGAATTTAAAATGCCAGCCCACCTAAATGGGCCTTGACCAAAGGGAAAAGGCCCATGGGGGGAAGTTCCCCCCTTTGGGGAGGCGCACCAAGGAGGCTGGCCGGGTGGGCCACATGGGGCCCACCTAGGCCGGCGCACCTCTTGGTGGTGCGGCTGGTGTGGGAATAGTCCCACACCGCCAAGCCACCAAGTAAGGCAGCCTCCCTCCACCTATATATTGGGGTGCCCCCTTGCCTTGAAAATTACCCAGAAATTATCTCTCTCCCATCCGTTTAGACGTGACTCCGCAATTGGAGCTGCGCACGGGTTGAGGTTTTCTCCACCATACGCACTTCGCCGTGCTATCGGTTCTACGGTCCAAGTCTTCTGCTTCCGCTGCTTTGCTAGACCATTGCCCGAGAGTCGTCGTCTACACCGTACGTGTGTAGAGCTACAAGGTGCAACACTTGGGGCACTTGTCGCGAGGATCATCGCGACCTTGAGGTCGGCGCTGCCATCGTCTTCATCACGTGTCGTCATCGAAACAGATCCTTTTTTATCGTCGACGCGTACGGTCTACAAGGGTATGTACACCGTTTCCTCCGTTACTTTATATCTGCATAGTAATAGATTCTGGCTATTTAGGTTATCGTTGTTAGGAATTTTTTTGTTTTCTGCACACGATCCCCTTCAGTGGTATCAGAGCCGATCTATGCGTAGATATAGTTGTACGGTTTTAGAACTCATGTTGAATATGAGGGCATCGTTCTTATAGTTGCTACCCTCTAGCGTGCACTTGTATCCGCATGCGGCATTGTGTTGATGAAGCGGCCCGAACCGACTTTACGCGTACGCTTACGCGAGACTGGTTCCACAACTGACATATGGCTTGCTCCATATATGTGGCTGGCGGGTGTTTGTCTCTGTCGCAATAGTTGGCTTTACATTTTCAATGGAATGCCCGCAAGGGATATAAAAATAGTCAATTATTTGATTGTTGTTGTGGTTGTAGGTTCGTAGGTAAGAAGCGGTTCTATTTACGAAAGCCCCTAAGCCACGTAAAATATGCAAACGATAAAGTAGAAAGCGTCTAACTTTATTTTGCAGGGGCAATGTGATATGGTCAAGGTAAGTTTAGTAAATTGTTTATAAACTGTGGGCGCAAAGGAGACCATTGGCGCAAGGACCATATCATGTCGCATTACATTTTGATGTTATGTTATTGTGTGCATCTTATGTTGTGTATATATATGTTTATATATTAGTTACACGGCGGTAGTTATATAAGATGATCCCTCCAAAATTCCAATATTAGTGTTCTCCCTTTAGCGTGCACCGCCAAGAAAGTTGTACGTTATGAGGCAGGCCGTGACGATCGGGTGTCAGACATATCGTCGTTCGCATACAGTGGGTGTAAGCCATGTTGCACACGCGAATACGCTAAAGGTTATTATGGCGAGCCTAGCATGTACAGACATGGCCTCGGGACACAGTGACCAAAAGGTTAAGCATGAGTCGCATAAGGTGATGTGATTGACATGTCGATGTCTACCTTTGAAGCTATGCTATCGGCCGTGACGATCGGGGATAGTGTATCGGATTAGGATCATTGATGACGTGAAACACACGTTCGTTGGGAGACCCCAAGAGGGAGGTATGATGTAGTCAGCAGCAAGTTTTCTCTCAGAAAGAAACCAAGGTTATCGAACCAGTAAGAGCAGCAACTCTTCAGAAGGTTGTCAACGGCGCTAGAAAAATAGCTGTCGCAGGGAGTCTGGACTGTTGACGTGGAATCTGCACACAACACAATCAAACTACTTTGCCCCAACGAAACAGTGAGGTTGTCAATCTCACTGGCTTGCTGAAAACAAAGGATTAAACGTATGGTGTGGAAAATGAGTATTAAATTGCAGAGAATGAAAAAGGAACAGTTTGCAGTTTGTGGTTGTTTAATCAGTGTAAAAGAATGGACCGGGGTCCACAGTTCACTAGTGGTGTCTCTCCATAAAAGATAACTAACATGTTGGGTGAACAAATTACAGCTGGGCAATTGACGAATAGTGAGCGCATGACAGTGCATATACATGACATGTTGACTACTATGATATTTAATTGGGCATTACGACATAATACATAGACCGTTATCCAACAGCATCTATGACTAATAATCCACCGCCGGGTTGTCATCCGAGTCCCCCGTTGGTATTAAGTTGCAAGCAACGGATAATTGCATTAAGTAAAGTGCGTAATGTAAACAAACACATATGCCCGTGGACATAGCATCATTAGGTTATCCCTAGTGGCAACAGCACATCCACAACCTTAGAACTTTCTGTCACTGTCCCAGGTTAAACGGAGACATGAACCCACTATCTAGCATAAATACTCTCTCTTGTAGTTACAAGCATCTACTTGGCCAAAGCATCTACGAGTAATGGAAAGCATGCAAGATCTTAAATAACATATGAGATAGATTGATAATCAACTTGACATAATATTCAATATTCATCGGATCCCAGCAAACACAACATGTAGCATTACAATAATATGATCTTGATCATGTAGGGCAGCTAACAAGATCTAAACATGATGACACAAAGTGGAGAGACAACCATCTAGCTACTGCTATGGATCCGTAGTCCAAGGATGAACTACTCACGCATCACTCCGGAGGCAGGCATGGCGATGTAGAAGCCTCCGGTGACGATTCCCCTCTCCGGCAGGGTGCCGGGAAGAGGTTCTGAACCCTCCCGAGCTAGGGTTGACGGCGGCGGCGTCTCTGGATCTTTTCGTGGATATTTGCTCAGGTACTTAGGGTTTTTGCGTCGGGGGGAATAAGTAGGCGAAAGGGCGGCGGCTGCGGACCCCCGAGGGGCCCACACCACCCCAGGGCGCGGCAGAAGGGGGGCCCGCGCCCTGGGTGCGTGTGGCCTCCTGGTGGCCCTCCTCTGCTGCTCCTTCGATTCGTCAGGCGTGTTCTGGAAAAATAGGCACCCCCGTGTAGTTTCGTCCAATTCCGAGAATATTTCCAGACTAGCTTTTCTGGAATACAAAAACAGCAGAAAACAGGAACTGGCACTTCGGCATCTTGTTAATAGGTTAGTCCCAAAAAATGTATAAAGTGATATAAAGTAGATGCAAAACATGTATCAATTGGTATAAAACAAGCATGGAACATCAAAAATTATAGATACGTTTGAGACATATCAATCGTGTAATCACTAAAACGAAGCGAGGGATGTTCGTTTTGAGTGGGAGTTCTTATAGTTTTATATAGATAAACATGAACTCATATTATGAATATAGTCTTTATGTTTTGGAAAAACCTTTGTAGATAATAACCTGTTCGATAGACCATTTAAACTGAGGCGCATTCCTGCGATTGAGAAACTTAAAAGGTGGGTTCAAACTTCATAGTTTTATACCGTACCTTGAGGATACTCCTTGGTTCAAACCTTATACCGTACCTTGAGGATACTCCTTTATACCGTACCTTGAGGATACTCCTTGATACAAAATCCGATAGGAGATAAACCCAGAGATTCTGCTAACGAAAGGATAATTTGGATTATCAAGTTTTGTGCGGATAATTCCATCATAGTCCAGTATGCCATGATCTCTGCCATAGAGAATGAACTGTGGGTGCATGTTGACAGATCGCGGACATTTGGAATTGTCGCTGAGCTTGATGCTCTGTATGCACCGTAAATCAGGTTTTCTTCTCGACCAAAATGGAAGAGACCACTTGCATTAAAGGGAGCTCGTGGCAGTCAATTTTTTGATGACGTATGAATGCCTCGCTCAGCTCGATTACTGGATGACAAATAGTTTTGCTTATGATGGGGTGAGGCGATAGCTGCCCACCCCAGATGCAAATAGTTTGTCATAGACTATGTCATGCAAGAGGAATCGATCACCTTCATGAATTCTTGATTACATTGAAGAATCAAGAAGATGAAATAGATCGCCGGAAAGTCATCAATAATGATGGTGTATATATGATATATGCGTTATGAATGTTTTACCTAAACAAGTACTCGCTGCAGTGACTAAGTTTTGATACTGGTCATGTTTTATGAAACGAGATTTTCTGCTCGAGTAGCTTGGAAGGATGAGGAGACAATATGTGCTGATAATGGCACGCAATATGTTGTGATGGTCATAGACACTCTCTCTCTGCATCTACCGTTTGGATTACTTTGGATTTGAACAAATTCCTTTTTATCGCTTGTTAGCATGATCGTTATAAGTGTGTCTTGCCTCTAGCGAGACAATCATTCATATATGTTAGTGACAAAATTGTTGTCCTACATTTATGAGTGATGTCTTTAATGATCATACACTGATTATGAATGGAGTGTTCTTATATGAATCTAGATGGTAGTAGCTCCCACATTTATAACAATAATGCCAAAGGATACAAACTTAATAATGACACCACATTCTTGTGTCACTAACTTTTTAAGTCATGTCAATGTTATATGCATGAAGAAGCTCCATACAGATGGATCTCCGAGTCCTTAGATATTGATCTTTTGACACTTGCAAGATAACTACGAAACTTGTTGAGAATCATGCATATTGATGTGTGTGGATCAATGAAGTACTTTAGCGCATAGTGGAAATCTTTATTTCGTAAACTTGGCGAATGTTCTGAGTAGATATATGGATATCCACTTAGGAAACGCTGGTCCGGAAAGTTTGATCAAGTTCAAACAAGTTCGGAGTGAAGTAGGAAAATAAACTTAACAAGAAAAACAATTTCCTACGATACTGATCAAGGAAACAAAGTTTTGAGTTATAAGTTTGGCATATCATTAGAAGACTTGTGAGAAGAGTTTCACAAATTACGTCTCATGGAACACCATAGTGTTATGGTGTGTTTGGACGTCGTAATCACACTCTATTGGATAGTGTGTGGTCAATAAAATCTCTTATCAAATTATTGTGATCATTGAGCCATATGGTAGAAGCAAAACATCCACTTTAGATAATAGGGAAACCATCTAAAATCCGTGGAAGCAATGCCATATGAGTGATGGCATGGCTTTTAGTCTAGATTGTCGTTTCGGTATTTTAGTATTTTGATATGCTCAAACCTAAAAGCGGATAAATTCATATTTGTAGTGTATCTATGAAATCAGTTGGATACATTTATCACGACAAAGGCAAATTTGTTGCTGGATCGTACCTTGCTCAAGAAATAGTTTCTTGTCAAGGGTATAAGTGGGAAAGAAAGTAGAGCAAGATGGAGTTAATGAACTCTCTCTCCGGACTTCGAGTGGCGCAACGGAAACTGTTCTGGTATCGTTCTCCAGAACTGGAAGGAAGCTTATGATAAAGATCATGATGCTCTAAGCTCATACTAAAGATCGTAGGTATACGAGAATGTGTTCCGCACTATGTGGTACGACAATCTTGTTATGAACGTCATGTTAATGGAACATGAAAAACCTACGAACTACAAAGAAGCGATGGTGGACCTAAGTCCGAAAATTGGCTATGAGCCATATATATAATCCAAGATAAAATCCATGTACAATTACCAAGTACTGACTTGGGTAGATCTTCTTGATGCCCTACAGGCCGTTAAGAGAAAATGGAATTTTATGAGAAAGTAGACACTAATAAGGGTCAATTTGGCGCAAAACGGTTTCGACAGAGATTCAAACAGTTGACCACAACGAGATTTTGTCTCACGTGGCGAAGCCTAAGTCTATTTAGGATTGCTTTAGCAATTACTACAATTTCAAATTGAGAAATTGATAGATGGATAAAGAAGCCATGTTTTTTAATGGTAACATTAAGAAAGAGTTGTAATCAATGAGATGGTTTGGTGATCCTAAGGATGCTAGACACGTATGCAAACTTCAGCTGTTCATTCATGGGCTGAAGTAAGCATATCGGAGCTGGAATCTTCAATTTGATAAAGTGATCAAAGGATTTTGGAGTCCAAAATAGTTGAAGAAACCTGCATTTACAAAGAAGTGAGTGGAACCTAAGTAGCTTTTCTTGATCTTATATGTAAATGACATATTTGAGTGGGAGCTAAAAGAAATTCCCTGGTCTTATATGTGGAAGGCATATTTGAGTGGGAGCTAGGTGTCATTCGTAGTTTTATATGTGATGACATATTAAGAATGATACAGATCCTCTAGTAAAGTATACATGATTATTTAAGTGATTAAGTTTTCTATGAATGAAGTTAAGAGTATTAGGCATCAGGTCTATAATTTGTATAGATCAAAAGGGGCTTAATAACATTAGGTCGGAATATTTTCCTACGTTAAAATTCTGAAGTGTTTCAGAATAGAACAAGCGAAAAAAAGGTTCTTACTTGTATGACTAGGTAAAATATTATGTTTATCTTGGCATTTCAGCGATAGCTAATGAAAGAAAAGGATGTCAGACATTCTCTATGCCTCAGCCATAGATTCTATCATACTGAAAGCTCGACTTGGTGTGACCCAAGTTCTTGGTTGAAGAACGGGTTCTAGAGTGATCCCTGGGTGGATCAATGAATAAACGTTAAGTATATCCTTAAGTGTCTAAAGAGAACTGAGGATATGTTTTCTGGTATGGGATGAGAGTGAAAAGACAACTTGCCGCAAAAAGGTTATGATGATGCAAGTTATGACACCGACCCATACGACTAGAAATCTCATACAGGATCATTTGTTTTGAAGAAAGACAAGGTTAGCTTGCGAAGTCGCATATGAATGCACTATCTCATAATCTACATAGGTATAGAAATATATGGCTACTTCAGATGTAGCAAGTGTGAATGGGCTGAGCAGTTTTCCCGAGCATGCGTGGTTTCCCTTAATAGATCTCTTAGACTTTTAAGGCCCATGCTGCGCAAAGTTTCGAGTCTCACTCCATCGCCAAACATATATTTCACCGTTATCATAAGATACGGGATGATGTCAAACTAGGTGACATAAAAGTGTTGCAAAGTACATACAGATCTCAATGTGGGAGATTTGTTGACTAAATTCCTTTTCCACAAGCAGTGCATAGTCGAAGCACCAGGAGGCTAGTGGTGTTAGATCAAAATGCAAACTAGATTATTTGAGCTCTAGTGCAAGTGGGAGACGGAAGGAAATATGTCCTAGAGGAAAATAATAAATGTATTATTGTTATATTTCATATATGTTCATAATTAGTTTCGTTCCATGCTATAACTGTGTCAACCGGAAACGTTGATGCACGTGTGGTATTGTAAACAAACTAGGTCCCTAGTAACCTCTATTTAACTAGTCCATTGAGATCAACAGATGATCAAGATTTCCTGATCATGGACATTCATGTCAATTGATAATGGAGTCATATCATTAGATGAATGATGTGATGGACACACACCCAATGTGTGTATCGCAATGTGATCTAGTCACAATATTCAGCATTGCGATAACATGAAAACATAGTACCAGATCCTTCGACCCTGAGATCGTATTTAATCACTATCTCTGGAGGCTGTCTTGATTGCATCAAACTTCGCACCTTAAACAAGGTGATAATAAAGGTGTCCCTCTCAGGCATCCGAAGGAATAGGTTGAGGCGTATGATACCCGATGAGCAAGTCTTGATGCCTGCACAAATAAACGGGATTAGGTTGAGACTCCAAGTGCAGAGTGTATAGTAAGTGGAAGACAGTTTTCCCCACGAGGGGTGACTCGAGGGTTTAATATCGAACTCTCGGGGAATCTGAAGTGGTAGATTTATCTTCTTATCCTTCTTTTGGTTACCTACAAAACAAGGTTAGATGTTTTGGTCCTCAACCTCACCTGTGGTTGTCAAGCACAAGGTGTAAGAATGATATCAGGATAGTTATGCAATGCAAACAAGAAATAAATATGCAATGATGGTGGATGCAATGATAAATGATATTTTTGGGTTTTTGAATGATGTATGCAAGATGAAAAGTATTTTTGTATTTTCGGATTTAATGATGGCTGAAAATAGAAAAGTGGTATATGGTGTTGGAAAGGTGTTTCTTATGATTAAAAATGGACTGGGGTTCATGGTTTCACAAATGCACTCTCTCTTTATAAAGTGGTAGACAATGGAACACACACAGTTAACATATGAGATTGCAACACAGGGTTTGATAACAAGTTACTTAGATATATGGGCATCACGTCCTAACATAGAGATCTTTTGGTTATTAACCTCTCTTATACTCCACCAAGATGCGAACTAAATCATAACACCTCAGTAATTAAGATAACTCAGAGTATAGCATTAAGTATCATGACATGAAGTGAAAATAAGAACATGCTAGATCTAGTCATGGAGTAGTGGCAATGGTCACGCCCACATCCCCGGTAGCATGGTATTTTAGTTTATCCCTAGTGAGGTAACAAAGTAAGGTAAAGATACCAAAGTGGATCGCAGAACTTTCTCTCACGTTCACTGCACTAGCCACCCCCCGTTACTCCAACTAATGCACACGTTCCCCCACACACGCTCTCATAAACATGCTTGATCAAAACAAGTAGACAAGAACGGGGTACATAATATGCATCTATACTCATAACTGAAACAAACATTGCAATCTCAAACATATATTAACTCATAAAGATCCACCACAAAGGTATTACAACGGTGACCGTAATCATGTTCAGCAGCTCATACGGTGCTAATTAGTGAAGCTCAAGAGAGGAGAGATACATAAGTTACTTCCACAAACCCATAGTCCAGAGGTGGACTACTCCCTCTTCATCATGGAGACGGTGGAGAAGTCGATGGAGAAGATGGAGACCACGCCGGCAGCGCCCCGCCGGAGTTTTCCCCCTCCAATCTGCAGCTCCTGATCTCCGTTTCGGTGTTTCTGTGTTTGTGCGGCGCTCCTTCCAGAGAACGTCGGGGGACCTTTTTTATAGGCGTTTTTAGGTCAAGACGAAGGCGGTGGAGCGAAGATCGACGGCAACGGAGCCACGAGGCCCAAACGGGTGGGTCCCACGCGGCCTGTACTGGCCGCGTGGGCCACCGTTTGGCCCTCGGGCCTCCGTTTGCTTGCTTCCTTTTTCGTAGTCCTTCTTCCTTCCAAATATTGACGCCCGTAAATTTCCAGGTGATTTCGTTGACGTTTGGGTCCCTGAAACATTAAAATACAAAACTAGGGTTTTCTGCCTGTGCAGGGTTAATTCCAAAAAATAGGAAAATATGAATATTCCCAAAATCATGATAAAACATTGATATAACCCTTATATGATGCAAATATGATTGGAATATAAGCAATTAAAGTGCAAAGTTCATGTATGCATTTTACATGCATCAACATCCCCAAGCTTAATCCATGCTCGTCCTCGAGTATGAAGATGATAAAACTAACATGGACTTTGCAATTTAATACTTAACAATGGATATCAAAGATGATTACTATTGCTACATATAGTCAAATGATTCATTCTTCAAAGGAGTAGCAATATGCAAATAGTTTATGAAGTGATATCAAGTATTCAAGACAAGGATGTTCATTGATAGTTCACAAAGTGTAACATAGTAGCAAGTAATATGGAACACATGTATGCATAATGATAAGTAGAACATCCTACAATGGTCATAGAGTGTAGATGAAAATCTGAATATGATAGGTGTACACTTTGGAAAGATGTATATGTGAGTAGAGGTAAAGCATGCATAAGTTTCATCCAACTTCCAAACTCTTCTACTTAAGTTAATGATTGCAATAAGGTATTCATTGGTGTCAAGCTCTCATTGCCCCTATCATAGCATCTTGAATGATTAAGGTTAAAGTGAAAGCAAATATGAGTAGTGTGCTTGATAAAGAATGGGTTGAATGTCTCATGCCCCTTGAATACAAGTACTTACACCATGTGTTACTCAACTTGGGAAACAAAGCAAGTTCAATTAAATATCATTGTAAGCATAATAGTATCATCAAGAGCGTCAACTGGGGTACCTCTTGTCCCAAGATATGGAACAAGCCCATATCAAAATGACAAGACAAACAAACAAAATGAACAATCTCAACACCCTTTTTATTTACCATTTGGAATAGTTTTTTATTGCAAGGTGTATCACAGAAGGTTCACCATAGTATGTAAGTAAATTTCCACCATGAATGATGCATGGCTTAGATTAGCGGCCCAGGCGTCTCTCTAACCATTTACACAAACTCATTTAAACTCACTCTATTTCCACATTTATTTCAACATGATAAGCATCCATAGACAAAAGCACATGATATCAACTAAATGAGATGAAGAGCATGTTGAAAGCTTGCCATGTGACAGCACATATGGGCTAACTTCCAACCCAAAACATTCATCAAGCCACAAACATCATAATCTTAATCACAATGGGTCAAGTTTTATTATGCAAATAAAAGAACATTGTGCATCAAGTTCGTGAGAGCTATATAACCAATTTTTTCCATTGCAATCAATAACATAAACATTTTCATTCAGAGGTAAGATAACACAAACAACATGTTAAACATACTCGGAATAGCATAAAGCCAATAGGTAGATATGGTGGACTCACTGGAATAACTTTGGTTGAAGGTGTTGGAAACAAGTTTTTGCTTGTTGGAGTTTTTGGGCTAGCAAAAGGGAGAAAGTTGACCATCTAGATGCATGCATGAGTGTCCATAGAACTAACTAATCCATGTTAAACCAAGTAAATAACAATCAGCACCAAAACATGAATAAGTGATAGCTCTACAAAAAGAATTTGCAAACTATTACTCATAAACAAGCTCATGAATCATGCAACTATATGTATCATTAAAAATCAAGTCAAACATCCCTTTTCCCAATCTTATAAAAGCATCCAACATATTTCAACCCATATTTCCAGTAGCTCTCTCATATATAATTGATAGTGTGGTGGTCTCTCAAGACTCAAACAAAAACAAAAACGACGCTCCAAGTTTATGCGATAAAGTGTTTCGATCGAAAAACAGAAGTTGGACGTGTGCAAACCGAGAGTGTGTAGGTCCAGCGGGTTGTCTTCACATCCCCAAGCTTATGGTCTTCACCATCCTTGGATAGCTCTTGGTGCATCTCCTCCAATCCCTGTGAAAAAACTTCAAAACACCGTTTCTCCCATCTCTTTTCTGTGGGGTGCATTAATAGTGATAAACAAATAGGTTCCTTGCTGCATATAATCCTTGAACAAAAATTCATATGACATGTCCAGAAAGTGTATATAATGTTGTATGCCTACTCATAAACTCAATTGGATCAAAAAGATTCAACTTAAAAGCTCAAAGCATGCATCAAACAAAATGGGACAGAATCTGTCCAGAAAAACAGCAGCAGCAAAACGTATTTTTCTACCCTACCAAACTTTCTCGAAAAATTCCGAAAAAATTCATGCATACAGAGGATGAAAAGTTGCAACTACAGTTCAAATATGAGCTCATTCGGAGTTACAGAATAAGAATTAAAAATCATACCGTGCACTGATTCGTGCAGGAATAAAATCTCCGAACGCTATAAGCAACTTTTTCAAACCAAAAAGGGTAAAACTTGGCACTTTATTAAAAACTCCAGAACCTAACTAGACACAAAATCTCTTGTTACAGCAAGAGGACACAAAGAAAAATCACACAAAAAATAACCGGGTTGCCTCCCGCAAAGCGCTTTCTTTATAGCCATATAGCTAGGCTTCTTACTTGTTGTTTTATTGTGACGAAGCTCATGAGGGAGCTTGAACTTTGGTGGTTCCCTCTTCCTTGGAAAGTGTTCCATGCACTTCTTGTGTGGAAACTGAAACTTTACATTCCCTTCCTTTGAATCAATGATAGCACCTGTGGTACGAAGAAAAGGTCTTCCAAGAATAATAGGACTAGAGGTTTTATTCCCCATATCCATGATTAGAAAATCCACAGGCACAAAAGTCATATGTAACTCTACCATAACATCACTTACTTTTCCCAAAGCATGTTTAATAGAGTCATCAGCAAGTGCTAGTTCAATAGAGCATTTTTCAAGATTTTTCAATTCAAGCACTTCATATAGTTCTTTAGATAAAACAGAGACACTAGATCCTAGATCAAGTATGGCATGGTGTGTCTCTTTTCCAATAGTTACTAGTACCTTAGGTATCCACATATCCCCAAGCTTAGGTGGTATCATAGCCTCTTGGTTGTACCTAGCAATCTTTTCTTTCAAGACATGATTAGCAATATAAGAACCAAAACCTGCTTGGTTAGTGTTGATGGAAGGATCACTTGCAAATTTTTGTAAGATAGATATTAATTCATGCAAGCTACAATTTTCTAAGTCAAGCAAAGGATCCTTGACTTCATTAAGCATTTTAACTTCCTCAACTTTCTTTTCCAACTCAATCAGCATAAGAGATTCATATGTTCAGTTTCTTTAGCTTCTTTTAGATCATCCCAAGAATTAATACTACCAGATGGCAAGGAATGCAACCACTCTTTAGCTTTTCCTCTAAGTGAAAAAGGAAATAACTTCAGTTTTAGAATATCACTTTCCACATTTTTAAACTTTTGCATGTCACATATTTCAACAAAGTCATGAAGATGCATAGAGGCATCCTCCATAGCACTACCACCAAATTGTTCACTAGTTATCAAGTTCAACAAACTAGGACTTACTTCATAACTCTCAGCATTTATCTTAGGTGTGGCAATAGCTCTCGTGATAAATTGATCATTAGAAGTGTTTGTGTAGTCACACAGCTTAGTTCTTTCTCCCATTTTAGCAAGTTTTTTTTGTATTTTTAAATTTTTTATGCAAAACTGAAATAAATATGATATGATATGCAATGACACTAACAAAACAAATAAATTGCTTTGTAAGTAAAGATGGATAAGATGGTGCTCACGTAGGTGCAACCTCCCCAATCTTAGGTGTTAGCACAAGTTGGTGACGTTGACTTTGTTGTGAGATGAATACGATGATGCACACTCTTGGATAAATCTCTCAGCTACGATTCCCCGGCAACGGCGCCAGAAAACGTCTTGATACCCGATGAGCAAGTCTTGATGCCTGCACAAATAAACGGGATTAGGTTGAGACTCCAAGTGCAGAGTGTATAGTAAGCGGAAGACAGTTTTCCCCACGAGGGGTGACTCGAGGGTTTAATATCGAACTCTCGGGGAATCTGCAGTGGTAGATTTATCTTCTTATCCTTCTTTTGGTTACCTACAAAACAAGGTTAGATGTTTTGGTCCTCAACCTCACCTGTGGTTGTCAAGCACAAGGTGTAAGAATGATATCAGGATAGTTATGCAATGCAAACAAGAAATAAATATGCAATGGTGGTGGATGCAATGATAAATGATATTTTTGGGTTTTTAAATGATGTATACAAGATGAAAAATATTTTTATATTTTCGGATTTAATGATGGCTGAAAATAGAAAAGTGGTATATGGTGTTGGAAAGATGTTTCTTATGATTAAAAATGGACTGGGGTTCATGGTTTCACAAATGCACTCTCTCTTTATAAAGTGGTAGACAATGGAACACACAGTTAACATATGAGATTGCAACACAGGGTTTGGTAACAAGTTACTTAGATATATGGGCATCACGTCCTAACATAGAGATCTTTTGGTTATTAACCTCTCTTATACTCCACCAAGATGCGAACTAAATCATAACACCTCAGTAATTAAGATAACTCAGAGTATAGCATTAAGTATCATGACATGAAGTGAAAATAAGAACATGCTAGATCTAGTCATGGAGTAGTGGCAATGGTCACACCCACATCCCCGGTAGCATGGTATTTTAGTTTATCCCTAGTGAGGCAACAAAGTAAGGTAAAGATACCAAAGTGGATCGCAGAACTTTCTCTCACGTTCACTGCACTAGCCACCCCCCGTTACTCCAACTAATGCACACGTTCCCCCACACACGCTCTCATAAACATGCTTGATCAAAACAAGTAGACAAGAACGGGGTACATAATATGCATCTATACTCATAACTGAAACAAACATTGCAATCTCAAACATATATTAACTCATAAAGATCCACCACATAGGTATTACAACGGTGACCGTAATCATGTTCAGCAGCTCATACGGTGCTAATTAGTGAAGCTCAAGAGAGGAGAGATACATAAGTTACTTCCACAAACCCATAGTCCAGAGGTGGACTACTCCCTCTTCATCATGGAGATGGTGGAGAAGTCGATGGAGAGGATGGAGACCACACCGGCAGCGCCCCGCCGGAGTTTTCCCCCTCCAATCTGCAGCTCCTGATCTCCATTTCGGTGTTTCTGTGTTTGTGCGGCGCTCCTTCCAGAGAACGTCGGGGGTCCTTTTTTATAGGCGTTTTTAGGTCAAGACGAAGGCGGTGGAGCGAAGATCGACGGCAACGGAGCCACGAGGCCCGAACGGGTGGGTCCCACGCGGCCTGGTACTGTGGCCGCGTGGGCCATGCTCGTTTGGCACTCGGGTCTCCGTTTGCTTGCTTCCCTTTTGCGTAGTCCTTCTTCCTTCCAAATATTGACGCCCGTAAATTTCCAGGTGATTTCGTTGACGTTTGGGTCCCTGAAACATTAAAATACAAAACTAGGGTTTTCTGCCTGTGCAGGGTTAATTCCAAATAAATGGGAAAACTATGAAGTATTCCCAAAATTATGATAAAACATTGATATAACCCTTATATGATGCAAATATGATTGGAATATAAGCAATTAAAGTGCAAAGTTCATGTATGCATTTTACATGCATCAGCGTATGATCAAGAGCGGGATTTGCCGATCCGCGTGACGAATAGATACTCTGGGCCCACTCGGTGAGATTACATCAATGAGCTTGCAAGCATGTGACTAGGTCACGAGGATGTAATATCACGGGAACGAGTAAATATAGTCTTGTCGGTAACGAGAACGAATTAGGTATTGGATACCGGAGATCAAATCTCGGACAAACTAAGTATCGCCAGGCAAAGTGATTGGGACTCGACGTTTAAGGTTCAAGCGACAAAGATATTCGTGGACGCACATGTGCCATCATGGGTGTCACGCCCCGAGAGCCGACCCGGGAGAATGAGAGCCGCCGCGCGCCTATAGACCCGAAAGTCTATACACGCGCAAGGCTAGAAAAGCAGGATAAACCAAAATTAGTTGCTAAGCAAATTAGCACAAACAAAAATAATTAGAAGCCACAATTTACTTTACTCAAATTAAATGATAACTCAAAAATTCAGGTTATCACATCCTCCCCACCTTATAAGAATTTCGTCCCCGAAATTCCTCACAAAAACAACCAAACACATTTAAACTAACAAGCAAGATTTAATCTAATCCAAAAGAATTTTGCCATGTAATCGAGCAACAATTTAACAAACATATCTAAATGTCAGACCAAGAAAAACACGCACCAAAAGTTAGTACAAGAAAACACGCACCAAAAGTTAGTCGCACAACTAAACTAACATTCTACCCAAAAATTTCCCGCGATCCTAAACATGAGCTCTGATACCACTTTAACTGTCACACCCCGAGACCCGGCCCGGGAGAATGACATCCGCCGCGCGCCTATAGACCCTAAAGTCTATACACGCTCAAGGCTAGAAAAGCAGGATAAACCAAAATTAGTTGCTAAGCAAATTAGCACAAACAAAAATATTTAGAAGCCACAATTTACTTTACTCAAATTAAATGATAACTCGAAAATTCGGGTTATCACAATGGGTTTCCAGATCCTGCTGTTAGTCATTGATCGGAGACGGGTCTCGATCATGTCTGGAGTGATCCCGAACCATAGGGTGACACACTTAAGGGTAGGCGACGTTTAAATTAGATTGGACACCAAAGAGAAAATAGAGAAGAGCACCGGAATCATTCCGGGACATATCCGATGAAGTTCGAAGGGCAACAAAAGTTGTTTCGGAGGTCAAATAAATTAAATAATATGCATTTAATATTAATTAATACAATTAATGATTAAATATATTTTATTTTGATTTAATGCAAATTTAAAATGGCAGCCCACCTAAATGGCCTTGACCAAAGGGAAAAGGTGGAAAAGGCTCATGGGGGGAAGTTCCCCCCTTTGGGGAGGCGCACCAAGGAGGCTGGCCGGGTGGGCCACATGGGGCCCACCTACTCCGGCGCACCACTTGGTGGTGCGGCTGGTGTGGGAATAGTCCCACACCGCCAAGCCACCAAGCAAGGCAGCCTCCCTCTACCTATATATTGGGGTGCCCCTTGCCTTGAAAATTACCCAGAAATTATCTCTATCTCATCCGTTTAGACGTGACTCCGCAATTGGAGCTGCACACGGGTTGAGGTTTTCTCCACCATACGCACTTCGCCGTGCTATCGGTTCTTCGGTCCAAGTCTTCTGCTTCCGCTGCTTTGCTAGACCAGAGCCCGAGAGTCGTCGTCTACACCGTACGTGTGTAGAGCTACAAGGTGCAACACTTGGGGCACTTGTCGCGAGGATCATCGTGACCTTGAGGTCGGCGCTGCCATTGTCTTCATCACGCGTCGTCATCGAAACAGATCCTTTTTGATCGTCGACGCGTATGGTCTATAAGGGTATGTACACCGTTCCCTCCGTTACTTTATATCTGCATAGTAATAGATTCTGGCTATTTAGGTTATCGTTGTTAGGAATTTTTTTGTTTTCTGCACACGATCCCCTTCATAAAATTGTTAACAAATATGATAGTTGCAAAACGCTACACTATTTTATTTTAAGAAGTTCAACATGCAATGTATTTTATTTTAACTTGTTTCTTTAAGTAACGTGGTAGGGGAAACCCTACAACATTTTTTTTAATAATAAGAATCCAAATTTGCGCTTGTGAGGAATTGAAGTTGGGTGGCGGGGTTGTACGTCCACTTTCTTAACCGACTGAGCTGGACCCACTTTTCTTATTTTGTTCGAATTATCCGTGTCATGGTTTCCAGTATTGTCGTATTTAAAGTATACTTACGAATCTTCACTTTACGCTATTTATTCTATACATTTCATTCGTCATGAAAATTCATGTGACTTCACATAAAGCATAAACATGCACACTGCACACACTCAGTCACACAACACCTTAACTATTCAGACGCGATAGCAAAGAAGAGAGGGGAAAGTGCATATTTGTAGGTTTTAGCGGAAAGGTCTTTTGGGGGACGAGCTCCAGGGAGCCCTTTTTTGAAATAAAATAAAATCGATATTTAGCGTGTCGAAAAATTCTAAAAAAAATTAGACGTTGACAATGACATATACGACGTGTCTGTAAATTTTTAATCCGTAACATTTTGTATTTCGTTCTACACAAAATTGACAATACCTCACAAATCTGAAAAAAATCGAATCACATCTCAGATCCAAAATTTTGTTATTTTGCACAGACCAAAATACAGAATATTTCGTATTGGTATTTTGCACAATGGTAAACATAATCATATTCTACTTCTAGATTTTTTTGCAGATCTTTTTGAAACTTAAAAATATCTTTTTTCTTTTTGCAAAAAAAAAAGATCCGTGGAGCTCGTCCTCCAAATCACCGTTCTCTAGGTTTTAGCTTATATAAGTGTGGCGATGTTGATCTAAAGACTAGTTAGAAATATAACTCGGGTATAAAAAAGTATCCACATCAAGGTAAAGGCAGGTAAAGGGAAATCAACACTTCATCCGCTGGAGAACTCTCTTTTCTTTGTGACAGCAAATAATCTTGACACACGTTTTCTTTCTCGCGTCGACGCAGTACACAATGGGAGATTTATAGATTCCATCGTCGAGAATCTTGTGGGTTTATCTTACAGTTAGGGGATCGTACTTTTCCCTCGGCTGTATTCCGCGGAGGAAGGGAACAGAGAAAGGAGGCGAAAATGCACTTTTTCACAGTTGTTTCTAGCGGAGTCTACACGCAGGCAGCAGAGATCGACGCAGGACACTCCAAAATCCAGCCCCCAAGGAGCCAAAGATGCCGCTGCCTCCCTCGTTTATCCACCGATCGCCGCCAACCCCCGAACCACTCCTCCTTCTCTACCAACCTTCGAGCTTCCCTGAAGCGCCCCAGCGCAACCGAAACCATGGAGAGCTCCACCGTCGCCGTGGACTGGAGAGAAAGGGACAGGTGCAGACGACAGAATCTGCCTATGATTGGGCACGTTGGAGCAGGGGGGGGGGGAGAGTCGCTAAAACTAATCCCCTACCAAATCGACACCATTGACGCGGCTGCTCCTCGTCGGCTCGCATATCATATCATCGATCTGCGTATTTTATCGCAATTCTAGCTACTCTACTGTAGCACCAACCGATCCAATCGATCGACGCCACTGTTGGTGGTTGCGCGCGCCGGCGCCCGTGTGCAATCCGGCCTCGATCTCATTCTGTATTCTGCAGGGGAAAACACATATGGCGCCGGAGGACCCGCGGCTCGCCATGTGCTAGCAATCATGGGGTCGTCGATTTTTGTTTTCCGGCGGCGACCAAATCCAAATGCGTGCAGCGGTAACGTGCGTATCATTGCTCTAGCTCGGTGCATTTCACCTCGGCTAAGCTACAAATTAAGGGTATGGACCGACCGATCGACCAGCGGCGGGGCATGGATCATCGAACTCCAGCTGGATGGAAGAATTTTCTCAAAGGCAAGAATTTTAACGTTGATCAACCTGTGCTGATCATTCTTAGAAAAACCAATGACCTCAGCTTGGAAGTCATCATTGAGATGCAGATCATTTAGTAGTAGCACTTTTTCAGTTATATGCATGTGGGTTTGGTGAAATCATAATATTAAATATTTTGTTGTAGCTACGTTGGGTTGAACTTTCTTTATGTGAATTGTTTTTCTATGAATATAATGGAACAAGGGACTGATTCCCTGGTGGTGATGATCTGTTAATTATTATATTTTGTTTCACAAAATTGGACCACCCGGAAATAATCCCGGAGCACACGCATATTGCCCAAAATGCAGCTGTTACGGCCGGAGAGAAAGCTCGGACCGTCCGCATCCTAACGACGGCCACCATTTGTAGCCGGCTCCAATGTATATGCATTACATACGTCTGATAATCACAGCCGTCTCGGAAGGTTTTGTTATTGGAGACGGTTGTTATTCCTGGCCATCGGAACTGCTGAGGTCATTACAGCCGGCCTGAGCCAACCGGCTCTAATGAAACGTACATTAGAGACCCGACGTAGAGACGGCCATTAAAATCGTCGAAGGTGACTCTCTAGGGCCGGTTCTAATGCGAGGTTGTGTACTAGTGCGCCGGATCAGGTGATGCGAATCGTTCCTGCGGATCAAGCCCACATGCCCCTGGTCGGCACTCGGCACGCACACGTATGAAATGCATGGTTCCTAGACATGTATGTATCTCGATCATTCTTTCGCACAGCTAAGCTAGTACGGAGTACCTAGCAGACACTAATTCAGTGGTACCGCGCTTTGCGTTATCACTTATCACCTGCTGCCTGAAGACGATCACGTTATAATACGATTTGGCGGAAAGGAAAATCAGTTATTCACTTTTTCAAAAAATGGGGATAGCCCAGCCTCTGCATCGAGTGATGCACACAATTTTTTTATTACTTTTTTTTTGAATTTTCCACATATATTAAACCAGCAAAGAGTACACGATTATATCGATTACAAAAACAAAACTAAAAGAGACTAGCAAATCTATGAGATCTTCAAGCCTTTTCTTCATCCATGACACAATCTTGTACTTTTCTGAAGGCAGCCGTGGAACAACGCCGAAACCAACAAACCACAGACCTGTGAATACTATCGAAGGTTCTTCCTTTTTAATTTTGAGCCGCAATGCCAAGCCTTTGTGCACGCACGCAGCCATTAAATTAATCAAGCAACATCGACAAGAGCACCACCACTGATATTCCAGGGACAAATAACCGAACCACTTTGTCGACGTCGTTGGGAGCCGAGAGAACGAATCACCAATGCCGAAGACGTAGCAGCCGGGATAGATATTGCGAGGACAAATCTCCTCGCGATAACCATGAGAACAATCCAATATTGATCTGGCGAAGCAAGATCTGAAGAACCATACCTAGACAGACTTAATCTTCCAAAGCCACCATTGACGTCGGGAAGGGTATCTCGCCGTCGAACGAAGCGTGGAAGATCACTTATTACAGACGAGACCATCTCCATTAACGAAGAGATGACGACCAAAACGAAGCTCTAACATTAAGGACCTTCAAAAAGCGCCGTGCGCAGGTCTGAGGTCCCCACCCCTCCTAGTGCCAGAACGGCATCTAGAGGAGTCGAGGACCCGTCGAATCTTTTGCCGGCGACGACGATGGAACTGCAGATGTCACCGGCGGCGGCGGCTAGGGTTGAAACCCTAGGCCGCCGCCACGATCGCACGAGATCGCCTCACTCTCCCCTCTTTGTATGTACCGGTTCGCTATTCCTTACATGTGTTTATGCTGATCGTGCGAGGGAGTTAAATTTTTTTTTACTTAGTTCAGTAGTATCACCAGTAAATTAAAAGTTTACAACTCAGCATATAAAAGGTTGAGACAAAATCAACCATAAAAAATGACAACATAAGCCACTTCTTTAGTCGCCTAATATGTTGCCACGTAGCACGGGAAAAGTTAATCCCTTCGTTCACTTTTATAAGACACACTATCTATACCCACGTACATACCAAAATGAGTGAATCTAAACTTATTTTATACATACATTCACTCATTTTAGTACGTATGTGGTCAAATGAAAAGAATAGCTAATGTGGCTTATAAAAAGTGAACTGAGGGAGTACCGATGATGATACGGCGGCACATCAGGTTAGCTAGATTCGGACGAACCAACCGGCCGGTGAGACGATTCCTTCCGTCAGCCCCGGCATTCGTGCGGGCCGGCGGAGGCAGATACCACCACCCCATGTGCTAGCTGCCGTCTCCAACTGCCGCGCTAGTTGCGCGATCCAATCCCACCACCTCCGGTCTCGGCAGCTTACAGACAGGTGTCGTCGCCGTCGCGGCGCTTCCCATATCTTAATTTTCTTCTCTTTCGCGCGCAACCGCACGGTGGACGTGGCCGGTGTCCCTGTCGCGACTTAACCTCCTCCCTTTGTTTCCCCTCTCGCTTGTCCTCATCCTCGCCACCTTCTCCCCCTTTAAAATCCCAAGGATCTTCCAAAGCCTCAGGCAGCACAACACGCAGAGGCAGAGCAGAGCAGAGCAGAGCAGCTAATTAAGCAAGCCACCCAGCGATCATCATCATCAGACGATCGAAACAGAGAGAGAAACAGCCATGGTGAAGATTCCGAGCCCGAGGAGGCTGTTCAGGAGCCGGTCGAAGAGCACGGCGGGAAGCACCGGCAGCATCGACATGTGCGCGATGGTGGCGGAGCACGAGAAGATCGAGTGGGAGGTGCGCCCGGGCGGGATGCTAGTGCAGAAGCGCCGCTCGCCTGACGACGACGGCCTCGACGCCGCGGAGGCCGTCCTGGTGAGGGCCTCCACGGCCGGCGGCGGGTGGCACCACGACGTGTCCATCGACCCCACCGCCACCTTCGGCGACCTCAAGGTGATGCTCTCGCTGGCCACGGGGCTGTGGCCCAGGGAGCAGCGGCTGCTGTACCGGGGCAGGGAGAGGGACGACGGCGACCACCTGCACATGGCGGGCGTCCAGGACGGCGACAAGGTGCTCCTCCTCGAGGACCCCGCCGTCACCGAGAGGAAGCTCCGGTCAACCACGCTCGCGCAGCTCATGGGCGTGCCCTGCCATTCCTTCATCCAAGTCTAGCTAGCTAGCTAGAACGTCTTCGCCGTGCCCTCGGCCTGATCGATTCCTGGACGGCTGTTCTCGTGGTTTGTCTGTCTGGGCGAAGATCGGTTTCAGGTTTTCAGCTGTGTTGAACCTGCACTTTCAGAGTTTTTTGGATTAGGCTGGTTGGATCATCGATACACGCGAATCGTTAGGATACGATACTCCAATACAAGTTGTAAATTAGTTCTTGTAAGCAGATAATGTCAGTGCCTATACTGTGTATAAATGTAGATGAGCCTGTTCATTCCTAATTTTCATTTTGCCTTCATGTAAACTCTTCTGATGTACTGCTGCACTGGTAGTTACCAGTACAGTTGGTAACAGTGCTACCTGCTGCAAGAAAAATTCCATCAGCCTGTACTGACGTACATCTGCTCTTTGAAATCGAAATTGACCTATACTTGTACTAACAGTGCAGCAGGTTTACGGTTACTGAACCTGTAACCGCCAGCTCGTGCTGAACTGCCTAACTTGGACAAAAGCTAGCTCGCTTTAACAAGTAGCTCACCGGAAGTAGCTATTTTTTTTTAATAATACGCGAAAATTATTTAATTCCGGAAATAATACGCATAATTTTTTTTTTCAAAAATATTAGCCAGTCGTTCTTGTGGAAGACGACAGGATGTTGTCGTTCTCGCCTATGACGACTAGCCCCACTCGTCCACATGGAAGACGATAAGTAGATGGGCCACGTCGCCACTGATCCAGTCGTCCTGGCGTCCGCTGTCGTTTTCGCCAACGCCGACAAGGCGGGCCCTGTCGGCTTCGCCAAGGACGACAAGCGTCTGCATGGCATCGACCGCCCGGGCGCCCTCCTCCACTCTTTCCTTCCTTCTCCTTCCCTGCGTGTTCTTTGTTTTCTCTCTCCACCCCCCACACAAACGAATTAAATCAGCAATTCAGACCAATAATCTTCACGTTTGCCACCATAAATCGGTGCTAGAAGGTTGAGAGAGGCTAGGGGAACCCCGATCTCCTGAAGGGATAGCTCGTGGTGGTGGTGGTGAAGGTTGGCGGGTGGGGGTGATGGTGGTGGTGGTGCTGGAGAGCTGCATGGTGGCAGTGGTGCAGGAGGGCTGTATTGTGGTGGTGCTACTCGTGTTGGTGCGCCGTTGATTCAAGACCGCCGGACGCCGTCGCCTCTCACGCTTGTAGGGTATGATTCGACGGCCATATGCTTTATCAAAATTGTAGTGCTATATTTGTTACATGTATGAACATGTGTTGTTAAAAAATAGTTTGTGACGGTAGTAAATATTGTAGCTATATTTGTAGGTTAATTCGAAAAAGTGTAGCTATATTTTTTAGGACTTGTCACGTATATGTTGCTAAATTGGTTATGGCGGTAGTAAATATTATAGCTATCTATGTAGATTAATTATAATATATGTAGTAATAATTTTTAAAAACATGGTGTAGGTAGCTATATATTTGAAGTCGCTACTATGGTATATTTAGCTATATGTATAGATTAATTCTAATATATAGGTGGTGATGTTTTATGCGGAATAATATTAACGATGGTCAATATTTATTTATGTCAGCGGAGATGTCTGATTTAGTGAAGATCAGGTTTTTCTATGGTCCTGGTAGAGTCCAAATGTGTGATACGGGAGCTGATCTGAATGAGTTTGATTCTATAGTTGTCGACCTGCCAGCTCTTGAAACATGGTCTCTCAGTCAGGTTAAAGATTGGTTGACGGGAAGTTTAGGGCATGATAATCAGACACAGACCGTCAGTGTTCATGCTTGGTGGAGTCATTCAAGGACAAATATTTACTTCGTTATGAGACCACTAGAGTGTGATTCTGATTGGATGCGATGGTTAAAAGGCTGCGCAAAAAGGAATTGCTCTCCTTGTGCCCTAGTTTTTCCCGCCTTGAACGAGGTCACTGCCCCTAAGGACGAGTTTAGTGCCCATGAAGTTGAGGGTGCTTATGATCCTGGCCAGGGAAGTGAAGACATGAACATATCTATGCCAAATTATGGGTCTGATTTTGGTGGTGGTGGTTACGAGTCGGGGCAGAGCAGTCAAGTACAAGGAGGGGACACTGAGGTATATGACTGTGCGAAGGCGGATGGCGACGAGGTAGACGGGCACATGCAGAATGAGATGGAAGATGAAGATACAGATGGCTATAGTGCTCAAGGCGATGATTCCGATGAGTCAGACGGGGAAGAGAACGCAGATGAGGTACCTAATCCTGAAGCATGGAATCAGGAACCGATACAACTCAATCGCAGCTTGGAGGCATACATCATGTGGCTTCTTGGTAAGGTGATGTTCACCGAGAACCATGTTGACACTATTACTGCGCGCTACCTCCCTTTCGCACGGGAGATCGCTGATGCTACTGAGCCGGCGCACATCAGACAGAGGAGTTGGGGTTCGGCTGTCTTAGCGGCTACGTACCAAGCTATGTGCAACGCTTGCATGCTGCATTCAGCTAAGTCAGCCATTCTCGGATGCCCTCTATTTCTGCAACTCTGGTCGTGGGAGAGGTTCTCTATAGGACGGCCAGCCATATCTGACGAGCCTTTCCCATTGTGGGAGATCTTTGATGGTGACAACATCGACAAGCCTACTATTGCGACCGTCTATACACGCAACAAGGTATGTATCTTGTTATAATTTAATACATCGCCAAACTTACTATTGCGACCGTGTATGAAAATAACTTGTGTTGTACGCAGAGACGCTTTGCTACTGAGCAGACGAAGCAGTGCTACATTGCTTTTAACGAGCAATTTGATATGTACACTTCGGTGATCTGGGAGCCGTACACGGACGAGCTCATTCAGCGAAGATACCCCAGAGGTATTTCTGATCTATGCACACGTGACCGAGAGTATTAGATGACAAAATCGAAGATCATCTTCGATGTCTTCATGGAGGAGATGTCTCAACAGAGGGTTATGAGGCAATTTGATCTTCGACAGTTGGTAGATCCTCCGCCAGTAGAGCGTCCCCTGCCAGATGTGTACCACAGGTATGTCTAAAGTAGTTTTTTTTATCTAAATTGTTCGTACTTAATCAATATTTACTGATAGAATACTCACCCAAATTTTAGGAACACAAGGAAGGGGATTAGTCGGACCGCGGCAGGGTGGCTGCAGAGGCTACAACCTTACGTTTCAGACTGGGACACTGCGACGACACGGCTCTGGGTCGAGACTGTTGGGTTTGATATCACTCTATACAATGCCTACTTGCAGAGGTACATGTCCGGAACACGGCTAATTATCGTTCGACACTCTCACCGGAGGTTATACCTGCCCCTACTACGTGGGATACATACCCGATATATGACACTTCTGCGTCCAGACAGTATGCGGTAATATTTTATTTCCTTTCACTAATTCATCTAACTGGTACATGCTTTCACATATATATATATTTTATACTTTTTATTTCTATTGTCAGGCTAATTTGACACAGGAGATTCAGAATGATTTCGCTGAGTATGGACGTTCTCTTTCGCTGGCCCTCTTTTGGTACCACGGGAGCAGCCGATATCCTGGCTCAGGAGGCTGGAGGGGAAGCTACGGGACATCTACGCGACACTCACGTGCACCCGCATAGAGGACGTTGTTTGCCACCCGGTGGGACATAGACCCCCCACGCCCCCCGACACGACGCCAGCAGCAGCGGCAGCAGCAGCAGATGCATCAGGAGCAGCATCAGCACGAGGAGGAGCAGCAGCACGACGACCAGCATCTCCTACACCAGCAGCACGAGGAGCAGCCGCATCACCGACATGAGCCGCGTCCACGTCTAGTACCACAGCCCAGGCCACCTCCTCCTGACCAGGCAGGAGGTTCGGCGTGGCAGGGTCCCACTTCCAGTTACGGGTATTGGCCACAGTCTCCTCCTCAGTACCGAGGTCCCGCCCGGAATTCCCGGATTACGGTACGTATATTGTTTTCATATTTCAATTGGGACTGCGTATTTCTTATATACTAATGATTCCATCTGTAGGAGCCTATGGCTATCACACGGCTACGTCCGGACACCAGGCATCACGATCTGGATCAGGGTGGGGGAGTGACCAGGAGGCTCGGGCCCACGCGGGGGACGAAATGTCCAACTGGTTGGGCATTTTCGACACTCCAGATTTCCCCACGCAGCCGCGACAGGGTCCCATTCACCAGACTCCTCCACCATACCCCACACAGGATACACAGATGACGGGGACTTGACAGTGCCTCGTCAAACCCGGGCACCTCACAGGTACCAGTGGACGACGCCCGACCAGCCCCCTCCTCGTGATGCTCGGCGACGCAGGGGTCAGTGATATCTTCGGGACATATTCGTACTTAGGATGTATGAGACATATCCGTATTTCTATTTGTATGTGAGACATATTCATATTTATGTTCGTATGAGACATATTATTATCTATGTACGAGACATATTATTATCTATGTACGAAACATTCCACATTGCATCGATAAATTAATTTAACATACAACACTACAGGTCCACGTTACAACTTCACTAGTTCTAAACACTGCATAGAACAACTACTGGTAAATAATACATGGAACTCAACGATAACTAATTCTAATCAACGACTTCACTTCCCTCTGCCACGTGTTCGTGATGGAGGCATGAAGTCGTCATCACTATTTTCCTCGGCGACATCCTTCGATGCACCAACACTCTTCAACTTACGTCTAAGTTGCCTCGTTTAGGAGGCATGAAATCATCATCACTATCATCTTGAACGGCTTTCTTGGATGATCCACCACTCTTCGCCTTTGATATAGCCTCTTCACTGCATCAGTGTGAGAGTATTCTGTGGACGCCCATCAGGACAAGCGCCAAAAAGAATTTCCATCCAACCAAAATGAGGGATCTCTTTGTTGAGAAACTCTGCGTCGGCGGGCCAGTGCTGGAAATTAACAATATCAGACGAAAATAAGTTAGTACGATAACACTAGATTCTAACGTAATATAACTTCGGTACTCAGTTACCTCAACGTGAAATGCATAGGCCTTCGGCGAAAAATGGATTATCTTTGACTTAGGTGTCATAGGCATGTCCCGAAGACCCGCCTCGATATCTTTTAGCTCATGCACTCTCTGCCACTTCCACCGCCACCCATCAATTTCATCTAAAATTTCTTCAGGGATCATCTGCGGGATTTTGTATTTTTTGGCTATAATTTCTCCCAGCTCACAATGTTGCCCCTCTCACTAACTAGCTCCCTATAACAGCTCTTGGCCCTACCCTCCCTAATACTACCTTCAGTCCATCTTGCGGCTTCATACAGAATACACCACGACCTATATGGGTCCAAACCAGGACCCGAACTACCAGACATCGTTCCTATCGACTAAGGAAATAACCGCGCACCACACGCCTCCATCACAAAATCTGCTGGGGTATATATAGGCTCACCCGGGAGAAAAAGAGCGGGAGAAAAATGGCGGGAGAAGAAGGGGGGAGAAAAAGGCGGGAGGAAAATGGCGGGAACAAATGGCGGGAGAAATAGGGCGGGAGAAGAAGGCCGGGAGAAAAAGGGCGGGAGGAAAATGGCGGGAGAAATATGGCGGTACACGAATGGCGGGAGAAAAAAGGCGGGAGAAGGAGGGCGGGAGAAATATGGCGGGAACAATTGACCGGAAACAAATTAAATCGACGAAAAAAAAAAATCCAGGCACCTGTCGTCTTCGCCAAAGCTGACAGGCCGTCTAGTCGTCTTTGGCGATGACGAGTAGGCCCTTTCGTCTTTGCCAACGCCGACTAGTGCATGGATCTGACGCCGAGAGGCCTGTCGTCTTTGCCAACGCCGACAGGCAGCTAGTTGGCATCGCCTAAACGAGTAGGCCCAGTCGGCTTGCGCGAAGCCGAATGGATAATATTTTTGAAAAAATAAAAAACGCGTATTATTTCTAGAACTAAATAAATTTCGTGTATTATTTAAAAAAAATTAGCCCGGAAGTAGTACCGAACGACCACTGACCAAATGGTCGGTGAAATCAAGGCGATCGTCTGTACCACGAAAACGGCCATAATGCTGTTCCTGCCGTTTCTGTTTGAAGGGATTGCACATAGCGTTCCAGAGGTGTTGGGCAGGTTCAAGATTTCTCGTTGTGTGCCTTCCAGTTGGCAGTTGATGCCTGTGCAAATACTGTCCTGAATCCTGATGTACACCTCTCGCCATCTCACCTTCACGCATCACGCATGTCTGAGTTGGTAGTAGAGTGCATTTTGAATTTTTGATCGATGATTATAGATTCACAGACAGAACGAAGACAAGCAGCAGAAGTTCAGGCACAGTTTGACGCTTGTTCTCGGAGAAAATAAATAAAAGAGTTCAAAGTAACTAAAATACGCTGACGGCTGATCGAGTGGAAGTCTGGATCACGTATCTCGGATCAGAAACAGTGACACGCAGATGCAAGCGATCTAACTATGATCGATATCCAACGATATAAACCAGGCCCGCGAAGAGGGGGGAGTGGCTTGAATAGAATGCGCGATCGACGACGCTATCCAAGGCCCGCGCCGCGGCTTATCCGACATGGCGCTATCTGCGGCAGCCGGGGCCCGTCTCCGACACGGCGGCAGGTCGGCGCCGCAGCCGCATGTGCCGTGTGCGTATCCTGTCTGCTCTCGTTCCTGCGGTCGGCCGGCGAAACATCTGAGAGCACCCATTACGTATCTCTACTACTCCCTCCGTCCCAAAATAAGTGTCTCAAAGTTGTACAAAAGTGAATGTATCTATACTTGTTTCATGTCTAGATACATCCACTTTTTAACAAATCTAAGACAGTTATTTTCCGAGTTTACCCCCACGAGTTAAGAAATACTACAACCTTTGCCACCGCCAAGTGCAACGTCTCCGGTTCGGTGCTCCCATGGAAAAGAAGAAAAAAATCCCCAATGATCCCATCCCCGAGTCTCCATTGACGCGATCCGCCGGATGACCTCCTCCAGCTCTCGTCGAGCTCCCACCGGACGAACTACTCCACCAGCCGGAGCGCCTTCTCAACTAGAAGAGCTCCTCCTCCACGCAGTTCGACGCACCGCCGCCGACCCGCCCCCAGACTTCGCCGTCGACCAACCCGCCAGATCGACGAGAACGGCGGCGAGGAAGACGACTTGTGTTATGCCATGGACGCGTCGAGGGGCGGGAGCAACCCGGCTTCCACATGGAAGGAGGATACAGAGGGGCTCGAGGAGGACTCGTACGGGGACGCTGGCCTGCCTAGCCCCAGCAGCAGCGGCTATGCAGGTGAGCGGGGCAGCAGCCTCTCCTCCAGCGCCGGCGGCGGCGAGCCCAGATCGTGCCGTCCCAGTCAGACTCCGCCTCCAAATCTCTCCCGTACCAGTCGAGATTTCACGGCGGCGATGGCGGCGACCGGCGGCGACGTCCCCATCATCCAGGCGGAGAACCTCACCAGCAACGTCAGGTCCATCCTCTACAGGTCCGCGCCTCTCCCACCCTCCCTCCCGCGCATACCCCCTCTCCTCGATGGGTTAGATGACCCGATCTGATCTGCGAGCGTGTTCAGTTATAGCTTGGTGTGATCCGAGCGTATCTTATGGGCAACTAGCGTAATTACGGCTCACTAGATGTTTCTCTGCAAGTATTGGTAGGAAGGGAACGTGGGAGCGGAATTTTTTGTTGAGCAAGGGGACGACGGGTGTGGAGTTCGTGTCTCTCCTGGAGCTACGATGCGATGCTGTAGCCACGCTAGGTTAATATGAAACACCAGTACAACAGTGAATTGGAACTCTTGGTAGCTGCGTGGTGGTGGTGGTGGATCGGCTGAACAGACTTAGAATTATGTGCCTGAACTTTGACTTGATGATTTCTGGATAACAGAGGGGACTGCTGGAGTGGTACGGTACGATCTGTGACTCTGTGAGCAACTATTTGCTAAACGTGAGTGACTTTAGGTTGAGCAACCATATTATTTTTTTGAATAATAGCAGGAGAGCTGCTATGTTTATATCATTAGAAGAAGTTGTAACAGAGTACATGCAGGAGGAAGCATAGATTCTCGCAATAAAACAAAAAAAGGAGGAAGCATAGATGGCCTCCCCTTTGGGTGATATCGTATATCCGCTAGGTTGAACACCCATATTAGATCCGCTAGGTATATGTAATTTTCGAGTGGGGCAGGTATAGAGTGATGTTATCCTTGATTCCTTATGTTTGAGACTCATGTGGAGAGCTGTTTAGACAAAGTAATTACACTCTCGTAGCTGTTTTAATGTGTTTGATTGGTGGTACTGGACATGCATAATATTGCAGCGGGTAAACAGGCTTCAGACACTGATTGTTTTATGTGCGATGACACACTATCCAGTTTCCTGTTTCTGTTTTGTTGATTACACTGTTTTCTACTATAAGGAGATATCATAGACATTTCACTTTTTTGTATTTAACCAAATATTGTTTTGTCCTAAACATGATGATTTCTTTGTGTTACAGTCGGACATTCTTGTCGATCACTGGTGGAGTTGTTGCTGGTGTCTGGGATTCACGGGTCTGACGGGTTTCATCTTCTACTTTCTGATAATGATGGTAGCATCTCTTGGTCTCTTGGCGAAGTCAAAGTTCTCGGTCCACACATACTTCGACAGTTGGAGCAGGATTTTAGTCGAAGGAGTTTTTGGCGGCCTTATGGTAAGAATCATTGCCGCCATGATATATTGTGTGATTTATTATTTGTAGCCTAACTGCCTACATTTTAACCCTTGGATGCTATTTGATGTACTGCTGAAATATGCCCCATACACACACTGCTGTTTATAATTGGTGTGGCGTTCTCATCAATGATGTCATCTTGGTTGTTTTTATTAAGTTATAATCTAGGAAGCTATTGAACATTGAGCTGGATCCACATGAGTTCTTATTTGTCACAGCAGTCAATTTTTTTGATGTTAGGACTTAAGAGTTACACAAGTATAGCAGTACTAAGTCTGAATTCGGTGTACATCTGAACCTACAATCATTCATCAGTTCCCAGCAAGGGCTCCTTCAGTTGTTCACCGAGGCGTCTGATGTTCATGCCACCGTTTGTGCAGTCACATCTTCACATATTTGGGAGGCTAAAAAAATTGTACGAAATGGGGAGGGGAGAAGAGCAAGGGAGAGCATCATCGGGTGAGCAGCAGAACAGGACATGGCTGGTTGGTACGTGGAATGGGAAGTGTTGGTTGCAAGATGGAAGAGAGAATGCAGTGTATTTGTAGCTCAGTATAGGAAGGACATTGAGTTGATTCAAAGCAAAATTAATAAACACAATATTAATTTATTTTACGCCCGTTGCAACGCACGGGCATTTTGCTAGTTGAAATCTAATACTGTTGGTGCACGTAAGCCAGCACGAAGCGTGTGGATCGATACGTGGTACATATTACTACTGATCATGTAGGTAAGATAATTAGCTTCAACACAGACCGACCTTAGCTCAGTTGGTAGAGCGGAGGACTGTAGTATTTGCAGATCAATCCTTAGGTCGCTGGTTCGAATCCGGCAGGTCGGATTTTTTTTAATTTTGACTTCTCTGTTTCCTTTTTTAATTTTTTTTTAAAGGATCCACACTGCGTATTCAACCCAGATTACAAAACGAAGAACAGAAATACGCAGACGAACAAGCTGAAGAACTCAGCACAACAGCAGCGCCTGAAGAACCTGAGAGGCAGACCGCTGAACCGCCGCAAACGCTTGAAGATGAACTCCATCGCGCAGACGAACAAGCCGAAGAACTCAGCACAACAGCAGCGCCTGAAGAACGCAGACGAACAAGCCGAAGAACTCAGCACAACAGCAGCACCTGAAGAACCTGAGAGGCAGACCGCTGAACCGCTGCAAACGCCTGAAGATGAACTCCATCGCCGAACACCGCCGGAGAAGAAGACACCAGGCCGCCGCCAACCCCGGGAAGGGAGCACCCCACTCATGTAGAAGACCGCAGGAGTCATCCGCCGCAAGTGACGGAACCGAAGATCGCTGAACGCACACAGCCATGGCGCCTCCATCCCGCAGCCACCCCTCTTCCAACCAACCCTGCACTGAGCACAAACACGGCTTGCTGGAACCCCCGCCGAGAGCACGCCTTGACCACACCTTCTTCCCTCGCCACCACGGCCGGCCGGAGAAAGAAGGAGCAAAGCGATGATGAAGCAGAGCACGCTGACAGAGCCACTCCAACCCATTATTCTATGTTACTTTGTGATCTCGTTTCCTTGCAAGATCTGTTATTGATAAATGTGCCGCCGCATTTCAGCCAAACCTTGCCTTTGTATACTTCCGCAAATATCGGAGGCCAAATATTGCGAAATAAAGTCAGATGTGGTTTTTTTTTAGATAAAAGGCACCAAGTGCCCAACCTTAAATTAATAAGGCGGACTGTAGTATTTGCAGATCAATCCTTAGGTCGCTGGTTCGAATCCGGCAGGTTGGATTTTTTTTTTAATTTTGACTTCTCTGTTTCCTTTTTAAAATTTTTTTTTAAAGGATCCACACTGCGTATTCACCCCAGATTACAAAACGAAGAACAGAAATACGCAGACGAACAAGCCGAAGAACTCAGCACAACAGCAGCGCCTGAAGAACCTGAGAGGCAGACCGCTGAACCGCTGAACCGCCGCAAACGCCTGAAGATGAACTCCATCGCGCAGACGAACAAGCCGAAGAACTCAGCACAACAGCAGCGCCTGAAGAACGCAGAACAACAAGCCAAAGAACTCAGCACAACAGCAGCACCTGAAGAACCTGAGAGGCAGACCGCTGAACCGCTGCAAACGCCTGAAGATGAACTCCATCGCCGAACACCGCCGGAGAAGAAGACACCAGGCCGCCGCCAACCCCGGGAAGGGAGCACCCCACTCATGTAGAAGACCGCAGGAGTCATCCGCCGCAAGTGACGGAACCGAAGATCGCTGAACGCACACAGCCATGGCGCCTCCATCCCGCAGCCACCCCTCTTCCAACCAACCCTGCACTGAGCACAAACACGGCTTGCTGGAACCCCCGCCGAGAGCACGCCTTGACCACACCTTCTTCCCTCGCCACCACGGCCGGCCGGAGAAAGAAGGAGCAAAGCGATGATGAAGCAGAGCACGCTGACAGAGCCACTCCAACCCATTATTCTATGTTACTTTGTGATCTCGTTTCCTTGCAAGATCTGTTATTGATAAATGTGCCGCCGCATTTCAGCCAAACCTTGCCTTTGTATACTTCCGCAAATATCGGAGGCCAAATATTGCGAAATAAAGTCAGATGTGGTTTTTTTTAGATAAAAGGCACCAAGTGCCCAACCTTAAATTAATAAGGCGGACTGTAGTATTTGCAGATCAATCCTTAGGTCGCTGGTTCGAATCCGGCAGGTTGGATTTTTTTTTTAATTTTGACTTCTCTGTTTCCTTTTTAAATTTTTTTTTTAAAGGATCCACACTGCGTATTCACCCCAGATTACAAAACGAAGAACAGAAATACGCAGACGAACAAGCCGAAGAACTCAGCACAACAGCAGCGCCTGAAGAACCTGAGAGGCAGACCGCTGAACCGCTGAACCGCCGCAAACGCCTGAAGATGAACTCCATCGCGCAGACGAACAAGCCGAAGAACTCAGCACAACAGCAGCGCCTGAAGAACGCAGAACAACAAGCCAAAGAACTCAGCACAACAGCAGCACCTGAAGAACCTGAGAGGCAGACCGCTGAACCGCTGCAAACGCCTGAAGATGAACTCCATCGCCGAACACCGCCGGAGAAGAAGACACCAGGCCGCCGCCAACCCCGGAAGGGAGCACCCCACTCATGTAGAAGACCGCAGGAGTCATCCGCCGCAAGTGACGGAACCGAAGATCGCTGAACGCACACAGCCATGGCGCCTCCATCCCGCAGCCACCCCTCTTCCAACCAACCCTGCACTGAGCACAAACACGGCTTGCTGGAACCCCCGCCGAGAGCACGCCTTGACCACACCTTCTTCCCTCGCCACCACGGCCGGCCGAGAAAGAAGGAGCAAAGCGATGATGAAGCAGAGCACGCTGACAGAGCCACTCCAACCCATTATTCTATGTTACTTTGTGATCTCGTTTCCTTGCAAGATCTGTTATTGATAAATGTGCCGCCGCATTTCAGCCAAACCTTGCCTTTGTATACTTCCGCAAATATCGGAGGCCAAATATTGCGAAATAAAGTCAGATGTGGTTTTTTTTTAGATAAAAGGCACCAAGTGCCCAACCTTAAATTAATAAGGCCACCAAGTTCACAGATACGGATTACATGCTGCCGCGTACAGCTTAGCCATAAGAGACAACCAGTGCAGAACAAGCTGAGGCATACAGCTTTGCCAACAAAAACTACGAGGAGCTAGCGAGAAGAAAAGAAGCCGAACGACCACTTCCTCTCCTCCCAGCGGCTCACGACCTGCTGGATCTACTCGGGCGATTTGCTGTATACAACAGCTTTAGCCTTCCCACCAACTCACCGAGTCTTGGTCTGTCCACCGGCTTGGCGTTTAGGCACCAAAGCTGCAAGAAAATCAAGGTTTTGTAAATGATATCAGCCGGGTGCTTGATGATCTTGTGTTCAATCGACAACTTGTTGCGCACGTTCCAAAGTGCCCAAGATTGGGCAACAAAGAGATGCCAAACTACTCTACGCCGCTGACCCGACAGCGACGAAAGTAGGGCAAAGAAATGGGCAAAATTTCCCGGGCTCCAGCTACACCCTAGCAGCTGGCGAAACACACTCCAAGAAAACCTAGCCAAGGGGCAGGAAAAGAACATATGTGTAGCATCTTCGTCTGCGAGGCACAAAGCACACTTCCCATCCGAGGGACCCCTCCTAGTGGCAAGCTGCTGACCCGAAGGAAGCTTGTCAAGCACAAGTTGCCAGGAATTTTTTTTAATCTTCAGGGGTAATTTAGCCCCCCAGACATCTCTAAAATGCATCACTGACGCCCCTTGCGCCAGTTTTGCATACATAGAGGCCACACTAAAGTTCCCATGTTCTTCCAGGGACCAAGAAATCACATCCAAACCGTCTTGTAGAGCCGTTTCTTGAATGAGGCGACACACATCAGACCACTGCGCCACCCCCTCCTGATTCAAAGTCCGTCTAAGTTGTATCTGATTGCAGACTGTATCCGCCACCGAGGCATAAGGATTGGCACAAACCGCAAAGATCAAAGGAAATCTGTCGCTAAGAATACCGGCCCCATGCCAGTTATCTAGCCAGAACAGCGTCCGCTGGCCATTGCGGATGGAATGACGAGCCCCCAACTTGAAGAGGTGTTTGATCTTGTTAAAACTTTTCCAGAACTGCGAGCCCCCTCGGTTCGAACTCGCAAAGATGTCACTGTTGTTGTTCAAATACTTTGCCCGGACCAGCTGTGCCCAAAACGCATCCTCCTCCTGGAACAATTTCCAGATCCACTTTAACATCAAAGCCTTGTTCATTAGTTTTGAGTTGACGATCCCCAGACCGCCACACTCCTGCGGCCTGCAAACCGCCGGCCAATTAACCATATGGTATTTCCTTTTAGGACCTGACCGTTCACAGTAGAACCTTGCTCTATGGGAATCAAACTTATGGTGCACTCCGTCTTGCAGCAGAAACAGCCCCATCGAATACATTATGAGGTTAGCGAGGCATGAGTTGGACAAAATTAGCCTCCCCCCGTAGGATAAAAATCTGCCCACCCACGGCTCGACCCTGTCAGCCAGTTTTCGCACAAGGAAGTTCCATTGATCAACCGTTAATTTTCTATCCGCAATTGGGAATCCCAAGTAGGTGAAAGGGAAAGCTCCCAGCTTACAGTTAAGCATGTCCGCCACCGTTGGCGTTGTGCCCGAGGTTTATCTAGGACGATCACTTCACTCTTGTGAAAATTTATTTTGAGCCCCGACATATCCTCAAAACACATAAGCAGGAATTTCAAGTTGGCAATCGCTGCGTCATTGTCCTGAATCATTATCAAGGTATCATCCGCATACTGAAGATGGGTAATCCCCCCTAGGATAAGGTGAGGAACCACTCCTTGAATGTGCCCAGCCTCTGCCGCCGCCGTCAGGATCGCAAACATACCTTCCACCACAAAGTTAAACAGAATTGGAGAGAGTGGGTCCCCTTGACGCACTCCCCTTTTGTTCCGGAAAAACGGACCCATTTCACCATTGATCGCAATCGAAGTCTGTCCTCCCTACACAAGTTGCTCCAGCCTGTGAACCACCCCTGGATCAAAGCCTTTCCTGCGGAGCACCTCGGTGAGGAAGCTCCAGTTAACTCTGTCATATGCCTTTTTGAAATCGAGTTTCAGCAAGATGCCCCCCAGCTTCTTGCTTTTCAATTCATGGACAATTTCCTGTAGTGCCAACGCCCCATCAAGGATGAATCTTCCTTTAATAAAAGCAGTCTGGTTGGGGCTGATTATCCGATTCGCAACCGGGTCTAGTCTAACTGCAAAGGCTTTCGAGACCACCTTGAAGATCACGTTAATAAGCGCAATTGGGCGGAACTGAGAGATCTGATCAGCCCCCTGAACTTTAGGTATAAGAGAAAGCACCCCAAAATTAAGTCTCGAGATGTCGATCCTGCCCAGAATAAAATCGTTTAGAATGTGAAGCACCCCGTGCCGCACCAAGGGCTAGCATCGTTTGAAGAAGATGACCGGGAACCCATCCGGTCCAGGAGCTGTATCCGATTTCAAACCCATAACCAAAGCTTCAAGTTCTTCCTCCGAATAGGTGAGGGCCAGGTTCACATTTTCTTCCTCGCTCACACATCTAGCACCCCCCAGGTGTTAGGTGCCAAACCACACATGCGAGGAGCCTCTGAGCCCATCAGGGCTCGGTAGAACTCGTACACAAGTGTTGGAGTTATAAAAGCTGAAACATTATTATCACTGAGACATTTTTTTAGGTATTACTTCTCAAAACATTTTTGCTTGTAGTGTATAAAAAGGTGTCCTTTGAAAGTGTATAGCGAATCTATCACGGAACAACGAAATGGGAGCAGATCTTGCCATCAACCCAAATTCTATAAGACGGTCGTGTGATGATGTATACGTACAAGGAGTAATCAACCCAAAATCTATAAGAGCATCTCCAAGCATGTCCCTCAAATCTGCCCCAAACGCCCGGGCGGACAGCCCGGATGGCATTTGGGCCAAAATCCTTGACCCAACCAGCTCCCCTATAGTCAGCCCAAACGTCCGGGCTGTCCGGCACACCCCAAAGGCAGCCCATATGTAGGGCGGGTTTGGGGCCGTCCGGACGCGCCCGGACGCGTCTGCCACGTCGGATCTGTCAAGGCTGGCCTACCCAACTTTCCCCTCAAATCGGCCGGAATTCCCCTTCCACCACCGCTCCGTCCAGTTTTGCCCGCCCACTGTTCTCCGCCGCCGCCCCCGTCCGACCGCGCCGCCGCCCCCGAAGGCACAGACTCCGCGCCCAAGTCCGGGGCAACCGCCGGAGCCCTTTGGGAGCCGCCGGAGCCCGTTTTGACATAGTTTTCGGTACGTTTTACATCGGCGGACATCCACCTCGCTCTCAAAGTGTTTGTTGAAACGCCGGAGCCGGATTTTTGAGAAATTTTTCATGCATGTAGGCATGAATTCTTCGTCCGATGAGGACCATGATTACTTGGCCGTCGATGACTTCATTTACAAGGAGTTCGTCGAAGGGTCGAGTGATGAAGACAAGCTTGACGACGGAGACGAAGAGAACGCCATGTCCATGATGAGCATGCAAGAGGAATTGGAGAAGAAGGAGGAGCATGTTCTTAACTTCAAGGGATCAATTAAGGGGCGGATCACCGTGAAACGTGACATGCTCAAAGGAGCTCGAGATCTCTATGACGATTACTTCAAGCGTCCGAATCCGGTGTTTCATGAGGGTTTTTTCCGACGCCGGTTCCGGATGAGCTCAGGGCTGTTTGAGCGTATACAGGAGGAAGTCACAAAATATGATGATTATTTCAAGTTGAGGTATGATTGCTGCCGGAAGTTATCCTTCTCCCCTATGCAGAAATGCACCGCTGCTTTGAGGATGCTCGCCTATGGGAAAGCTGCTGATGCCGTAGATGAGTATGTCCGAATGGGAGAGAGTACATGCATTGAGGCTATGGAGCACTTTGCATATGCTGTCGTGAAGGTTTTTGGGCCAAGATATCTGCGAGAACCTAATGCTGAGGATACCGCAAGGCTACTTGCACTAGGAGAAGCAAGAGGATTTCCTGGAATGCTAGGTTCAGTGGATTGCATGCATTGGCAATGGAAAAACTGTCCAACGGGATTGCGTGGGCAGTACCAAGGGCACAGCAAGGAGGCTACAATTGTACTTGAAGCTGTGGCATCCCAAGACTTGTGGATTTGGCATGCTTTTTTTGGCATGCCCGGTTCTCACAATGATATCAATGTGCTTCAGCGCTCTCCCCTGTTCAAGAGGCTTTGTGATGGGGAAGCTCCACCATGCAACTACACCGTCAACGGACACGACTACACCATGGGTTACTATCTTGCAGATGGTATATATCCTCAGTGGGCGGCTTTTGTAAAAACTATAAGTAATCCCACTACTCCCAAAAGAAAAGCATTTGCAGCTGCGCAGGAATCAGTTAGGAAAGATGTGGAGAGGGCATTTGGTGTGTTGCAGGCTCGTTGGGGCATAGTTCGTGGAGCGGCTATGATGTGGGATCCGGAGGTTCTATGGCAGGTCATGACTTGTTGTGTAATTTTGCACAACATGATTGTGGAGGATGAGGGAGAAGGGGCTGCTCGCATTGATTTTGAGAAGCCCGGAGAACATGTCCACCTACCTGAACAAGAAGCAGAGTATGTCTTGCAATTTCTTGAGATGCATCGACAACTTCGTGATCAAGTTGTGCACACCCAACTACTCACAGATCTGGTGGAACACATGTATGTCTTCATGGGGAGGGACTGATTTGTCCGGCTACTTTTATTTGTTTAAGTACAATTATTAATTGTAATAACATGGTGTGAACTTTTTTAAAACATCAAAACTATCTCTATGATGGACGTTGCATGGCTTGCATGGATTTGGGCGTCAATTTTTGTGCATTGTGGTTGTAGGAGCCCAATTTTGGGGGTTGTCCGGTCGGTGTCCGCGGACGCGTCCGGGCGCGTCCGGGCGCAGTTTGGGGGGCGGATTTGAGGGCTCCGCTTGGAGATGCTCTAAGACGGGCGTGTGATGATGTACAAGTACAATGAGTACATAAATCGTGTGATGATCAAGCATTGACACTCTATTTTATTGTGCTTGATTTAAACGATTGTTCTAAACTAATTCATCTAATGCATTTCCTGTTCAACGAAAAAACATCACTCGGTGAGAACTTGCCTGTGGCAAGATGGTTAGGAGGGTGGTTGTACCCCTAGCCCACCAGAGTTCAAACCCCAGGTTTGACGCTGGTGTTTCTCATTTAGGCGGAATATTTTTCAGTGGGAGGTGACTTTCCCGTCGACAGCGAGACGCCTGTGGTGACTTCGTCAATCTCAAGACCTGATCCGCCGGCTCAGTCTCTCGGAGGTGCTCATAGGGGTAGGGTGTGCGTGTGTGCGTTCATAGGGGTGAGTGTATGCGCGTGTATTTGAGCGTCTGCGTTGTACTGTGTTTCACAAAAAAACATCGCTCGGTCTTATATTTATAATTACACTGAAATATGTGCGAAGCACATATGATTATGTTTGTAATTGAGCAAGAGGCCATCTTCCTGGGTTTTATCATTGCTTGCTTAGGAACATGGCATCCGTTAAGAGTGTGAGGCTGAATTGCTGATGCTATGTGAGCTTTCACCATAGAGGCGTTGAAGGATGGTCTATCAGCGGTCCATGTGACGTACGCTTATGGGTTCTCCATCATTTTGCTCACTAGTGTTGGTTTGATCGTTTGTCTCCTCTCGTTCCTTGATCCTCACCAGTATAACCTGTGTTAGTACATTGGGAGCAGAGATGTGGGGGAGCAGAGATGTGGGGGAGCAGTCGCTTTTCAGGTTGTCATGTTGTCAGTTTGTAGTTTTAGTAGGTTGGGTGAGTATTTTGGCAGGTCGGATGGTTGTTCAGAATTGTTCGGTTGTGGTTTTTTTTACCCGTTGTCGCACGACTTTCCGTTAATTAACCGGTCAACACTCTTATTCCTAGTTGATAAATATTAATTGGTCTTAATTGCCCCGTTAATAAAAATGTGCTCGACTTCAAATTAATAAATCCGCTATCGCCGCTGCTATTTGATTTGACCATTGAACCTATTTAGCTGCTGCTGCAGAGCGCTTCTGAGACAAAGCTTCTCTCTCCTTTGACGGAAAGATACCACAAGCTCATAATTTCCATGTATGCGGATGATGCGATCATTTTCCTTCGGCCTATCAGAGAAGACGTCCAAAACCTGTCACTCGTCCTCGAGAATTTAGGACAAGTTGCTAGGCTCCGCACTAATGTCGCCAACAACAGTATATCGTCAATCAGATGCGAGCAAATTGACCTTGACTTTGTTCTCCAAGACTTAAACGCAGCAAGGGTCCAAATTCCCATTATCTACCTGGGCCTAAGGAAAGTGGTTTTCAGGGTTTCAGAGAAGTTCCGAGATTTTTCGGTAAAGTATCAGAAAGTTCTAGACGGTTCTAGAGGGTCCTACAGTGGGGCCCACCTGCCCCAAAGGGTCCACATGGACCGAGGGGAAGTGCAGCAGCCCTAGTGGGCCAGCCACACCAGCCCCCCTTGGCCCAATGCGGCTAAGGAAGTGGGGGCAACCCTAAACCTGTTGTTGGTAGAAAATTTTGACCATAAAAAATTACTGTCGTTGGTTCAGTTTATACTCTACAAGTTTCTATAAATAGTGAATTTCACTTTGGCACATGGGAGCATATCCTCCTGCCACCAACATTTTTTTTTGAAATGTTAAAAAATTCAAAAACAATATGATGCGTACACCTCTACATTCTATGTGTGCATAACTGCATACCAAGTTTCGCACAAAAGCAACATTTTTATTGGTTTATGTAAAAGACAAAAAAATGTCTTGTGAAAAGTCTTTTTAGCACTGATTTGTTTTTTACACATGACACAAAAATTGTTGGTACTTTCCTAACGACTTTATGAGCACATAAAAGATCAAGACATACACGCGGAATTTTTTATCGCAAGTTTGCAACATTACAAAATACGTTTATATATATATATATATATATATATATATATATGTCTACATACCTAAAACTGTTCATATTCCATCCTGGTGCCCATGCTCCTAGGTGCCCCATCTGAGCTTCCTATATATATATATATATATATATATATATATATATATATATATGTGTGTGTGTGTGTGTGTATTTTTAAACCGGGAGCATATGCTACCGGCAGCCAAAACGCCTCTCCCATGCTTACTTAATCACACACTAGAACCCGCGATTGAGATGTTTGTTACATAATATTTTTTATATTGTTACCATAAGTACGTATAAATTTTATAGATTATGTGCTGCAACCAAATAGTTTAAAACATACTTTTGTTACAAAATATAAGATATTTAGTACAAACAAAAACACATCAGCTTATTTAGAAATATTTCAGCTATGTGGTAAAACTATGCGAACAAACATAAATTTTACTTGTATTACCGTAACAGGCTAAAAACAAGATATGGAGAAGTATAAAATTTTAGTATAAATTGTATTTATTTTGAGTCACCCCAGGTTCGAATTTTCATTGGGCTAGCCTTGCTTGGCATGCCCATCGAGGTACTGTTGCACGGTCTGCCACAACGCAAGCCTGAAACGACGTCTTTCTCTGTCTTCCTCCGCCGGTCTGCGCGTCGAGGCTCCCACGTAGTTTACCTCTGTATCCAAGACCCACACCTATACGTCGATGTAGTGCGGCCACTGATGTCTACGTGTGCTTCTATTCTTGTAGACAGTGTTGGGCCTCCAAGAGCAGAGGTTTGTAGAACAGCAGCAAGTTTCCCTTAAGTGAATCACCCAAGATTTATCGAACTCAGGGAGGTAGAGGTCAAAGATATTCCTCTCAAGCAACCCTGCAATTAAGATACAAGAAGTCTCTTGTGTCCCCAACACACCCAATACACTTGTCAGATGTATAGGTGCACTAGTTCGGCGAAGAGATAGTGAAATACAAGTAATATTGATGATTATAAGTAGTAACTGCAATCTGAAATATAGATGGCAGCAAGCAAACATGTAGCAGAACTTGATGTAAACGGTGTTTCAATGCTTAGAAACAAGGCATAGGGATCATACTTTCACTAGTGGACACTCTCAACAATGATCTCATAACTGAATAAGTAAAAGCTACTCTTAAACACTCTCTTGTTGGATAACAAACACCATTCATTGTGTAGGGCTGCAAAAGCACACCTCAAGCCGGAGTAAACAAGCGCCACAACGTCATAAAGGAATCACACACGGTGCACACACTGTCACCTTTACACCGTGGAGAGTACCGGAGTTCATATTAAAATAACCTATAGAGTGCATAATAGATAAAGAATAACATCTACATATTCAACTAGATTAGCACAACTGAACACAAGTAAATACTGCTCGGGATTATTCTCCTTCTTGATAACACAAGAGTACTACGTGTAGGGATGCAAAAGCACTCCTCAAAGTCTGAGTAAACAAACACCACAGTTCCCAAGAATAAGCCATGATAAATATCTAAATTATTCATAGAGTCACACAAGTACCCACACTGTCACCTTGATACCGTGTTGTCACAACGACTCCAGAAACTAGACAAAATCACTTGAGTAGCATAAACATTATTAATGTATTCAGCGATACTAGCAATACACACGATCACATAAAGATCACGCCATGGGAGAGAGAGATGAACCACATAGCTACCGGTAGAGCCCTCAGCCTCGGGGGAGAACTACTCCCTCCTCATCATGGGAGTCAGCAGCGGCGATGAAGATGGCGGTGGTGTCGATGGAGATGACTCCGGGGGCAATTCCCCGTCCCGGCGGCGTGCCGGAACAGAGACTTTTGTCCCCCGAAACTTGTCGTCGATGGCGGCGGCGCTACGGAACTCTTCGTGGAATATGGCTTGGTTTTTTAGGGTTTTCGCGTCTGGGGCAATATATAGGCGAAGGGGCGGCGTCGGTGGAGGCCCGAGGGGCCCACACCACCTGGTGGCGCGGCAAGGGGGCCCACCGCGCCGAGGTGTGGTTTGGCCACCTCGGCGCCCTCCTTCGTCTCTCCTTCGGACTCCGTGACGGTGCTGGAAAAATAGGGACGTGGCCTTTTGTTTCGTGCAATTCCGAGAATATTCGCAGAAGTAACTTTCTGAAACCAAAAACAGCAAAAAACAGGGAACTGGCACTTCGGCATCTTGTTAATAGGTTAGTCCCAGAAAATGCATAAAAGTGTTATGAAGTGTATATAAAACATGTAGCAAATGGTATAATATAAGCATGGAACATCAGAAATTATAGATACGTTGGAGACGTATCAGCCACCATAGGCAACTCCTCGCGTATTAGCTCACGTGATGTCATACATGCTCTTGAAGGACATATCTGCCTTCTATGTTGCCCTAGGAGAGGAAGGTGGCCCTCAACCTCTCACCATCCACAGGTCATCATAATCAGTACCAACATGCTGTTTGCGAAGTACCATTCCCACCGCAAAGTTATTGACCATGCCGATCTGCTCGACACAGTGAGTGAACCTTTGGAGGCGGTACTAATAGTGAGTGTGCAAACATATTTTGTTGTAGACGAGTGGTTAGCGCTGGCTAATCTCCAAGATCATGCATGGCGTGTGGTGCTGCATTACCTCAATGTAGATATGCATTCAAAGTATGGATGTATATTTGATTTGCTATTGCGCAAACAATGTGATGCGAGTTTAACCTTTGGTTGCATATGCTTTTTTAATATCATAATATATTTTCTGTGAATCTGATGGTGATGCGATAATAACACATATATTTTTTTCCACGATGCTCTATTACTTTGAAATGATTGCTAACTGTCTAGCCTAACCTTTTTATTTCACGTGTTTGGAGAATACTAGCCCTAAAAAATATTCACATTCAGATCATGATTTTATCAACAGTTTTATGGCATGTAATCATTCTCTTGGTGTCATGCCTGTATTAGTACTTAATACAAGCTTCCACGGAATATATTTGATTCAAAAGGTAATACAACAGCTTGCTGACGGCAATCTTTTAATTCAATTCAAGTAATTTGAGGATTATAATCTGGTTGTATTTTGATTATGCGTTTCAACTTTCAATCTATTTACTATTGGTAGTTATTTGGTTGTTGACAAAAGTGGTACAATGATTGCTAGCTTATAGTGCTGCAAATGGTCCTTGTAGGACCCTAGTAAATCCCGCTGATGTCAAGTTTGGTTAGTTCGTTTTGTTTGTTTGCAAATGTAGTTTCTCTCTATTTTGAATTGTTAGTTTCACTTTAAATGTATCGTTGCGTTGAGCTCCTGGCATGGCTAGGATATATTCCAATTTGTGCATCTACATGTTAATTCTAACATAAATAGCCGCTAAATGTACCATATCACATGTCATGTGCTTCTATCGAAATTTGTACTCATGTAATATTATATAGGTGAAGCAATACTTGTCGCCATGTAACATATCACATGTCATGTGCTCATGTAGGTATCGATATGCAACATAAGTACACATATTTGTCCGCCCCACTCCCCTAATATGCCATTTTTTTTTGCAAGCTAACAGTTTCTCATTTATAAATAAAGAACAAGATACAAAGTACGCATACACCGATTTTACAGATCTGGAAAGATAGGATAAACCTATGTGACAAACCAACGCCTATCCCTCTCCTTCGGCACCACCGTAGCAGCCACCAAAGAGAAGCGAGAGAGATCACCTCTTCACCGAGCTCGACGCGGCACCATCGCTGATCAACAATTTTTTGGACCTCCAAAGTAGTTTGTCATAGGACAAACCATTGTCGTTGAACGAATTGGGAGGGTCTACCAAGGGAGCCCCAGTTGGCCCCTCATTTGGTATTGTAGAATTACGTAGCTATCGTACCGAGGCAAGTGTACACACACAATGCCACGTTGTAGATTAGAGAGAAAGAGGAGTAGAATAGAGATGGAGGATGGATGGTGATTTTACTTGCGTGCCTCTCATCGAGGAGAATATATATGAGGAGAATTTTTGTTACTACCTGGACCCGGTGACTTGTGTGATCAGATCGTGCATGACCTAACAATGGAGGGATATGAGACTAATTCCAATGGTGCTTACCGCCATGGGAGACGAGGGTGAAACATGTCGGTGCCGGAGACGAGGCGGACGAGAAGACCAAGGGTATGAGTAGCTGACATAGGGGAGGAGTTGGTCCCCGGTGTCGGAGATCTCGGACCACGATAATACGTCTCAAACATATCTATAATTTTTAATGTTCCATGTTGTTATTATACCAATTGCTACATGTTTTATTTACACTTCATAGCATTTTTATGCATTTTCTGGGACTAACCTATTAACAAGATGCCGAAATGTCAGTTCCTGTTTTCTGCTGTTTTTCTCCTTCAGAAAGGCTAGTCGCAAAATATTCTCGGAATTGGACGAAAATCAACGTGTGCAAATATCTCATCGGAAGACTCCAGAAGCCAGAAGGGAGACGGAGTGGGGCCACGAGGCAGCCACGCCACCCTAGGGCGCGACCCACCTGCTGGTGGCGCCGAGGGGTGGCGTGGGCCCCTCGGGTGCCTCCCGACGCCGCTCTTTCGCCTATTTATTCCCTTCATCCCGAAAACCCTAAAGACGCCGATCATATTCCACGAAAAGTTCCGTCGCCGCCGTCGTCGTCAACCCTAGATCGGGAGGGTTCTGAAACTCTTCCCGGCACCCTGCCGGAGGGGAGATCCTCACCGGAGGCCTCTACACCGCCATGGCTGCCTCCGAAGTGATGCGTGAGTAGTTCATCCTTGGACTACGGGTCCATAGCAGTAGCTAGATGGTTGTCTCTCCACCTTGTACCTCCATGTTTAGATCTTGTGAGCTGCCTAACATGATCAAGATCATCTTATTGTAATGCTACATGTTGTGTTTGCTGGGATCCGATGAATATTGATACTATGAGCAAGTTGTTTATCAATCTATCTATTTATGTTGCTTATGATCTTGCATGCTCTCCGTTGCTAGTAGATGCTTTGATCAAGTAGATGCTTGTAACTCCAAGAGGGAGTATTTATGCTAGATAGTGGGTTCATGCCTCCAGTAATCTGGGCTCGAGATGACAGAAACGACTAAGGCTGTGGATGTGCTGTTGCCACTAGGGATAAAACAATGATGCATTGTCTACGTGTCATTTGCATTGTTTACATTACACACTTTACTTCATGCAATAATCTGTTGTTGCAACTCAATATCGGAAGGGGTGCGGATGCTAACCGGAAGGTGGATTATTTAGGCATTGATGCGTTGGATAGCAAGTCTATGTACTTTGTTGTAATGCCCAATTAAATCTCATAATAATCATCTTGTCATATATTGCATTGTCATGCGCTCATTATTTGTCAATTGCCCAGCTGTAATTTGTTTACCCAACATGTTAGTTATCTTTTATGGAGAGACACCACTAGTGAACTGTGGACCCCGGTCCATTTCCTCATACTGATAAAACCACCAACTGCAATCATTTGTTCTCTATTACTTTCTGCACTCATTACTGTTTTCCACACAATACGTTTAATCCTTTGTTTTTAGCAAGCCGGAGAGACTGACAACCTCTCTGTTTCGTTGGGGCAAAGTAGTTTGCTTGTGTTGTGTGTAGGTTCCACGTCAGTTGCGCCACTGACAACCTTCTGAAGAACCTATGTGTCCTCCTGGTTCGATAAACCTTGGTCATATTTCAAGGAAAAACTGCTGCTGCACTACATCATACCTTCCTCTTGGGTCTCCCAATGAACGTGTGTTGTCACGGTCAACAAGCAGATCTTCTGGTGCTGCTGCTGGGAAGTAATAAAACACTCTACCGTTAACACGCCATCACACGACAGTCAGAGATCTTGGTCCATGATGCTGCTGGTGCCGCGCTCAGCAGATCTAAGTCACCGCCATCGCCGTCGGTGCCGAAAATTAAGGTGGGATTTGTTCTCCCGTTGGAGGTGACCAACTAAACGTAGATGAGATTAGATTTCGCATCATACCAAGTCATCAGTTTTTGGTTTCCCGTCGTCTGCATGCATGCTTCCCCGCTGTAGATGCTCTTATGCTCGATTCGACATGGCTCCAGGAAATTTTCAGAATTGAACTTCTAGGGCGTGTTTGGTTGCTAGCATGGAAATTCGGCCTTTTGCATCTGTGGCCCTAGCGGGCCTGGCTCTGGAAAAACGTGGCATGAGCCATGTTGTGTAGCCCGTTTGGTTGTCAACAATGTTCTGGCCAGGCCCGTTTGCCTCGGTGCAAATTTCTAAGCACACGCTGTTTGGTCGAATGTGTTTGTTTCACAGCCGCAAACGCATGGTGTTTGGTTGCTAAACGTTGCTACTTCCAGTCACCACTTCTCACTAGTGGTGACCTTACCACGTCAAAGTTCATAGTACACTCCTAGCTACTAGCAAATGGTAGTTCATCACGACATCATAGTTAACCTAGCTACTAGCAAATGGGTAGTTCATGAGGACAAAGTTCACCTTCACCGTCACCTTCTGCACCTTCTTCTTCTTCTTCTTCTTCTTCTTCTTCTTCTGCTCCTTCTTCAGATTCTGGTGTCACCTCTAGCGTTCCACATTGCGTCAGCCCACTCCTGCCTCTTGCTCCTCCAAGCTTCTTGGTCGTGTGCGTCGACGCCATGGCCAAGATCATCATTGGTATCAGGTGTCACATCCTCCTCTTCCGGGAAGTACCCATCAATACCCCAACCTAAGATCCAGTTATGAAGAATGCAGCATGCAAGAACCAACTTAACTTGGGTGGGGAATAGGTGGAATGGTTTCTGATCCAGGATCTTGAATCTGTTCTTCAGAGCAGCCAATACCTTCTCAACTGTAACCCTAAGGCTTGAGTGTCGCAGATTGAACAATTCCTTTGCATCCTTAGGGTAGTTCCTTGAAGAGAACTCGTTGAGGTGATACCTGGTACCACTGAATGGTGGAAGAACACCTGGGCGACAAGCATATCCTGCATCTCCAAGGTAGAACTTGCCATTCAGAATATTGATCCCATCTGGTCGACTCATGCTGTCAGCAAGGATGCTAGCATCATGAGCAATCCTTCCCAACCAGCTAGCACATATGTGAACCTCATGTCGAAATCGACAGCGGCAAACACATTCTGGCTGGTGTAATGCTTTCTACCCCTGTATGCCGCAGACTCTGACCTTGGCACTCTAGCAGTGACATGAGTGCCATCAATTGCACCAATACAATCCTGTTGACATGAACATTGTGTTAGGTTAACACTGGATACATGAACAATGTCTGTATGCAAGGAAGAACTAGGAAATCTGGTGTTCTTACCTTAAAGTATGGATACTACCTGTGACTCTGTCGAATCTTCGGTGGAGTTTGGCCAGTTGGTGCCTTGATCATCTCTGCTCTGAGCTCTCCAACAGCGTACAGAACTTGCTTGAAATAGCGAGATATAGTCTCACTAGATTTCCTGAAAGTGCTGTGAATCACTCTGAACCTCTGGTTATGACCAACAACATGAAGGAACATTGTCACTTGCTCGTCTATAGAGGTGTGGATGCTATCTTTCAGCCACCCTCTGGAACGAAACGTCTCCACGAGCTTGCTAAAAGGAGCTCTGCCCATTCGCAGCATGTTCACGGCCTCGACCTTGTTGTTGTTGTAGATGTAGTTCAGATTTGCAATCCTCTCCTGGTCTCGGCGGAACAATGGACCATACCTGATTACACCCCTGTAATTGCGACGTACTGCTCTATGATGGACTAAGAGGAGCCAGACCTGCATCACAGCTATGAGTGTCGCGGCCTGAATGATGAGCGGCATACGAGCTTCTCCGTCCTAGTGAAATCAAGATCACGGTGCTTGTATGAGTGGGCGGGCGAAATCTAGGTAGTATGTACATCTAACTACTTTTCTACTCTAAGATCCAGGCGAAATCAAAGGTGCTGCTGTTCGACTCTAAGATCCAGCCGAAACCTTAGTGGGGAATACTGCTTACCGCCATGGGAGAAGAGAGGACCGAGCTGTCGGTGCCGTCGAGGTGGCGGAGGAGAGTCACATCTTGGTCCTCGCCGCTAGCGGTTTTGCCGTCGCCTCCAAAGATCTAAGTCGCTGAAGCTTCCGCCGCCTCCATCGATGCCGATTTAGTCTGGTCTCTTCTTCCCTTTCCGGTGACAGACTAAAGAGGGGGGTGAGAGTAGCGTTGGCGCCATACGGCCGCACCAATTTTTCGTCTCCCGCCATCTCCATGGCTGCATCCCCGCGGCTCCGCGCGCACGAGATTCGCCGCTACTGTACTGGCCTGAAGGTGGCTCTGGAAAAACAGCCGATTCGAGCGTTTCCCTTGGGCCTGTCTGAGGGGTATTTTAAGGTTCGTGCGCGTGCGGGACAAGCGAAAACGTGGGCAGCCAAACGGCCCATTTTTACACCCCAATACCTGTTTGGGGAGGGCGTGGGCTACCAAACACGGCCTAGTTGAGCTAGATTTTTCGGTGTTTTGAGTATTGTGCGAATACCGACCTGCACCTCATGCCGGCAACAGGCAACCCACTTCTGCATTGCATCGCTCCGCATGTTCGGATGGGCAACCAAACACGGCCCAAAGTTTTTCCACTCGGCACCGCTTTTCTCACCGCTCCCCAAACCTTCTCCCTGAAAAAATCTGGCCATCGTTCGTTCCCGCGCCTTCCTTCCCCAAACCCCAAACCCTAGCTTCCCCAGCCACGCCACGCAGCGGGATGTCCTCTCCCTCCCCGTCTCGCCGCCGTCGAGGCAACCGTGGCGGGCGACGCGGCCGCAACCCGCCATCACCGGTGGTGCGGAGGAGGAGACGAGGGACTGGGCGGAGCTGCCGCTGGACGCGATCTCGGCCATCCTCCACAAGCTCGACCACGTCGACGTCCTGATGGGGCCCGGCCAGGTGTGCCGCTCCTGGCGCGGCGCCGCCCGCGACGAGCCCGAGCTGTGGCGCCGCGTCGACATGCTAGGCCACGCCGAGCTCTCCAACCGGCTCAACCTCCACGGGATGGCGCAGGAGGCCGTCCGCCGCAGCGCGGGGAGGTGCGAGGCGTTCTGGGGCGAGTGCGCCGGCGACGACGACTTCCTCCTCTACCTCGGTGACCAGTGAGATTTCGCCCCCCGCCAACCCACCCCTAGTTCCCCAATTTTTTGGGCTTGCGTTTGGTTTGTTTCGAAATGGCAAATCAGTCTGTTCCCCTGTGCCCACTCCTCATTAAAATGGAGAGGAATGCTTAGCTTCCTTGCAGCAAAAAATTGATGTGGCAACTGGCAACATCAGCCTATGCATCGATCTGGCAACTACCTCAGCCTGGATCTTCACATATTAGTTTCCTAATACTATAGGAAATGCTTATTTGTTCTGTTTTGAAATAGAAGAATACAGTTGTGAGTTACTACATTTATAGTATTGCCTCTGAGCGGTACCTGGTGAAACATTCGAACTGGCAATAGTTTGAGTTATTTTAATTGTTTAACACAACGAACTCAGCTGAATATGCCAGAGTACAGAATTTATCCTAATTCGAAACCTGCAAACAAGATATCGTCCCTAAAATGTTCTCTGTCAAATCTGACAGTAACCATCAAGTGAGTTTTGAACAAAACCTTCTAAATGTTGTACCTGCGATTCTATGAAATCATTTGATTTTTATGAAATGCTCGTTTCATGGACTGTGATTGGAGCTACGCAGATATGTCAAAACAGGCATTCTAGCTATTTCTACAGAATGCTTATACCTTTATATTTGCACGGCATATTGATTGCCTATTGAGATCCAAGTGCTATATTTGCAGGGCACTGTCTCTGAAGAGTCTTCGTCTCATTTCTTGCGATGATGTTTCTGATGAAGGATTTACAGAGGTGATACAGAAGTTCCCTTTGCTCGAGGAGCTTGAGCTTTCATTGTGTCCATATGTGGGTGAGAGTGGTGTGTTTGGGGTTGTTGGCAAAGCATGTCCACAACTGAAGCGCTTCAGACTGCATAGGGACGGGTTCTACTATCTTGATACTAGAGACTACGACATGGACGAGGAAGCCCGGGGGATTGCAACTATGCAGGAGCTACGCTCTTTGCAGCTGTCTGGCAACCGCATCACCAATGAAGGACTGGCAGCCATCCTGGACAATTGCCGCCACCTGGAGACCCTTGACATTCGTCGCTGCTTCAATGTCAACATGGATGACACCCTGCGTGCAAAGTGTGCCAGGATAAGCTCAGTGAAGCTTCCCCATGAACCGAGTTGATGACTACGACTTTCAGGTTGAGAGCCCTTTTTGGGTGGGTTCAAAGCCCTGGTTGGGTGACTATATGGGTACTGGTTCTGAATACGAGCTAGATTACGAGGATTACTGTGATCCTTCCGCTACCTTGATGGTGTGTATGAGTGACGAGCCTATGAAGTAAATTCCACAGGGATGTTGTGATCGAAGTGGTTGGACGATTTCACCTTTTTGCTGAAGTATCTACACTACTCTAGGCATGCTCTGTACTTTGCTGCTTCTGCTAGTGGCATGGATCTGGTTTTTTTTGTCGCCGCTAGAATATCATAGACAGTCCTCCGTGCATCGTCCAACCATCTTGTGAAACATGTGTGTTTGTAGTAGTCCTTCACCTTTGCAGTTCAGACGAAGTTCCTGTGAAATATGCTTTGTTGTAGGTACTGGCTTTTTTTAGGGAATGTACCAAGTACTGGCTTGTTTAGTTCTCAAAAAGACTCTGACCTGTTTGATCAATACTTGTCCCTGTGATGGATGGATACTTACTGTTGTGCTCGTATTGTTGCTTCAGAAGCTCTCAAAACTGTCAGGCGACTTTGGTTGTGCGCCGGCTTCGTTTGCTGCAGATTTTTCTTGATAAATGATTGCTGCAGCTCTTGGCCCTCGAGATTGGAGCTTCCCAGCGACTGTTGTATGACCTCTGCTCGGATTGCGTTGGTATCCTACTACGGGTCTGTTCTTGTGCTTTGGTTCAGGGTCTCCTTTGGGGAAACGACTCGTGGACAACTAGGTGATACTGCTTGTACCGCGAAGGAGTTTTCTGTTAGACCCGACCCTGAACAAGGCCTGGCTGTTTCCTGAGTCCATCAGCACCCGGCGACACGGGGAGCTTCCAAGGCAGCGCTCTTCCAAACCGAGGCGGCCGTCGAGACGGCGACGGCAGCTTCCTAGCCTCATATAGACATAGCCTGAGGTCCGCCGCTGTTGACGAGACCGAACCCTTTCCGTATACAAACCCTATAATCTCCAACGGTTTCGAAGACAGGAAAGGCGTCGGTTTGGGTTTTACCAGCTCGCCGATCTACCACTCCTGTCCTACGCCGCCGACTGCAGCGGCACCAGTTAGCAGCAGGTATAACATTACTGTCATTGTGATCAACTACTGGAGTAAATTGATGTTGATGGATGGGTATATGCAGTATGATAAGATTCCATCTATGCACATCTAATCTAAGCCAATAGCTCGATCTTCAGTCTTCTTAAAATAAAACACTGATTTTGTCTTCTCCTGTTGTTCTCTGTTTTGATAAAATTGTATTATTATATCAATTTCAGTGTGACTAGGTTACTGACCACATATAATCTGTCAATTTAGTCTGCTGCAGCAGCTCATGTGAAAAATGTCTAGCGGACGCCACCACCCTGCAAAAAGGAGATTGACTGTGTGTCGTCGTTGGACAAATGCACTGCTAAAAGAAGCAAATGTCGGCCTGTTATCCATAGTCTCCCGGAGGTAGCTTCGAGGACATAAAATTTGAAATAGTCTGAATATCATTTGTTGTCTTCATCCACTTCTTCTTTTGACATCTAGGGTATTATGATCTGGTACGTCTTGCTTGTACTAAATTTTCTCTGTGCTCATCTAGGGTATTATGTATGACATAGTATCAAAGCTGACACTGAAGGATGCTGTCAGGACCAGTTTAGTGTCGACAAACTGGAGGCGCCTGTGGGCATTCCATCCTAATTTATGCTTCGACAGTCATACCATCCTGAACTGCGAGCCAGGCAGTGGTAGAAGACACAGATTCATCAGGCGTGTCAATGCTGTCTTGGAGTCCCATAGTGGCATAGGGCTAATGAGATTGAAGATCGCGTTTCCTCTTGATACGAGGCACACAAAACATTTGGATCGATGGCTCAGTTTCGCACTTGATTCCAGGGTATCTGAAGTTGCTATTGATCTGCTCCCGGTGGTTATTGTGGGTTTTCCCAGGTCTTGGGAGGAAACATACACCTTACCGTTTCATATGTTTAGAAATCAAGATGCATCATATATCGAGTCACTTTAGCTTGTATGTGTGTCGTTGATGCCACCCCACGATTTTGGTGGCTTTGTGAATGCTGGATCTCCAATATGTTTACATGCTGGCAAGAGATCTTGAGTTGCTCTTGTCCAAGTGCAACGCATTGGAATGTTTGCGCTTGAGTTGTTGCTACCCGCTGCTTAATTTAGAAGTTCAGCAACCAAAAGCCGACTACGTCATTTGTCTGTTCGAGAGTTTCGGCAGCAGGGTATGGAATTCAATGCTCCTAATCTTGAGAAATTCGAGTATTCAGGTGACGCCATACCTATTACACTCGGTAAATCTTTGAAGTAACAGAAGCCACTGTGACGCTCATGGAGTATGATGACACTCTTGAACATGTCTTCACTGAAATTCCGAAGACCCTGTCTCGTGTGGAGACATTGTCTATGAACACTTGCATGAAAACTATGGTACTTTGCCAACCAGTGGGATTATATGCATGCATGTTTTGTTTTCATGTATGGAAAAAGGGTATTGTCATCTAAATGCTGTTTTTGTATCCTTTAGGTGGTTGGATTTTCAAAATCTCTGATGAAATTCACTCATCTGACAAAACTGGAGGTGACTGTAACTATTCTTGGGGACTCGAGACAGAGAACTGGGATTCTTCGTTTAGCGAGTCTTCTAGAGGTGGCCCCACATCTGCAAAGGCTCGAGTTAAATGTAAGTTTCCGCATGTCTCTTGTTTATCTTCTACTAATACAAACTCTGTCTAATTAATGCCCGTCATATATCCGACAACATGGAACCGTAATTCGAATTGTTAAACTATTTTTACATGGAGCATAGCAGTAAGTTTCAGTCTCTTATGCTGATTGTGTTGTTATCTAACTTTCGACAACCTTTATATTTTCAGATGCTTCCACATACTACCGTAGAGTTTTCCAGCACAACTCAAGCTAACTGGCATGTTCAGCCGTGTACCCACCGTCATCTTGAGCGGGTCATAGCTTCAGGGTTTCTCGGTCTAAAAGGTCAGCTTGAGCTGGTATTGTATATCCTTGACAACGCGATGGCCCTGAGGCGGCTGTCGATAGAAACGAGGTTGACGGCATATTGTCGTGTCTTTGGACACTGGCCAGGGTTAGATAATGATATAGGAAGAACCTTTTGCCTGAAGACTACCCTGATGTGCAGATTGAGATCTTCTGAATGCCTTTCTTGCAGCTTTGTTTCTTAGTATATTTATGTCGAGAAAATCCTGGTCGCATTTGTGCCAGCCACAAGTCATGTTCTCTACTACTACTAGGGAGCTGAATGGAAACTGCAAGGACCTGCTGATTCAAGATACTCACGTTTGGGCTGTGCGTCTGAAAAACTGATGCATCTATATATATATGCTCCGGGCTTGCTATGCATGTTCAGGAGAAAGATTTATGTAAAAAATATAGTTGAATAGGGAGATTTATAATCCACTTTCAATGAATGTGAAAATTTTGGACACTGTTTGCTACAAATATATTGTAGCTACGCATAAAATTTTGGACACTGTTTGCATGTAAAGGGATTTTTTTTCCCTAGCTTGAAATTCTGTACATAACACTCTATTCTATCTAATCGGGTGACATATACAACCGTCTTAAACGTCAAAAAAAAAGTAAGGGAAGATTCTGTGTTCCTCCACAACACGTGTTAGTTAACAGAGCTATGGCAAGTAATGGCTTCACTTTCTTCATGCTTCATGGTACTCTTGAAAAGACAATTATTCTCCAAAGTTGGTGTTAGCGATTGCTAAAACGTGTCATTGTTAATCGCATCATCAATTGCCACTATTGAAATTAGCGCCCAAACACAATCGTCCCGCATTGCTCTCAGGGAGGCGGCATGGGCGCAAACCCTAGCCGCCGCACCTGAACCTCCACCCCTCTCCCGCCCTCTCGCTGTCAGCGGAAGTCGTGCCATGGCTTATTCTATCCTAGGGTCTGGACGCTATGACTCCCCCCCCCCCCCCCCCACACACACAGAGACTTTAATCTCGCAGCTTATTAGAGTTGTTATCCTTAACGATCAAAATGTGTCGCTCGACTTTACTCGTTAAACTCACGAGTTCAAGATAAATGAGCCGAGTTTTTAACAAGTCGAGTAGCTCCGAGATTCGAGTTTTATTTCCGGCCCTAATCACACCCCAGTTGTGTTTGTCATGAAAAACTGCTATCTTGGCGTTTTTTTTTTGAACTGATCTTGGCGGTTTTGAATAGTGGTATTCTGGCTATATTCTCTAGAAAATAAATGGTACTACAAACAGGCCAGATCGCGGGGCCCATATGCCAGCAGACTAGCCACGCTTACCGGCAAACCAGCTGATCCCTCCCCAATTCTCAAAAAAAAAAAAAAACTGATCCCTCCCCGGTTGCCAGTTCCGGCCACTGAAAAAAATGGCGGAGACTGCCGGCGACGAGACTCCACCGCTACCTTCGTCTTCCGGCGCCGGTGAATCCTCTCTCTACTCGTCCCCTCCTTCGCCCATCGCCCCCGCCGGCGACAAGACGCCGCCACGAGCGACGAAGCCCGGCACGAAGCGCCTCGCCCTCACCGCCTCCGTCCTCCTCTCCTTCCTCGTCGGTACTAACGCCCACCTCTCTAAATTAACCAGAGTTTTAGGGTTTTTTTCTCTTCTCCGTATAACCCTTGCGCATCTCGTTTTCTCTCTCCATAGGACTGCCCTTCTGCTCAAATCCACCGAGATCCACCGGTCGCCGCTGCCCTCCGATGCAATTGCCGACCTCTCCCGCCGCCTCCACTCCAACCCTCCCTCCTTTCCCTGCGGTATCCATGCTGTCTTCCTTCGCTCCGGCCCAGGCTCCTCCGTTGCCTCCCTTACCGATCAGCTCGACCGGGCAATCTCGATCCAACCCACGCTCTCCTCGCGTCTTCTACTGCCGAGAACATCTCCGTATCAGTCACTGTCCAGTCGAAAGGTAGTTGCACTAGCAGCAGTGTGGGTTCACCTTGGCGATGTGGCTCTGTGACCAGCGAGGACTCGGTCCGCGGTGATGAGGTGTTCGATGAATTGCTGCACTCTGCGTTGGGTGGTGATGATGGGGATGGGATGAAGGTTTACACTGTTGTCATTGTCGAGAGAGATGATGAGAAGACAACGAGGGTTGTGATCGGAAAGCACCGTCACGCTTGGGTGGTTGGGAAGGTTGACGAGGCTGAGGCCGTGTCACTTATTGGCAAGGTATTCATCAAGTATTTCATGAATAGTGGTACTGAGGAGGGTGAGACAGGCATTGGAAAAGGAGAGCTCATGCCAGTTGGGTCAGACAGGAATGTTGTTCTTTCGTTTAGCTTGTTGAATGCTGATCCAAGTGATTGGGTTTATGATTGGTAAGAACAAAAACTTGAGATATGATATGCAAATTAGTTCTGCTGGTGATGTTCCCATCTTAATCTGCAATTCTGCATTTCTAGAAAATATCAAAATATAACTTGTCCTGATGTGAGCGACTATGATCATCTGTTAGCTTCCTTGTTTAGAATCAATTGCAGTTTCTGTCATTGTAGTTAGCTAATTTCAAACATCCGTATCCTATTATTGCTGCGGTGTTGGATTTCTTACGGTTATGCGCCTCACATGTAGGGATTTTGAAAATATTGGTGAGAGGATGCTGAATCCTGTGGTTGAGGCATTGCGACCAATTGCTGATATTAATGTGGAGAGCCAGGTGCATATTTGCCTTATTTGGGCTAAACTTGTATCCTCTATCTCTCATGAAGGTGCCAATATTAAAGTACTGTACAACTGCTCCTTTTCATTTCAGGTTTTGTACCACACTCCAAAGTCTGCCTATTCTCATTCTGATGATAAACTAGGTGGCAATGTCCTTAGTATGGGAGACATTCCTTTCTTTGTATGTTCCTGACTTGCTATGGCGAGTAATCTATTCTTACTCGTTGCTGCGTTCTTTGAGTACTACTTGTTAGTGCCTGTTTAAGTTTCAACTGCACTAATTTAATTGTTGCGATAAAATTGACAGGTGAACTCAAACGAGTGGCACTTGGATACATCGCTTTCAGCTACAGGACGATCAAAAGTTCTTCAGTTTGTGGTGTATGCCCTTACTTTTAGATCAGAGTTGCATCTTAAATTTGTATTGTACCTTTGCATGAGATGCTATGATTTGTGTTCCTAAACATATTTAAAACACGAGCATGACTCCTTTCCCTTTTTCTTGTCCCTGCTACTCTTGCCTCTCTTTATAATTATACTCTTTTGTCCTGTCCCAACTCCTGAGGTGCTCCCATTGCTTTTACGCCACCGTAATCCCCTCTTTTTTCCTGTAAACAGTACCCTTTGCACAATAATCATAGTTTTAACCCAGAATTCTGATTTTCCAAGTGTACATGGACATAGGACGATATCTTTAAAAGATCTAATTACCAGGTTTAACATAGATTTTATGAACTTATTGGATGCTCATTTAGTTTTTGTTCTGTAATTAACAGGTATGTTCCATCTGCAAGGGAATGCCCTTGTATTTGCAACTTCCAGATGGAGAGCTTTCAAAAACAAATGCGTTTATTTCTCCAGTAAGTACATTTTACCTTTGTTTGTGTTGTCCATCTTAACATTTTCCCTGACAGTGGTATGGTATCCTGTTAATAGATGTGGGGAGGTGTTGTTATTTGGAACCCACCAGGCTGTTCACTTGGTTCTAAGAAGACGGGTGGGACCCAGACCAAAATGTCATCACAGGTATGTAAAATTCGTCAAATTTTTTTTGCCTTTTGTATATGTTTGCAAGAGCATTATATGCTGATGCATTTATATGCAACAGGAACTTATGGAGACTCTAGAAATCTTCATTGGACAGCTAAGGCAATTATTTGGTCTGAAGCCAAATTATCATGCCCAAGGGATGGATGTGGCAACCAAATTCCTAGTTAGTGAAAAGGGGTTTGCACAATGGTGAGAATATCTCCCTGCTTGACTAATAGGATACCATGGCACATAACACAGTTTATTATCACATAACACATTTTAACAAAATCTGCATTGCATATTATATATATGTAGTCACATCTGCTACCATTATTACCAAAATATATAGAGTCCTGGTTACAACGATTTGCAATTGCTCAAAATATTGGTACTGCGGTATGTATAGATTAAGGAGCACATTCATCAAGGATAGAAGTTGTTGTCTAAATATCAGTATCTGGAATTATGCAATCACTTTGTGTTCAGTTTATGAAAATCTGTCTTTTCTTTAATATATAACTTTCTGCTTCAGTGTCCAGCAATTGTGAGTTCAGAAGTTCACTTGTTTATCTCTAAGGTTCTTTACAAAAGTTACTGTGGATTACTTTTGCAGGGAACTAGATTTATTGTACCGACGTCATGCATGTTCCAATCTTTTGTCATGCCTCGCCACCTTGGAGTCTCTTTCCAGCTTGGTACATCCGAAGTTCTTGATGAGATATATAATTTATTCTTAACATAGATATAAGCTAATGTTGCTTCTGTTGGTAGGTCCAATCGCTCCCAAGAATGATTGTTATGGATGAAATTGGGAAGCAGGTTTGTTCCTCTACCACTCTTAGTAGATAGATATATCATGGTTCTCTGTAGCAGCGTTTCTTTTTTGGGGGTACTCTTTTTGGCTCTGATTAAGCAATAGAATATTCAGATAAAACTCAACATTCTTCATAACCCTGAACATTCATGGTTTTGTACCTTCTTGAGTATGTTTACACACTTGTATACGGCTGTATTTTATGTCCAAGTCTCTAATTAGTTTTAACGGAGAATCACTTCATAGGTTCATAGTGATGCCAAGTTGTTCTAACATCAGAGAAGTATTTTTTCCAGGTTGAGCTTTCTCTTGAAGCTGCAAGTTTAGCTCAGAGAAACGCCACTCTTGGGATAAGCGATTCTTCAGCAGGCAAGTTGAGGACGCATTTTGCACAAGTTAATCAGAGATTGGGCATATTTTTTTAACATTGTGTTATGCTGCAGTGTCTGCAACAAGAGCGAGGGCATTGGCCGAGGATGCGTTTTTCCATCCGTCCATTAGCTCAATCAGTTATGCTTCAGTGGAGCACTACTTTGCGATTTACATGGTTAGTATTTCACTGAATTGTAAACCTCTGTCAGTTAAATTTGCGATTGGTACTTTCAAATTATCTATTATGAACATAGAAAAGCAAGAGAACTATCGATCTTTTCTTCATTGAACTAAGGTTTAGTCCTGTAGTATGCGGAACAACAGCAACCTCCGCTTATGTGAGTTTTGTATCGACACACCGTAGTAGTATTCTCGGCGCCTCCCCCCTCTTCCTTAGAGAAAAAAAGCCTTGGGGTTCCTCCCACATGGGTCCTTTTTCTTATGTGAGTTGTGTAATGTTGACGTGGAAGTGGTTTAGACTAATAACTCTCATGGTGCATGTCCCTTCCATGTCACGACTTTGCATTACCCATTCAACAGTCCCACCTTTGAAGAGCTTGATGTCACTGTAGTATATCTAAACCATAGATGGAGCTACACTGAATCCAAACTACCTTGTGACACCCTGTGAATATTGACACGTTTGATCTTCTGCAGCCATTCTTTGCACCGGTTTCTCTGCACGTGCTGCTGGCGGCGATCAAAGAGCTGAAACGTTACAAGGCGGAGCGAGCAAAATACTCGGCGTTCCTCGCTTCCCAGGGGTGACATGACAGACTGCCAGTTGACGCTTGGTATCATCTCAGCAACACCAAGTCTGGCATGCAGGCGACGGAAGGTAGATACAGTATATGATCTGTAGCGACATCCTTACACTTGTGAGACGTGACACGGAATCGGTTGCGCCGTCATGCTGATCCTAGGAAGACAAGTAGTATGTCTCTACTTGTGTGCATGTAATGTAGTAAAGCTTCAACTCATGGTTGATAGATTTTGCATTTTTGGCTAGAATACAGATGAAGCTGATTTTGGTTGTAGAACTCGTCTCTCTCGCATGAAATATGTGCCAAGTTTGAAATTTGAATGAGTATGTATCGTTTATAGCGAGACTTGTCCAGTTTCAAAAGAACCCACTGCTGAGAGCTGAGTATTGGGCTGGAGCGGGACGGGAGCGTGTTGATAAGCACGGTGGAGATGATTGCACGCGCTATCATCGGATTGGAAATGGTACCGGTACCGTTCCACTAGAAGCCTCCAATGTGCAGTTGTGTACTCCTCACACAAGAAAGGAGTTACCCGCCGTAGAAACAACCGCGAGTGAAAAACCGCAGCTTGGGTAGTTACCGTGCCACACACACAGTGGTTGCGGGCACGCACGCTCCCTCGCCTTCGCCTTCCTTTTCCACTGCCCAAACCCCCTCACCAAACCACTCTCCCGAACCAAAAACCTCTCCTTTGCTCTCGCCTCCCTCGCAATGCGCGTGTAGCACGGCCGGGCCGCGGAAACTCACCCCCGGCACCGCGATGCCGTCATCGCCGCCGCCCGGCGACCTGGTGCCGCCGTGGCTGAGAGCCCTGCCGCTGGCGCCGGAGTTCCACCCCACGGCGGCCGAGTTCGCCGACCCCGTCGCCTACATCCTCAAGATCGAGCCCGCCGCGGCGCCCTTCGGCATCTGCAAGGTCATCCCGCCCTGCGCGCACCCGCCCCGCAAGACCACGCTCGCCAACCTCGCACGCTCCTTCGCCGCGCTCCGCCCCGACGCCAAAGACCCGTCCTTCCCCGCCCGCCACCAGTACGTCGGCGGCCGCTCCAGCCCGCGCCCGGCCATCCAGCCCGTCTGGCTCTCGGCGCGCCGCTACACCCTCTCCCAATTCGAGGCCCGGGCCGCCGCCGCGCGCAAGCCAATCCTCGCCCGCCTCGGCGTCCCCGCCTCCAGCCACCTCTCCCCGCTCGACCACGAGGCGCTCTTCTGGCGCGCCGCCGCCGCCGACCGCCCCGTCACCGTCGACTACGCTAGCGACATGCCCGGCTCGGGCTTCTCCTCCCCCTCCGCCGCCGCCCGCGCCGCCCACCCCGCGCACGTCGGCGACACGCTCTGGAACATGCGCGCCGCCGCCAGGAGCGCCGGCTCGCTGCTCCGGTTCGCGCGCGACGAGGTGCCCGGGGTCACCACGCCCATGCTCTACGTCGGCATGCTCTTCTCCTGGTTCGCGTGGCACGTCGAGGACCACGACCTCCACAGCCTCAACTACATGCACCTCGGCGCCGCCAAGACCTGGTACGGGGTGCCGCGCGACGCCGCAAGGGCGTTTGAGGACGTCGTGCGCGTGCACGGATACGGCGGGGAGGTGAACGCCCTTGGTACGTCGCGCTCGCCTCTGTTTGTTCTTCTCTCTACGACAGCTTCCCATGTCCTCTATCTGCTTCCCTGATTGATTTTTTTTTTGAAACGTTCCCTGATTGATTGATTGATTGATTGCCAAGTGAATGATTTTGCGGAACAGAGACCTTCGCGACGCTGGGGGAGAAGACAACCGTGATGTCCCCTGAGGTGTTCGTCGGCCTGGGGGTACCCTGCTGCAGGTTGGTGCAGAATGCAGGGGAGTTCGTCGTCACTTTCCCGGGATCATATCACAGCGGTTTCAGCCATGGTGAGCGCTGACACCTGTTAACATCGCTTAAAATCCTCCCCTTTTATATGCTGCATTTCTGTTTGATGCATGCATTTGCAATTTTGCATGTCCAAAACATGCTGCAAGTGCGATATCCATGTGATGGCAACCTTTTATTAAAATCTGTATACTTGGAAGAGAGTTACATTGTTGTTTGTACGCTGTTATTTAATGCATTATAAGTTGCAATAAGAAGCACAAATGACTGTAGGCATTGTGGAGAGGAATTTGAGAATGTGCAAGAAATAAAGATCATCCTGGGCTTATAGTATTTTTTCGTATCACTGTCCGGAGTTTGTTTATGCATCTTGACATGGGGTATTCATCAGTTCATCTCATCTAGGCAAGATGTGTGTATTTGCAGTGAACTATGTTGCACATGATTCATGAGGATCTTTGTTCTTATGGCATGCCATTCGAAAAGTAAACTTAAACTGTTTGCTATTTGGCCATCGCTTTAATTGTCTTGCAATTGCAGTTAACCCCATGAGGACCTTTTCTATCTGGTCAGGTTTCAACTGTGGCGAGGCATCAAATATAGCTACTCCTGAATGGTTGAGAGTAGCGAAAGATGCAGCAATCCGGAGGGCATCAATCAACCGACCTCCCATGCTTTCCCACTATCAGCTGCTTTATGAATTAGCACTCGCAATGGGCATCAGGTATTCGACACAACTTCCATGTTTCATGACGTACACTTGTTCTCATGGGATGACTTGTTATCCTCCTGCATCCTTACAAAAATAACGATCCAATAAATAGCCTCCATGTGTTAACTAATATATGCTTCTGTGATCAGTGTTGGCCATATTTGGTGTTCCACTTTCAGTTTCTCTGACCCAGGCAAGGAAGTTGTGTTTTTCTCCACTTCTGTGTCTCACAGTAATAATGACTTCATAATAATGCTTCAATCTGGTGGCTTTTTGTTCATGTATATTGGAGCTGTTCTCTAAGATAGCTCTTTTTGTGCTTGGAGATGGCATCAGGTATTCATAACAAGATGCATGCCTCATGATGCAACACTTGATAATTAGTTAGCCTCCTACCTCCTTTAAAAAATTACCAATCTCATAAGTCTTTATTATTGTCCAACTTATGTGATGTTTTCACCTGAAAATAGTATGTCAGTAGGTGATCTACAACTTGTATGTGTTAACTGATATATGGTTTTGTGATCAGTGCAGTGTTGACAATATTTAACGTTCCACTTTCAGTTTTTCTTACCAGACAGGAAGTTGTATATTTTTCACTTCTGTGTCTTACAGTAGCCATGCCTTTGTGATAATGCTTTAATCTGGTAACCACGTTCATGTATACATTACCGCTGTTTATGCTCTTTATGTGCCTGGAGTTAGCACCAAGCGTACCAATTTATATTTTTTTTTACCCTTTACTCATTTTTCCAACTATTATATTTATATTTATAGGGATCCATCCATTGGGGCAATGGAACCACGGAGTTCTAGATTAAAGGAGAAGAAGAAGGGCGAAGGGGGGCAATTGGTCAAGAAGTTATTTGTCCAAAATGTTATTCAAGACAATGAACTGCTTAGTTGCCTTCTGAATGATGGATCTTCTTGTATTATTCTTCCTTTAACTGCTCATGATGGTCCTGTTCTTTCAGCTTTGCGCTCAAAATCCCAATTAAGACCTAAATCCAGTTTATCAGATGACCCACACTGCAGTGCAGAACCTCTGGAAGCCTCGAGATGCTTACCACTGAATGAAGCATTTGATAGGAATGGTGAAATTAGAAACTGTAGTGCTTTCTATTCATCCAAAGAAAAATCATCACCAGTCTGCTCCGGAAAGAAATACCCACCAGCAAGATGTATGCATGATTGTGTGAATCTCTCTAATTCAACTGACACACATTATGCAGCAGGTGATGAGGCAGATGTAATCAGTGCTGCTGGGCTCTTAGATCAGGGTTTATTATCCTGTGTCAGCTGTGGGATTTTAAGTTTCTCGTGTGTGGCTGTCATCAAACCAAAAGAGTGCACATCAAACTACTTCATGTCTTCTGATTATAATCTGATTAATGATAAGCTTTCTGCATCTGGAGGGAGTCATCCGGCAAATGCAACAGGAAGAGAAGGGGCTAGTGGTGGCACTCTACGTAAGTTACAAATTAACATGGGCTTCTTTATTAATATGGTTATGTGCTTGAGTAAAAAATTATGCTTTTATGATCCCTTAGAACATCCTAGACTGCTCAAAAGTCAGTGGTTAAAATAGATGCAGATTTGGTCCTCTGATTTTATTTTATTAGAAACAAATAATCTGCTTTAAAATTTCACAACCAAGAAATAGAACATTAGCCTTGAAACTCTATTCTCTGGCTAAGCCACGTTGCCAATTCGATCACTGGGTAGTTAGCTATTTTTTGAGGCATTATCAAGAAGTACAAGGTTACAGGCTTCACAGCCTGGTGCCTCAGGAAGTGGGCCAATTCGATCACTGGGTAGTTAGCTATTTTTTGAGGCATTATCAAGAAGTACAAGGTTACAGGCTTCACAGCCTGGTGCCTCAGGAAGTGGGCCATCTTTTTAAAATTTGTTTTAGGTCGGTTTAGATTTTGTTTCTTGTTTAGAGTTGTTTCTTCGTGTCTTTCTTATGATGGAAGTGAATGGTTTATGATACCTATGTCCGATTTGATTGCTCATCACATAATATTGGTTGCTGTTTATGTATCTAGGACCATTGGACCATCACGTTAATTCTGAACCACAAACATGCACGGATGTAACTTGTGTAGCTCTAGTTGGATTTCTAGTTTATTTGCTATGCCGAAGTGGATTTCATTTTGTTTCTTTTGGTTTATAACATCAACCATGTTATCTCTGATGCAATGTATGCATTTCCTAATGAACATGCAGGACCCTGTTTTGAACCATATGATGCTGAACCTGTCAATAGAAATTCTACTCTCGATCTTCTGGTGTCTGCTGATGGAGATCAATCAGGTTCCACTGAAGATATTCGGAACAAAAAACTTAATCTCTCTCATGAATCTGTGGAATTATCGGGGAGATGACTGAACCACAGCACAATGGCTCAAGTAATGATGGAACAAAGATTTCCTCAAGTAGCGATAAATGCCAACAAAGGCCATCATCCCAGGGCTCTCAGTGTGTTGGTGGCTCAGGCATTTCAAATGGACCAAGAGGTGTTCGCACCAGAAACAAATATAAACTTAAGCTGGCACTGTCTGAAGGTTTTCAGCTAAAGGATAATCGTTTGATAATGGAACAGAAGGTTCAACCTGAACCGTCAAGCTCAAAACAGATTCTGAAGGAGCCACTTGATGCTAGCAGCACTGCAATCGTTATGGGTGACCCTAGAAGCTCTGCAGCTTCAGTTAACAACTTACATAAATCGGTTGTGAAGTTTGATAAGGATTCATCAAGAATGCATGTATTCTGTCTTGAGCATGCTGTCGAGGTTGAGAAGCAACTCCGAGCAATTGGTGGTGCACATGTTACTCTTTTATGTCGTCCAGGTCAGTCAATGCAGCTTTTTAAATCTGTTTTTTTAACTTGCTGCATCCTCTCTAGTGCTGTGTGTACCCAGTATGACTGAGAAATTGCTCATTGTGATCGTACTTGAATACGTTGATGCACGAGCCATCCTAGACATGTTACTAGGTTTCCACTTTTTATTTTGTTCAAAAGCACATTATACTACCATCAACTTTGGTAATGTCACAAGTAAAGTTAGACCTGCTGTGCTTGAAGTGTTCATAATACTGAATAATCAACACTGATTTCTTTGTTCTGAAAGCATAATTACTTGTTTGTTATGGTCTGTACAGAATATCTTACAATAGAAGCAGAAGCAAGGTCGTTAGCTGCAGAAATGGAAGTTGAGTATGGCTGGAAGGACATCCATTTCAGGGAAGCCAACATGGAGGACAGGGAGATGATACAAGAGCTCCTGAAGGATGAGGAATCAATACCAACAGACAATGATTGGGCTGTAAAACTGGGAACCAATCTTTACTACAGTGCAAATCTGGCCAAATCTCCTGTCTATAACAAACAAATACCATACAACAGGGTCATCAATAGGGCATTTGGCTGCAATTCTCCTACTAACTCACCAGTAAAGCTGAACACTTGCGAGATGGGTCAAGGCAGGCAGAAGAAAGTAGTGTGCGCTGGCCGGTGGTGTGGGAAAGTATGGATGTCAAACCAGGTCCACCCAATCCTAGCTCAGAGAATTGGAAGCAGTGAACTGGAAGAGACTGACGATTCTAGTGGAGTGGAAGCCTCCAAAAGAAACAGCAGCACTACAACAGCTGTAACGAAACCAAGCAAGAAACGGGAGAACATGACTATGGAGGAAACAAACACCAAGAGGCCCAGACAATCTGAGGAGCACAGCTCCAAAGCATTAAAATATGTTAATAACAGAGCAAACAAGATAAAATCAGAGATGGCAGAAGAAGATGATGATGATCCTGCTAGCCGTCCAAGTGGAGTGGTTCTCCGTGTTAGCTCTAGGGTTGCCAATAGAGCAAGCAAGATAAAATCAGAGATGGCAGAAGATTATGATGATCCTGCTAGCCGTCCAACTGGAGTGGTTCTCCGTGTTAGCTCTAGGATTGCCACTAGAGCAAACAAGATAAAATCAGAGATGACAGAAGATGAAGTTGATGATCCTGCTAGCCGTCCGAAGTCAAAGGTTACTTTCCTTTTGCGATCAAGACCACCACAGAAGACTGAAGTCGAAGCAAGGAAGCAAATGAAGGAAAGCAGAGGAGACAAGACGCCGGCTCTAACTGCTCTAAAGGTTGAAGAAGAGCACCTCAACATTAAGCTGGAGTCGTATCCGCGTAAGCACAGGACCAGGACAGAAACAAAGATCCAACTGAATAAATCTACAGGAGAGAGTAAGATGACTCCAAGAGATCCTCCAATGCAGGTCGAAGAGTACGCGTGCAGCATCGATGGCTGTTCTACGAGCTTCGACACCAAGAAGGAACTGTCATTGCACGAGCGCGACATCTGCCCCGTCGAAGGCTGCGAGAAGAAGTTCGGCACGCACAAGTACCTGCTGCAGCACCGCAAGGTTCACACGGACGACCGTCCGCTGAAATGCCCGTGGGAGGGATGCGGCATGGCGTTCAAGTGGACCTGGTCGAGGACGGAGCATCTCAGGGTTCATACGGCGACAGGCCCTACGTTGCCGTGAGCCGGGTGTGCACAGACTTCAGGTTTGTATCAGATTTCTGCCGTCACAGGCGCATCACAGGCCATTCGCCCAAGAAGACGAGACGAAGGCGTGACCGGCCAAGGCCATGGCAGGAGCAAGTTATGATGGTATACCAGAAGCAACAGGGGTATGTTTGTACATTGCACCAGCACCCGAGCCCACGGTAGTAGTCTGCTCAAGATTTCGTTAGGTTAGCACTTAGTCACATTTATCGGATTCTATGGCTAGCACCACAATGGGTGTGCTTGCTGTGTCTATAATTTCGTTCGTCGATTATTTCCATGATTGGCAATTGACCCTAGTTTTAGTTCCGGTCTTATGTCTGATGTGTTGATATTACCACCGAATGCATGAATAAATGTATATTCAATCTGGTTGATCTCTGCCTTTACGCTTGGCTTCTTTGCTTGGTTAACCGTTGTGGTGTGGATGATGATTTAGCCGATCGAGGTTATACCAGTTTTTGTGAGCTAGCAACGGTGGTAGACAGGAACAAGGCAGATGTCCGTTGGCTGGCTGTCGTGTATCTGTTTGTGCTGTTGGGCTGCCAGCTTGTGTGGCTGACTTGGTGCATGCTTTGGTGCTATCGGGGTGTGGGATTGGAACTGAAATAGCTGCGAGGTGCGTCAGGCAAGGTGCGTACCCACGGCACGGGATACCTGAAACTGAAAGTGGTCGGGGAAAGGGCGTATGGTCCTGACCTAGATCATTCAGATTTAAGTTCTGGTGAACCTCACATTACTCATCGAATTTACCTACAGACAAAGCCAAATACATACACCCAGTGAGGTACTGGTTGTTTTGGTGACTGAAAGATGTTGCTGGATTGGCTGAGGGCTCGTGGTTAACCATGCATATACATGACAATTTTTCCCCTAATGTATATAAACCAGATGTCCAGATGCATTCGCGTGGCTCCTATCCTTCCTAGTCTGCCTCTTTGAGAGCAATACCGACCGCCGCAGACTACCCCGCCGAGCCGCCGGCTGGCCGGCCGGTGCAGTTAATCAATACAGTGGCCGATCACCTCGTCCTTCTCAACCGCCATTAATACCTTGCTTGATCCTCTCGGCCGACTCAACGGCCATCTCAAAACACAACAGCAGATACCTATCAAGTATCACCACTAAGGCACTAACTGCATCTACCAATTCTATGCACGCACGGCGTAGCATCCATAAAATTGCTCGCCTAGCTACGATCATTCATGTATGGCGGTGATCCAATCCAATCCAACGTCGAATGAATCATGCCGGTACCTCGGCCACGAACAGCGGCTGATTCTCATTCCTCCGTGAATCTGCCCCTAAAACCCTGAATCTTCTTCGCCGCCCAATACCATGCCCAGCAACTTGCTTATCGATCAAGCTGCAGCGCCATACGTAGACGGATCTGACACACCTCCTATGAGCTTTCTGTTACCGCCATTTAAACCTCCTCGTGCCTTTCCCCCGCAAAGCCAATCGTACCCTTCTCCTTCTCCACACTGTAAGTACCCAGGCACCTATAAATACACCTGCTCCCTTCTCCTCCACCATCATCGACCTCACTCACACTCCAAGCAGCAGCTGCCTGGGTGATCAGATCAGTGCTGCAGTACTACGACATTACACCTCGATCGCTAGCTCGTGGTACTATCAGCTACTGGTCGGTTGAACACCATGGGGCAGCTCAGCAGGAACCTTCTCGTGTTGGCGGCCATGGTGGCCGCGGTGCTGGCCGTGGCGCAGCTGTGCGGCGCCATCCCGATGGAGGACAAGGACCTGGAGTCGGAGGAGGCGCTGTGGGACCTGTACGAGCGGTGGCAGACCGCGCACCGCGTGCCTCGCACCACACCGAGAAGCACCGCCGCTTCGGCACCTTCAAGTCCAACGCCCGCTTCATCCACTCCCACAACAAGCGCGGCGACCGCCCCTACCGCCTCCGCCTCAACCGCTTCGGCGACATGGCCCGCGACGAGTTCCGCGCCACCTTCGCCGGATCCCGCATCAACGATCTCCGCCGCGACGGTCCCGTCGTCCCTTCCATCCCGGGCTTCATGTACGCCGGAGTGAACGTGTCTGACCTTCCCAAGTCCGTCGACTGGCGGCAGAAGGGCGCGGTGACGGGGGTCAAGGACCAGGGCAAGTGCGGCAGCTGCTGGGCCTTCTCTACCGTGGTGTCCGTGGAGGGCATCAACGCCATCCGGGGCGGCAAGCTGGTGTCCCTGTCGGAGCAGGAGCTCGTCGACTGCGACACCGGGGACAACAACGGGTGCGAGGGCGGGCTCATGGACAACGCCTTCGAGTACATCAAGAACAACGGTGGGCTCGCCACCGAGGGCGCCTACCCGTACCACGCCCAACGGCACCTGCGACGCCGTGAAGGCGAAGAAGTCACCCGTGCTGGTGAGCATCGACGGCCACCAGGACGTGCCGGCCAACAGCGAGGAGGAGCTTGCCAAGGCCGTGGCGAACCAGCCCGTGTCCGTCGCCATCGATGCCGGCGGAAAGGCGTTCCAGTTCTACTCCGAGGGGGTGTTCACCGGCGACTGCGGGACCGACCTGGACCACGGCGTGGCCGTGGTCGGGTACGGCGTGGCGGACGACGGCACGGCGTACTGGACGGTGAAGAACTCGTGGGGGCCGTCGTGGGGGGAGAAAGGTTACATCAGGATGCAGAAGGATGGAGGCTCCAGCGGTGGGCTCTGCGGCATCGCCATGGAAGCCTCCTACCCGTCAAGACCGAGAACAAACCCAAGCCCACGCCCAGGCGCGCGCTCGGGGGAAGGGAGTCCCAGTGACGATCCAAAGCAAGGTCCAATGTATGTCTAGCTACATTAGAGTCAAATAAATTTGAATTAAGTTCTTCTGCGTGCACATAGGGAAAACTTAGGCGTGTGTACGTCGGACGAGGCCGATCGATATCTATTTGGATTTCTGAATGTAATGTAAAATACCATGTAATGTACTGCTGGTAATGTATTTTTTTTAAGATTCACAGGATTTCCTCCTCGCTTCCATTTCATCAAATGTAACCATACATAATTTATTTTGCATCTACAAAGATTAAAACTACAACGTGCTAACTCGAGACTAGTCCTTAAACTATCCAACAGCATCATATCAGGCACTCAGCCCAGCAACGAAGGAGGACATGATTTTTAAAAGCTTGCCCAGCAGAATCTAATTCCCTTTATTTGGTGGAATAATTGTAAAAAAACATAAAGCTATATTAAACTTGCACAAAGCTAAGGTAAACATAAGAACAAGTTAAATCGCTAACTAATTAACTTGGTAATAAATGCACATATTAGTTCCTGAAACTGATATAGGTTCTCAAACCCCCCCCCCCCCCCCCCCCCCCCCTGTTGGATATGGGTGATGGCTTGACGCGTAAGCCTAACTGGCTCTTCTTCAAGTATGGCTAGTTTTGTATCCCTTCTTTGGTTGATTGACTTCGTCCTCTTGGTTATCTTACTTGTCCACCCTAACCACGAGAGAGATCTTATTAACCTCTGGCAGTATAAGATTCGTGGCCTAAGCCAATATCATCACGACTAGAGTGCAAACTTATAGGGGGATATGTGCTTAAAGAATGTGCATTTTCTTCTTAAAATCTAAAGCTCGATTTGGCCCTGAACTTGGTTGGCCTCGATGAGGATGATCGGCTTTTCAATAGCACCTGAAAGATCAACTGATCCATATTTTAAAAGAGAGCATGGGCATTGCCAATAGCGTGTCCGGCTAAATTCGATACTCAAGCGTGACACCAATACAACATGTTTCCATACATATAACGGTACAGAATGCGATTGTTGTATTTCCAGCCTAGTAACGAAGGCGGGCATGTTTTTCTTATAAGCAAGCTAAAACGATATGTATAGCTTTTTCAGGGAGCCCAATTTCGTCTCCCTTTCCCCCATGGTGTGGAGACTGGAGAGTCATGGAGAGGGCCCAAGGGAAGAAAACCTCGCTCTTCCACTCTCCTTCCTCCTGAGGAATTAGAACTGCAAATCTCACATGATACAGGGGCTAGATGGGTTCCCGGACACTTTGAAAAAAAGTTTTGGCTCCTTATTAAGAATTGGTTTCTCCAGATTTTTTGAATGGTTTTTTGTTGGACACAATGTACGTGGCTAGACTCAAAACTTTGGGATCCTCTATCTCATCCCTAAAACTGTTGGAGCCGAATCAATCAAGGAATATAGACCTATAATGATGATTAACGACATCTTCATAGTCATTGCCTAGTTGTATGCGTATCGACTTTCTTTTGTAGCAAATAGAGTGATATCATCCTCACAGTCTGCATTTATTAAACATTGTTTCGTTCTTGATGGAGCACATGCGCTCAACGAGATAATACGCGAGCGGAAAGTGAAGAATTTGAGGGCAGTGATTCTTAAACCATATTTTGAAAAGGCGTATGATAGAGTTAGTTGTTCATTTCTACGCAAAGTTATGATGGGAAAGGGTTTCCATTCAGGTACCATACATGGGATTGTGTAGCTTGTCTCGGATGGGGGCAGCAATTTTAACATTTCCTGATTGGGGTTCTTTTCGCAGAGAAGCAAGCATCGTTTTGCTATAAGAGGGAGTGTGTAGCTTGTCTCGGATGGGGGCTGCAATTTTCACATTTCCTGATTGGGGTTCTTTTCGCAGAGAAGCAAGCATCGTTTTGCTATAAGAGGGAGTGTGGCAGGGGCCTATCTCCCCTACGATGTTTTATTCCATCGTTTATTCCCTTGTGGTCATGCGGGAGGCGGCCAATAGGGAAGGCCACAATCATGACTTGTTTATTTATAGTGTACTCAAGGGATTATCCAGGTCCAGTAATCCCCACTAGTCCGTTCAGCAAGTCGGTTTTTAAAGGGAGATCCCAAAATATCCAAACCCTCTAATTTGTAGATAAATAAAAACACTTAACCATACTAGTTGATTAAAATTGAAGAGTGTCTAGGTGATTGGGTGAAAGGAAATGTTTTAACCAAATCCTCTCCAATCCTCGATCCCTTAGGGATAAAATTACACTCCTAATAAACAAGGCCTCATGGTGTTGTCTCTCACCTAATCCAGGGGGTTACACACATATGATACAATGATTATGATCTAGAATGTATATTCTGATCTCAAATTCCTGTTATATAGGTTCATACTTTTTTTGACACAAAAACGGTAGGGAAGAGGCCCCTACTGTGTCTATTTTTATTTATAAATGGGATATATAATGAGATGGTTTTATCCATAAGGAAATGGCAAAGTATCTATCCACTAATGCATGCCCTCCTTTAGGCGAGGCTTTTCCCTATGCATAACAAGAGCAAATTTTCCTTACAAAATCTGAAATTTTCCTGAATAGCTAGGTGATGTCTACTACGCGATTCTATTCTTGTAGACAGTGTTAGGACTCCAAGTGCAGATGTTTTTAGGAGATCAGCAAATTTCCCTTAAGTGAGTAACCCAAGTTTTATCGAACTCAGAGAGGTAGAGGTCAAAGGTATCCCTCTCAAGCAACCCTGCAATTAAGATACAAGAAGTCTCTTGTGTCCTCAACACACTCAGTACACTTGTCAGTTGTATAGGTGCACTAGTTCGGCGAAGAGATGGTAAAATGCAAGTGATATGGATGATTACAAGTGGTATTCGTAATCTGTAATAAAAATGAAAGCGAGCAAACATGCAACAAAACTGAGAGTAAATGGTGTTTCAATGCTTGGAAACAAGGCCTAGGGATCATACTTTCACTAGTGGTTACTCTCAACAATTGTAACACAATTGAACACAGAATAAAACTTCCTCTTCAATATGCAACTTAGATGCTACTCGGAACTGTTCTTCTATTGGATAGAAGCACCATGACCACCGCGTAGGGCTACAAAAGCACACCTTAAATTTTGTATTCCAAATCTAGGGACACCCCTGTTGGAGATATGCCCTAGAGACGATAATATTTAGTATTATTTTATCTCCAAGTTTATTATTAATAGTTTATATCTTTATGCTACAACTGCATTGGGTACTTGAATAGCGAATTAAAAGTATTCAAGAGGAAAACATCCGATGCACGTGTAGAGATATGAACAAGTAAAAGTGTTCCTAGTCTTGTCTCTAAGACTAGCCTATCTTATTACCTGATGATCGTTTTTTCCTGATCATGGACTTTGTATAAGTCATGTAATTATAGGAGTTTATTATCGGAATGATAATAGTACTGAACCGACCCATCCGATGATCTTGCTATGAGACAAAATTGTGAAGATGAAAAATAGCAAAGATCATACAGAGTTTTTAATTAGTTAGTTCCTCTACCTTGAGAACATCTAGTGACCGCTTATTCGACACTCACACTTTGATTGTCATCTAACGTTTGGCCGTAACTGGGGACCATAACGATGACTATTGGGTTTGAACTGGAATAAGTAATGGAACTGAGATTGTTCAAGAAGGGTACTTACTCCTCCAGGCGATGGAGAGATACATCCTCTAGGCCATCTCAAGTATAATCATGTCACCCCAATCGTCTGGCCAGACATAGTGTGATTTATCACAGGACATTGATAATACGAAATGAGAAAAAAGAATATTGGTACGAGTTTCATATGTGTTATGATCAAAGGGTTTTGATCACACTAGAGCACATTTGTCTCACACTCTAGATATCATTGGTATCGTGTACGTAAGGGAATTAGCGTAATGAGAAACATAAAGAGGTTATGTCGTTCACTCGGTAATACATAGGAGCCAGTACAGACGTCTAGGTCCCAATGCTGGTTATTGTCTGGAAAACTCCCAGGCGTCTATGTGTTACAACGAACCTTTCGGGTCACACACTTAAGTTGTGAGTCAATCTTTTATTGAGAGAATAAAGATGTAGTATTAGCGGTCATGAGATAGTGTCGGAGTAGCTCCGATGTCACCGGGACTTGTTCCAGTGAAGGTATAGAGAAAGAGAATGCAGACATTCTATGTCTCGGGATAATAGGAAGTGTTTCTATTATTGTCGGATTTATTTCGAGGGTGTTTTATGTAAGTGGAAATATTTGTCCAGAGTATTTTGTCTGCGGACACTGGGTGTCCCGGATCATATAAAAGTGTTTTATATGATAGGTAATTAATTCGGGGAATATTCTGTAAAAGGAAATATTCAAATAAGAATTATTTAGACAAAATATTATTTAATTAAATATTAATTAAATATTGATTTATTTCATTGATAAATAATTATGGGAAAATATTAAATAAAAGTTTTATTTGGAGCCCACCAAAAGGGGGCTGCCAAGTGTGTCAGTGGGCCCACAAGGCAGCCGCACCCCACATGGGGCGGGTGGAGCCAATCCGAGTTGGGGGGGGACTCCCCCCATGGCCGAACTCTAGTGGGCTTAGCCCACTAGGTTGAGGCGGTTTGGGAGGAGGAGTCCCCCTCCAACTCCCAATCCGAATTGGAGAGGGGGAGGACTCCCCCTTCCTTAGGTGGAGGCGGTTTGGGGGAGGAGTCCTACTCCTCCTCCCAATTCGAGCTGGGGAAGGGGAGGGACTCCTCCCTCCCTTCCTTGGCCGGCGCATCAAGGGGAAGGCTTGCCCCTCCCCCAAGCACCCCTCCCTTTTGGCCACCTATATAAACACCACCAACCCCATGGGTTGAATCAATCTAAGCAATGCACAAATTTCTCTCTCTAGATATTGTGCAATTAGAGGATGCTCTAATTAGACGGCGCTCTAAATAGACATTGTTCTAATCTCTCTCTAGTAGATCTCATGTGTTGAGAATTAGATCTTTCTAATCTCATATTGCTCTAATCAACTTTGATTAGATCAACCACTAAAACTACGCCACAAGGCAGTCTCTCTTCGTCGGTTGCAAGTAGCTCTGGACGGCGAAATGCTGACGGATTGGCGCGGTGTACGTGTGGATACTGCTAGAGCGGGGCTGCGCAAGTAGTCCCTCGACGACAAGAATCGAAAGGCAATCTCACCTCCCGGCGTGGACGTGAGATTCTTCATCGGGTTTCATCGACATCTACTTCGACTACAACAAGATCTTCCGCAACGGTTGTAGTAAGTTTTCTAGATCTAGCATTATGGGGTGTTGCATATCTTCATAGTATAGATCTTGGGCTGTTGCGTAATATGCTTAAACGAAAATTTTAAGTTTTCGTTGCGCAACCCAACAGTGGTATCAGAGCGGTCTATGCGTAGATATGATTTGATCTAGAGCACATGTTGGTGCAGACATTACATAGTATCGTGTATTCAGGTTATATTCATTGCTTCCCGATAAGTTATACAAGATATTCCATGGCGGCATAGGCAAGATCTTTACGTACTTCTGGCAATACGCGGACCTTCTGAAAGAACAAGGATGTCACCTAGAGGGGGGGTGAATAGGCGATTTAAAACTTTTTCGGTTTAGGCTTGATAAATGCGGAATAAAACTAGGTGTTTTAATTTAACAAGCATACAACCTAAATATACTAGGTTCACCTATGTGCACCAACAACTTATGCTAAGCAAGACGAGTAACAAGGTGATAGCAAGATAAAGACTTCAAGCACGAAGGCTATCACAATGTAAATTGCATAAGTAAAGAGCTTAGGTATAGAAATAACCGAGGCACACGGAGACGATGATGTATTCCCGAGTTCCTCCTTTTGAGTGGAGTACGTCTCGTTGGAGGGGTGTGAGTTTCAAACTCAAGACGCCAAAAATGACCTCACCCTATTCTCCGATGAACCTCGCACAAAAGCTCGGTTCACCTTCCACTATTGATTTCCTTTTGGGCGGAAATCGAGTTCCTTACAACAATCTTGAGGCACAACCCACAAAAGGATTGGGAGCTCCCAAGTGACCACAAAAGGTCTCAATCACCGTCTAGGGTCCAACGACCCAAGAGTAACAAGCTCACGAACTTTCACTTCCATGAATCCTCGTGGAGAGAGCAAACCGATGCACAAAAGCAATGACAAGAGCACAAGTGCTCAAATCCTTCACTCTCAAATCCCACCAAAAGCAACTAATGCTTATGGGGGGAGAATAGAGGAAGAACAAAGAAGAACTCAACAAATGGAAATTCAAGAACTAGATCGAAAGGGTTCCCCTCACTTAGAGGAGAGATGGATTGGTGGAAATATAGATCTAGTTCTCCTCTCTCTTTTCCCTCAAAGATATGCAAGAATCATGGGAGGAATTAAGAGAGGGGCAATCTTTCCAAGGTCAACAATGGTGGGGGAGAGAGAGAAAAACATGCTGGGCAAAGCTTAGTCTCTTTGGGGAAGAATGGGCCTTTTATAGATCTTCCAAAAATAGAGCCGTTGCAGAAAAATAACCCCGGAGACCCCGGCCTGGGCGGAGACTCCGGCCTAGCCGGAGACTCCGGGCCACTTCCGGACCCCTATACCGCAGGTGCCGACGCCTGGGGATGATTTCTTCCAAAGCAAGAGGCCGGATATTCTGGTCCCTGAGTCCGGAGACTCTGGCCTTGGGGGAGACCGGAGACTCTGGTCTTGGCAGGCCGGAGACTCCGGCCTAGAAAAACCTGCAACAACTCAGCAAAACTGCAAACCTCAAAACTTTCTCATACGAACTCCAAATCAGGTGAAACCAATTTTGTTGGAAATATTAAGAACCATAAATAGAGTTAAGTTGAAACACATGGAGGTGTGGAACTTTCCTCAAGGATAAACCGATAATATTTCCAACCCGAAAACGCAACAAGTTTTCCATACGAAATCCATTTTCGGAGAACTTGGACTTGTCATGAAGATCACAACAAGCACCAAAACCCAACAAGGAGAAGAACCAAATAAGAACCAAGAAAGATGAAATGCCAAGTATGCAAAGGTTTGAGCTCTCCACAAAGATGTGATCAAGTTACTCACTTGAGAGCCCCTCTTGATAGTACGGCGTCTATCCTATAACTTGGTCTCCCACTAACACGATGAGACCGGTAAAATAGAAACCCTATCAAGATCATACCTTTGCCTTGCGGATTCCACTTGAGTTAGATGATGACGATCTTGATCTCTTCAAGTGGACCACCTTTCTTGATTGTGCTTTGCTTGGTGAAGACTCACATATTGCTCCCCCATACACCAAGATGGGAGTGCCTCTCTTAGGAACATCTTCACTTGACCATTATCTCCAAATGGGTTGCAAGCTTCAAGCATATGATATCTTCTAGATGTCCATCTTGAACTTAAACAACTCAACCTTGATGACGATCACCACTTGACGTTATCCTCCATGAGATATAAGAAATCTTCCTTTTGATGCAAGCCCATGGAGAGATACCTAACCCCAACAAAGGAATGCCACACACACATAATAGGTTAGTTCACAAAGTTATATGGACAATTTCTTACCATACCATTGGATCACATGATCCCACATGGTATATCATTTAGCTTTGTGTGGTGATCAACTTGAATCCACTCTTTGCACTTAGTCTTGATCAACCTTGTATCTTTTCTTCTTCTTGATCATATCAAATATGTCCATTATAATCAATGATCTTTATGGCATACAACCTTGAATAATGGACAGGGCCTGAGGACAAACCTATAAGAATATCTCAATACAAACATTAGTCCATAAGGATTTTCATTAATTACCAAAACCACGAATGGGGCAACATGCACTTTCACCTTCCGGCTGCTCCTAGTATGCCTGTCGGCGCCAACGAAGTGCTTAAGTAGCTTCGGGTCTATACCTATAGTTGTGGACGTTGTTGTACAATGGACAGGGCATGAGGGTTGGACGCCTCACGGGGGTCACGCGCACCAGTGAAGTTTGGATTGGGACCCGCAATGTTTTCGTAATGTTGGGATGTCAATCACCCCGCAAAGTTAATCTAGAAATGGCTATAATCGTGTCTCAATTGCGTAGGTAGTAACGGTAATTTCGTAGAACCTACAAAGCCACGCTATAACTTGCAAACAAACGTTAGAGGACGTGTAACTTGGTTTTGCAGGATTGTGCGCATGTGTTTTGGTATAGCTGTTTTGTTATGGTACAATAACATGATGGCCAATGCCAAGTGATTATTCGAGTTTGTCATCGACAATCAAGCGAAGAAAGAGTTCATCGCGGATCGGGAGGAGGCGCCGGAGGTAAGGCTGGCGATGAGGACTTGGCAGATTTCGGCCACGACAAATTTTCCTTCCGGGAATTTTGTAGTGACCGGAATAACGAAGATGGAGGATCATCGTGAAGATACGTCAAGGCTATACCAAATCACATGACTTATGTTTAATTGTCTGTGATGTTTATCCTTTTTTAGTTGCACCTTGATTGCGCATTAGATGTTATTAGGGTGAATCCTCAAGAAAAATATCAAGGAGATCGTGTTCTTCCAACTGTGGCACCGTCAAACCATGCGCTTGTCCCCCGGCGTTGTGTATCCATGAGTTGTGCGGGAGGAGGGTGTGGGAGGCGGGTGTGAAATGTTCATGAAGCATTGATCGGTTGGTTGTCTTGAAGTCCAGGCATAGTGAGCTATGAGTTCTGAACACGCACGTCGAAAGACGGACAGAGTTGTAGCTACTGCAATTAGCATAGTGCTTACCAGTAGTCTACGTGTCATGGCTATGTATCCATGGGTGGCTCGTCGTATTCCCGGATCCTGAATCACTTAGCGCCAATCGTGAGGATTATTGGGTTAGTGGGAGCATATCTTGAATTCAATTAATTTTGAGTTAAGTAGTGCAAACATATTAGTAATAAACTATGAGTCTAAATAAACTTGTTTATGTTGTAGAAGATGGATCACTTTGAAGGTGACAATCTGAATGAGTCGATGTTGTTTGATAAGTTGACTGTGGAAAGCGTGACCTTCGCTGAATGGGTTCACGAGCTGAGAGAAATTCTCAGGAGTCGCAAGATAGAGCATGTGCTGGATACTCCTGTTCCAGAGAATGAAGAAGACTATGCTCCTATGGAGGAAGATGAGTATCAAGTGAGTTTGGTGTTGCTTGACGGGATGAGTCCCGAGCTAAGCGATTGTTATCCATACCTTCGCCCATTCTGTTTTATGGAAGCTTTAAAGGCTCGGTTCTCTTTCCAGTTATGTCATGCTAGATACAAATTCTATGGGGAACTTACATCGTGCAAACTTTCGAGCGGATGCTCGATGAGGGAGCACAAGGCTAAGTTCTGCAAGATACTTAGAAAGCTTGTGGATATTGGACATCTAGTTCCAGAAAAACAAGCTATTGACACACTTCTAAGATCACTACCATCAACTACTATGCCTTTGTGGCTTGTTATGAATTGATGGAAGTGGAGAAGACAGTCAAGGATGTCTTTGAGATGCTCTATCGCTGAGTTGGATGTTTACGTGCATCATTTGATGACGGCATCTTTCCTGCAAGACAAGTGGCGAGTCCACAAAAGGTATAAGAGTTATACAAATATTGACATATTCTTGACTTGAATATATTTCGGTATTTAATACTGAAATTTTTCATGTTGCATGATCGCAGTATGAAAAGGAAAAGGTCAAGAAGGTTGGAAAGAAGTGGAGGAAGTGGAAGAAGAAGGTGCTTGATGTGCCATGACCACAACTTCATCTACAAGTCCAAGTCAATAAAGGAGATCTACACTAGGACTTTAAATAAGACTTATTTTAAGTTCGATCATTTTGTAATGAATATTTTGAGATTCTAGAACAAAGTTATGTTCGATATTAAAGTATGTGTGGGAGTTCACATTTTGTGAATTCGTTTATGATGATCTTCTTTATTGTAATATGTCTTTAATTTAGTTTTGTTAAGTCTTAGATTATTTTGATTCGAAATATCATTTAAAGTTTTGAGTGATATTTGATTTTGGTTTAATCTTAATTTTGGAAGAAGCTTTTTGTCGGTTCTCTTTCGAGACTCTTAAAGTTATTCCAAGATTAGGATAAAACTAAAAATACACAAAGTGCTAGGCACTTGAGCAATTCAAATTTATGGAGTGCTGTGCACTTAATAAAATCAAATCCACAAATACTAGGTATTTGGTAAAATTCGAAATTGGCAAAGTGCTAGGCACTAGTAAATTTTGGAAATTACATAAAGGAGTGGAGACTACCCATTAATGAAATTCTATTAAGATTTAATATGAAGTTGCATATTAATAAATAGAGTTGATGAAATTATTGAAGTTGCAATGTTTCATAAAATTAAGTGGGAGTATGTGTGAATCAAAATAAAGATCAAAGAAATTTGATGAAGTTAAAAAGGACTTAATAAAATGTATTATAACATGATTGACAAAGAAAGTTTTCTTTGACACATTACTCATGATTAATTTTGGTAATTCGAAATTGTCATGATAATGAAATCTTTGTGAGACAAAGATTTATAAGATTGTTATAATAATCATGTCCAAGTGTCTTGTTGTGTGAGATGTAATACTCCAAATTACCCACTAAAAGTAAATAGAATAATTTGTTTGTATTTAGAATTTGCATCAAGTTTAACTTAGAGTTATTTTGATGAAGTTTTGGGATGTCAATTCTTGAATCAAAGTAATGATTCGAATTATACATTGGTTTTGCATTTAAGTCCAATTTTGTGTTATTTCCACAAACAAATCCAAATGCTTGTTGACTTTGGAATTGGAGAAAAGTGTCTTCTCATAAAGTTTGTAGTGGAAATAAAATACTAAGTTAAGACTGGGAGTCTTCGGAGTAAAGTTAGAATGAAGGGTTAACATGCAAATGCTTTCATATCATTACTTTATCCAGGAATTTATGTGTGTAATACATAATTCGAACTAAGTATTATAAAAGGATGATTCTGTGAAGAATTTGATAATGTTATCACTAGGTGATATTATTGTCGAATGTCTAAGAACATGATCAAAATGCAAAATGGTACAAACAAAAGGAGAATACTCGTAATTGACTGAAAAGACAAATTAGATCCAAAAGCAGAAATTTTCATGTAGCTCCAAGATTTTATCTTGAGAGTAGTCTGGATGTGATGTGAAATCACTCGGCATGAATATTTCATAAAGGAAGGATCTAAGTAGCAAAAATTATTGCTAGAATAATTGTTTTGGATTACTGGGTAATCTAGATAATTATGTTATGAGTGTTTGAAGTCAGTCGTAATAATGAGTAAGAATTTTATTCTTTTCATTATGTAAATCGAAGGGACTTTTAGCCGAATTCAAAATGTATATCTTGTGAAATAAAGAGTTTAAAAGGTGTTTTAAATAAAAGGTCAGAAATTGTCTTATTAAGTTTTGTCTATGAGATAGATTGGAAATTTGATAAACATGAGTATGAATGTGCTTAGAACAATTCTGAAAGGTAATTCGAATTGTGTTTTGAAACAAAGAAATTTGTTCAAAACATGCAGTAAGAACTTTTGCAAGATACGTTGACCTTCGTAGTCAATGATGAGCAAACAGATAGGAATAAGATCAAATCATATTTTATATGGTTTCTCTTGTTCCTTGCTGTGATAGCGCATAAAGCCGGAAAGTTTCCAATGTGCTAAATTATATTTAGTCACCGACAGTAAGAGAAATACTTGGCAAAAGTTTTCTCATAAAGGCCGTTAATTAAAAGTGTAATAGATCCTGAAGGTTTTTGTATTGTGATAAGAACCTGAGAGTGATATTACGAAAGTTTTCGACTTGGTAGATTTTTAAAGCTTCAAATAATATATTGAGAAGTTTCTCTTATATATATTTGTGGTGGAATTATGAAATCAAATCTTAATAGATTTAATTTCAGAGAGTGACGTTTTCAATTGATAAATACTATATGTCTTGATTTTATCAAACATTAAGTATATTATGAGTGATTCTACAACATTTAAAAGGATAGTTGCATCACTGATGTGAGACGTCATGATAAGCAAGTTATTGGATATAAGTCATTGACTTGGTGAGGTTTCAATAGAGGTATGATAATATCATTCGGCTACGCTTGATATTATTAATGCTACTACGGAACCGGATAAGCTGAAATCCAATTCCTAATAAATCCGACTTTGCATTGTCAAGTTTGACATGTAGAAGAGTTGAATAAGTTTATGTATTTTGATTGGATCAAAATGTAAGACACAGGCTCGGACCGCATGCGGGAGTATGAGTAGCACCTAAGTTCCATTTGGTGTTATGACATCATACTAACTAGAATCATTATTGACTCTAGTGCAAGTGGAAAACTGTTGGAGATATGCCCTAGAGACGATAATATTTAGTATTATTTTATCTCCAAGTTTATTATTAATAGTTTATATCTTTATGCTACAACCGCATTGGGTACTTGAATAGCGAATTAAAAGTATTCAAGAGGAAAACCTCCGATGCAAGTGTAGAAATATGAACAAGTAAAAGTGTTCCTAGTCTTGTCTCTAAGACTAGCCTATCTTGTTACCTGATGATCGTGTTTTCCTGATCATGGACTTTGTATAAGTTAAGTAACTATATGAGTTTATTATCGGAATGATAATAGTACTGAACCGACCCATCCTATGATCTTGCTATGAGACAAAATCGTCAAGATGAAGAATAGCAAAGATCATACAGAGTTTTTCATTAGTTAGTTCCTATACCTTGAGAACATCTAGTGACCGCTTATTCGACACTCACACTTTGATTGTCATCTAACGTTCGGCCGTAACTGGGGACCATAACAATGACTATTGGGTTTGAACTAGAATAAGTAATGGATTTGAGATTGTTCAAGAAGGGTACTTACCCCTCCAGGTGATGGAGAGATACATCCTCTAGGCCATCTCAAGTATAATCATGTCACCCCAATCGTCTGGCCAGACATAGTGTGATTTATCACAGGACATTGATAATACGGAATGAGAAAAGAGAATGATATTGGTACGAGTTTCATATGTGTTATGATCAAAGGGTTTTGATCACACTAGAGCACATTTGTCTCACACTCTAGATATCATTGGTATCGTGTACGTAAGGGGATTAGCGTAATCAGAAACATAAAGAGGTTATGTCGTTCACTCGGTAATACATAGGAGCCAGTATAGACGTCTAGGTCCAAATGTTGGTTATTGTCTGGTAAGCTCCCAGGCATGTCTATGTGTTACAGCGAACCTTTCGGGTCACACACTTAAGCTGTGAGTCAATCTTTTATTGAGAGAATAAAGATGTAATATTAGCGGTCATGAGATAGTGTCAGAGTAGCTCCGATGTCACCGGGACTTGTTCCAGTGAAGGTATAGAGAAAGAGAAGGCAGACATTCTATGTCTCAGGATAATAGGAAGTGTTTCTATTATTGTGGGATTTATTCCGAGGGTGTTTTATGTAAGTGGATATATTTGTCCAGAGTATTTTGTTTGCGGACACTGGGCGTCCCGGATCATATAAAAGTGTTTTATATGATAGGTAATTCATTCGGGGAATATTCTGTAAAAGGAAATATTCAAATAAGAATTAATTAGACAAAATATTATTTAATTAAATATTAATGAAATATTAATTTATTTCATTGATAAATAATTATGGGAAAATATTAAATAAAAGTTTTATTTGGAGCCCACCAAAAAGGGCTGCCAAGTGGGCCAGTGGGCCCACAAGGCAGCCGCACCCCACATGGGGCGGGTGGGGCCAATTCGAATTGGGGGGGGGGGGGACTCCCCCCCATGGCCGAACCTAGTGGGCTAAGCCCACTAGGTTGAGGCGGTTTGGGAGGAGGAGTCCCCCTCCAACTCCCAATCCGAATTGGAGTGGGGGAGGGCCTCCCCTTCCGTAGGTGGAGGCGGTTCGGGGGAGGAGTCCTACTCCTCCTCCCAATCTGAGGTGGGGAAGGGGAGGGACTCCTCCCTCCCTTCCTTGGCCGGCGCACCAAGGGGAGGGCTTGCCCCTCCCCCAAGCACCCCTCCCCTTTGGTCACCTATATAAACACCACCAACCTCATGGGTTGAATCAATCTAAGTAATGCACAAGTTCCTCTCTCTAGATATTGTGCAATTAGAGGATGCTCTAATTAGACGGCGCACTAATTAGACATTGTTCTAATCTCTCTCTCTAGTAGATCTCATGTGTTGAGAATTAGATCTCTCTTATCTTATATTGCTCTAATCAACTTAGATTAGATCAACCACTAAAACTACGTCGCAAGGCAGTCTCTCTTCGTCGGTGGCAAGTAGCTCTCGACGGCAAAACGCTGACGGATTGGCACGGTGTACGTGTGGATACTGCTAAAGCGGGGTTGCGCAAGTAGTCCCTCGGCGACAAGAATCGAAAGGCAATCTCACCTCCCGGCATGGACGTGAGATTCTTCATCAGGTTTCATCGACATCTACTTCGACTACAACAAGATCTTCCGCAACGGTTGTAGTAAGTTCTCTAGATCTAACATTATGGGGTGCTGCATATCTTCATAGTATAGATCTTGGGCTGTTGCGTAATATGCTTAAACAAAAAAATTAAGTTTCCATTGCGCAACCCAACAACCCCACACTGTCATTTTGAGCGTCCAAAGATAGTACTAAACAAACACCACAATTTTATAGTGACATCCAAGACCAAGAACAACTCATGATAAGTATCCCTCTAATCTATTATCCATAGAGTCACACAAGGCACGCACACTGTCAACTTCGCACCGTGGGACAAAGGTGACTCCGGAAATTATACAAGATAAAACCAATTGACACTATTAGGAAAATGCCTATCTGTGGCGCACCAAAATGGGCTATCTGTGGCGAACAGGACGTGCGCCACTATCGTCGCGCCAGTGGTAAGTGCTATCTGTGGCGCACGGCTCGTGCGCCACAGGTAACCAGACTTACCAGTGGCGTGCGCACCAAACTGTGCGCCACAGGTAACACAGATACCAGTGGCGCACCGGCAGAAAAGCGCACCACGGGTAACAATTAATGAGTTTAAAAAATATACTACTAGTGGCGGACGGTTTTGTGCGCCACTAGTATCTTTTTTGGTATATAAAAAAATAATACTACTAATTAATAAAATTTTGTTTTTACGAAAAAGACCATGGATCTATTAGCAACAGCTGAAGCTACAAACACCCCCATAAAAAATTTACAACCGGTCCCCTGCTCCATCTCCTGCCAAAATCGCGGGCGACCGGGCTCCGCCCCTCCGGCGCATCGCCGGAGCGAGCTCGTCGCGCTCCCCTCGCCGGGGTCGGAGTTAGAGGCGAGTGAGGAGAAGAGGAGGCCGGGGCGTGCACGCCCTCGCGCCGGGGTCGGAGTTGGAGGCGGAGGCGGTCGGAGTTGGAGGGGCAGTAGGAGGCGGCGGGGCGATGACGACGCGGCGGAGGCGGCCGGGGCAATGGCGACGCGGCGGAGGCGCGAGATGGCGACTAGTGGCGCGACGCCCGCCTCCCCGCGTCCACCTCCCCTTGGCCCCGGAGCCGGAGCGCGACGGCGACCACGTCGTCTCCACGACCAGCGGCGGGGCGAGGGGGCGGAGGCGGCGCGGGCGGGATGGGGAGGCGGCCGGCGGCGCCGCGCCGGAGCAGAAGGAAAAGGGGAGGAGAGCAGAAGGAGAAGGAGCAGGCGGGATGGGGTGCATGCGGTTGGTGCGTACGAGATGAGGATCGATGCGTGGACGGAAGAGAGAGAGGATAAGGAGAGAGAATGTAGATCTAGGAGATAGGAGAGAGAATGTAGATCTGAGGGGTGCATGGTGTTTTTTTAATCCGGTGCAATTTACCTGTGGCACACGAATTTTTGCGCGCCACATGTACTCTCTCTCCTAGAAGTTACCTGTGGCGCACGTGTTTTTACGTACGCCGCAGATAATCTCTCTCCTACCCTCACCGTCCGGTCCATTTATACGTGAATTTGAGAGAAACTACATGTGACGCACGCAGTAATATGTGCGCCACAGGTATTCTCTCTCCTCGGAGTTACCTGTGGCGCACACTTTTTTTGGGCGCCACAGGTAATCTCTCCCCTACCGTGGCCGCCTGGAAAAAGTTACCTGTGGCGCACCGAATAATTTGTGCGCCACAGGTAATTATTCGGTGCGCCACATGTAACTTTTTCCAGGCGGCCGCGGTAGGAGAGAGATTACCTGTGGCGCCCAAAAAAAGTGTGCGCCACAGGTAACATTTCACCTATAAGCCTTTTTCTACAAGTGTGAGTAGGATATCCATGACATAATGAAGGGAAAACATCTATGAATTTAACTAGATTACAATGCTCATGATCACATAAAGATCACACCATGGGAGAGAGAGATAAACCACATAGCTATAGGCATGAGCCCTCAGCCTCGATGAAGAACTACTCTCGGCGCATCATGGGAGGCAGCAATAACGATGAAGATGGCTCCGGGGGCAATTCCTCGTCCCGGCAGAGTACCGGGACAGAGACTTCTGTCCTCCAAAATAGGGTTTCAGATGGCGGCGGAGCTCAGAGTCATATTTGGCAAAATCCTTCGGGGGTTAGGGTTCTTTCGACGAGGCGAATATATACTCCGAAGGGCGGCGCGAGGCGATGCACGAGGCGCTCAGACGCCACCCCGGCGCGGCCCCACTTCTGGCCGCGCCCAGGGGTCGTCTGGGGCCTGTGGGCTCCGTTTTGGACGACGTCCTAGTCCACGACGATCAGCGAAAAATTTCTAAAAACTTTCGCGACTAGACTTTTTCCATTTGACGTCCTCTTCATTTTGCTTCGGGGACATCTTTAAAAACTGTATGGTGGGGACAGATTTCAGGAAATCAGAGTCCTCCTCCAACAAGGCTCCTTTTGTGTTCTTGTCAATTTCCAAGGATACAAGAACATTGTGCGCTTTTTCAACTATTAATAGGTTAGTCCAACAAATGCATAAAATTATATATAACTATAATAGAAACATGTGACATTTGATATAAAACAAGTATGGAACATAAAAAATTATAGATACGTTTGAGACGTATCACTAAGTTCTGGTTGTCAAAGATGATTTTATTTATGTGCTTCCATAAGCTCCATCAACCCGTAACCAAAATCTCCTTAAAGAACAACATTTGATCTTTTCCTTCTATCTAGAAGGAGGTCCATATCTGCAATGCCGATACGACGACAATCATGATGATGCACACAACTTTTATATTAAAAAGAATCTATCAAAATAGTATCAAGGTTTATTACAACTCACGGATCAACCAAGGTGGCCGCATGGATCAACCAGCGAAAGATGACTAAAAATACAAGACTATACATGTTGGAGTCTTCTAGTATGTTGCCACCCATGCTGGCTACAAATGGCTCGGACTACCTCCGTAAGACGGGTACATCCAGTATCCATAAGAGCTTGTTGCTCTTGCGGTAGGAAAAATGACCACATGTGGATCCATTAAGTAGCTCGGTGAATAATCTGCAAAAAATTAGCATCTCTATGGAGGACCAAAATATTTCTATGCTAGACTGGGAAGGTCTGTTTGAAAAGGTGGGCCACAAAAGTTGAACCCTCGCAAGACAAATTTCTCTTCTTTGTACGCCTCACAAATTTCTCCCTACCTAGCCTTCATATATTTACATGATACTAGTTCTGTTGTTGCAGATGGTACGCATGTAGCTTTGATAACCATTTTTCTCGGTTTTTCTGGGAGTGAGTTGGGACTACACGAAAGTACCACGTGGTAAGGTGGTCGGAAGTGTTTTGCCCCCAAAGACCAGGGCAGCCTGGGTGTCACAAACTCCAAATCATGAACATCTCTCTCACGACCAAATGGATTTGGAGCATGTTCACATACGAGAACAACCAATCTCTTTGGCACGAGATGCATAAGGCTAAGTATCCTGAAGCTTCTCCGAGGGGCATGTCCGGTTTTGGTTCTCCGAGGGGCATGTCCGGTTTTGGCAGTCTCCACAAACTAAATACTTGTTCAAACTGGGCACCAGGTTCAAGATCAGAAATGGCTCAAGGATCATATTTTGTTTGGATTGGTGGTCGGGTGAGTGCGGCTTACAAGTAGATACCCTCGTCCTTTTGAAATCTGTTGTGATCCCAATATTACGATAGCCCAGGTCACCAGAGGAGATATTTTTTTGAAGAACCACAAAGATGATATCTGGATCCTAAGACTTCGTCGTTCGTTTTGGGAGGATGAACTCATTGAATGAGGGCTCCTTTGGGAAGAGTTCAAGAACAACGGCCTCTAGTGAGATGTTGGATGCCATCTCTTCGGATATCTAGTTTGCGAGTCTTCCTCTCCCAAGATCAAGATATTGACCTAGCAGCTGGCTAGACGTCGTCTTCCGTCTAATGATAAATTCCCAAAAGGAGTGAACATGTTTTGTGCCTCATGTGGTGAACCTGACATTCTACCACAGTTCATGTGGAGTTGCGATGTTGGACGTTCAACTTAACCAAAACAAGGAGATATTCTTGTTATTTACTTAGCGCCTCAATGTTGGTCTCTCTTAAATATTTATAACAAGTTTACAACACTAGTACAAACTTGACTTTAAAAGACGGGAACGAGAGCCGGTTGGAATGAAAAAAATAGGCCGTCTGGAAAGAGCTACCTCAAACGGCCGTTATTTCGTGTCCATCTCTAAATGTGATCTGCGATGTTTGTGGTTATCGCATGTCTCCAATACTATGCACATCGGAGACGGCCAGGAAAATTACCCCGCGCATACATATTACAGACAACCAAGAAAACTAGGCGTCGCTCATTACAGATCTTCTGAGACAGCCAATAAAATTAACCGGCACTAACCTATATATGCAGAAGTAATATATGCATACAGATCATAATTCCTTACGTGCGCTAATTAACAATATAGTTCCGTGCGCTAATTAACATATTAAGTAGGTACTTATATACACAAGGCCAGTAAACTAATAAGTACTGGCTAGCTACTATATAAACACAGAGCGCGCCCGCGCGCATGCATATGGAGCTCGGTGATTGTTATACAGATAGTTAACAATATAGTTATGTTTTTGTTGAACAGATTGTACCATGTACAGCTCGCCTAGCGTTTAACGAGTTAGTGCGAGAGCGTGTGTTGTTTCGCGCTCTTGGGAGCACATACAACATTTATGTGACAGAAAGATGTAGCAGGACCCCTCGCACGATAAACAATGGCAACAATTCATCACCAAGAACAATCTCAGCACGGGATATGCTAGTGTTTACCATGACACCACATCCCAGGATATCTGTTGCCTTTATAGACAGTACCAACAACGAAGATGAGATTTATGACAATTCTGACAGTTCTGAAGATCACATTGACGATGATGACAGAATCATAGTTGGCCAAATAGTTTGCCTCAACAACCATGAGAAGAACCGCCTCGTTAAGCTTATACCAGTAGGAGCCGATGTTGGAGTTCTTTTTGTGACTCGCTTGACGAGCACAAATTTGAACAGACATGAGATGGTATGTACCTATAAGACCGCCTCTTTCATGCCTCTGTAATTTACTATGTTAATCTATAGCTATAACTTTATCGAAAAATGACATAGTTATATGTTATCTTCCATTCACAGAAACTACTGAAGGTCATAGCAGAAGAGGTTGGTATACCGGCTGAGGGCAACGCTGGACTGCGACTTGGAGCAGCAGGGTCAGCCATCATCATCACGTACAATAAGAGAACCAACGGCCGCATTGACTTCGACAAGCTGGGGTGAAAGAACTTCATGGAAGGCAAGAATTTTGTGATTGATCATTCTTAGAAAGACCAGTGACCTTAGTTTGGAGGTCATGATTGAGTTCCAGCTCATATAGAACTTAATTCTAGCTTATTAAGGTTGGAGGTATGGTGAACACTTATCTGATTAGCGGACTACTTTGTTAATTGACACAAATTGCGGTTGGAGACATGTTATCTGATATATATGCATATGGTGGACTAATTTTGTTGGGTTAGTTATATGTGATCTCTGCCTAGTTGAGTTTTGTTGATGCAATGCTGGAAAAAAAATATGTAGCACTGTTGACCAATACCAAATACTCGGAACCCCCGGAAATAATTCCGGAGTACACGCATATTGCCCAAATAACAGCTGTTACGGCCGAAGAAAAAACTCAGACCGTCCGCATGCTAACGACGGCCACCAATTGTGGTCGGCTCTAGTGTATAAACATTACAGACGTCTGCTAATCCCGGCCATCGCTGATGGTTTGGTTATTGAAGACGGTTGGTTTTCCCGGCCATTTGAGGTGATGTGATCATTACACCCGGCTCAGGAAACTGGATCTAATGAAGCGTACATTAGAGACCCGGCGTAGAGACGGGCATGAAAACCGGTTGAATTGACTCTCTAAGGCTGGCTCTAATGTAAGAGGTTATGTACTAGCGCAATCCAAGCCTAATTCTCTCCGCAACCCGCCGATTGTGTTTTCAAGACCAAGCACGTTTTACAGCAGTGGCGCCTGCTTCTAAAGGTGAATGATCTTTCGCTGTTGAAAATGATCCTAACAATGCTTTAGAGTCTGTTCATTGACACTTGCAACCCACCTGATGTTGCTTTGACTTGAACCAAGGGCACACAAGATTTAGTACCACATGACTTCTATAGGAAGAAACGGCACACAAAAAATGGAGCTCTCGGACGGGTAGATCTAACCGACTATCACTAGACGAGTAACTGCATCTACGACGTAGCATCCATAAAACTGCACACCTACGATCACCAGGCAATCACGGCCGGCGGCGATCCAATCCAACATGCGAATGAATCATCCCTGCACCTCGGCCACGAACAGCGAACGATCCATCCTCCGTGAATCTGCCCCCTGAATCTTCGTCGCCGCCGCCCAACACCATACCAGCAGCGTGTACACGCAACTTGGTATCAAGGTGCAGCCATCCCGAGCAGAATCTGACACTCCTCCGCTCATCTTTCCGTTACCGCCATTTAAACCTCCTCGTGCCTTTCCCGCCGCAAAGAAAATCGTACCCTCCTCCTTCTCCACACCATCCCCTCGGTGCTCGATCGGTCTCACGTACAATCTCCACCTATAAATACACCCCCTCGCTTCTCCTCCACCATCATCGATCTCACTCTCCAAACAGTTAGCTGGCTGGCTGGGTGATCAGATCAGTACTGCGGTACTACGACACTACGCCTCGCTAGCTCGTGGTACTAGCAGTTACTGGTCGGTCGAACACCATGGGGCAGCTCAGCAAGAAGCTCCTTTTGGCGTCCATGGTGGCGGCGGTGCTGGCACTGGCAGCGGTGGAGCTGTGTGGCGCCATCCCGCTGGCGGACAAGGACCTGGAGTCGGAGGAGGCGCTCTAGAACCTGTATGGGCGGTGGCAGGCCGCGCACCGCGTACCCCGCCACCACGCCGAGAAGCACCGCCGCTTCGGCACCTTCAAGTCCAACGTCCACTTCATCCACTCCCACAACAAGCGCGGCGACCGTCCCTACCGCCTTCGCCTGAACCGCTTCGGTGACATGGCCCGCGAAGAGTTCCGCGCCACCTTCGCCGGGTCCCGCATCAACGACCTCCGACGTGACCTCCCCGACGCACCGGCCATCCCGGGGTTCATGTACGCCGCCGTGAACGCCACCGACCTCCCCAAATCCGTCGACTGGCGGCAGAAGGGTGCGGTGACGGGAGTCAAGGACCAGGGCAAGTGCGGCAGCTGCTGGGCCTTCTCTACTGTTGTGTCCGTGGAGGGCATCAACGCCATCCGGAGCGGCAAGCTGGTGTCGCTGTCTGAGCAGGAGCTCATCGACTGCGATACCGCGGACAACAGCGGGTGCGAGGGCGGGCTAATGGACAACGCCTTCGAGTACATCAAGAAAAGCGGCGGGCTCGCCACCGAGGACGCGTACCCGTACCACGCCGCCAACGGCACCTGCGACGCCGTGAAGACGAAGCGGTCCCCCGTGCTCGTGCACATCGACGGCCACCAGGACGTGCCGGCCAACAGCGAGGAGGGGCTTGCCAAGGCGGTCGCGAACCAGCCCGTGTCCGTGGCCATCGAGGCCAGCGGCCAGGCGTTCCAGTTCTACTCTGACGGGGTGTTCACCGGCGACTGCGGGACCGAGCTTGACCACGGCGTGGCCGTGGTCGGGTACGGCGTGGCGGACGACGGCACGGCGTACTGGACAGTGAAGAACTCGTGGGGGCCGTCGTGGGGGGAGAAAGGCTACATCAGGATGCAGAAGGATGGAGGCTCCGACGGTGGCCTCTGCGGCATCGCCATGGAGGCCTCCTACCCCGTCAAGACCCAGAACAAACCCAAGCCCACGCCCAGGCGCGCGCTCGTGGAACGGGAGTCCCAGTGAAGATCCAAAGCAAGATCGATCTATGTACGTATATCATTCCTAGCTATATTAGGGTGAAATAAATTGAAACCAAGTAGTTCTGCGTGCACGCAGCAAAAAATTAGGCTGTGTCTTTGGGACGAGGTCGACCGATATATGTTTGGATTTCTAAATGTTATGTTTTTTAGAATATGTAAAATGTTATGTAATGTACTGGTGGCAATCTATGAAAGCTTGGTTATATATTGAGTTCCTTCTCTCCCGATTGGTGTGCTGTTAATTCGTGTTTGGAGCAAAGGTAGAGCAAAAGTTTGAAATTTTTGAATTGATTAGCTTTTGCGGGTACATGACGTGGGTTGGGCTGAAGAGATAGTTTGGCCGCTTATGGGTTTCCTAAAAGGGCCATATTTGGTACGGAGTTTTAACAAATACTGCTCCTCTGATCTAAAAAGTGTCGCAATTTTAAATTGGACTTAGTTCAAAACGTAAGTGTTGTAGTTTTTAACAAAACCCGATTCAAAACTACGACACTTAGTCTCCTATTTTTATCTTTAGTAAATATTAAATAATATTAATACCAAGAAAAGGTGTGGTGTGAAAAATATAAATGTCCACATATGTCTAGATAAAAGATGTGCACATGTATCTAGTAAGTGTTCACGTGTTATGAAAGGTGGTCCTATAAGTGATAAAAAAAATTCGCATAAATCAAAAAAATGTTCATACTATAAAAAAAATCATAATTTCAAGTAATGTTTTATGTACCTTCAAAAATATTTCATGTATTGAAAAAATAGAAACGTATAAAATGGAAATAACTAAAAAGGAACTGTAAACATAGAACAAAACAATGTATGGGCGGTGGCAGGCCGCGCACCGCGTGCCCCGCCACCACGCCGAGAAGCACCGCCGCTTTGGCACCTTCAAGTCCAACGTCCGGTTCATCCACTCCCACAACAAGCGCGGCGACCGCCCCTACCGCCTTCGCCTCAACCGCTTCGGTGACATGGCCCGTGACGAGTTCCGGGCCACCTTCGCCGGGTCCCGCATCAACGACCTCCGACGTGACCTCCCCGACGCACCGGCCATCCCGGGGTTCATGTACGCCGGCACGAACGTCAACGACCTCCCCAAATCCGTCGACTGGCGGCAGAAGGGCGCGGTGACGGGGGTCAAGGACCAGGGCAAGTGCGGCAGCTGCTGGGCCTTCTCTACTGTGGTGTCCGTGGAGGGCATCAACGCCATCCGGATCGGCAAGCTGTTATCGCTGTCTGAGCAGGAGCTCATCGACTGCGACACCGCGGACAACAGCGGGTGCGAGGGCGGGCTCATGGACAATGCCTTCGAGTACATCAAGAAAAGCGGCGGGCTCGCCACCGAGGACGCGTACCCGTACCACGCCGCCAACGGCACCTGCGACGCCGTGAAGACGAAGCGGTCCCCCGTGCTCGTGCACATCGACGGCCACCAGGACGTGCCGGCCAACAGCGAGGAGGGGCTTGCCAAGGCGGTCGCGAACCAGCCCGTGTCCGTGGCCATCGAGGCCAGCGGCCAGGCGTTCCAGTTCTACTCCGATGGGGTGTTCACCGGCGACTGCGGGACCGAGCTGGACCACGGCGTGGCCGTGGTCGGTTACGGCGTGGCGGACGACGGCACGGCGTACTGGACGGTGAAGAACTCGTGGGGGCCGTCGTGGGGGGAGAAAGGCTACATCAGGATGCAGAAGGATGGAGGCTCCGATGGTGGGCTCTGTGGCATCGCCATGGAGGCCTCCTACCCCGTTAAGACCCAGAACAAACCCAGGCCCACGCCCAGGCGCGCTCTCGGGGAAAGGAAGTCCCAGTAATGATCCAAAGCAAGATCGATCTATATATATCATTCCTAGCTATATTAAGGTGAAATAAATTGAAAATCAAGTAGTTCTGCGTGCACGCAGCAAAAAATTAGGCTGTGTGTCTTTGGGACGAGGTCGACCGATATATGTTTGGATTTCTAAATGTTATGTTTTTTAGAATATGTAAAATGTTATGTAATGTACTGGTGGCAATCTATGAAAGCTTGGTTATATATTGAGTTCCTTCTCTCCCGATTGGTGTGCTGTTAATTCGTGTTTGGAGCAAAGGTAGAGCAAAAGTTTGAAATTTTTGAATTGATTAGCTTTTGCGGGTACATGACGTGGGTTGGGCTGAAGAGATAGTTTGGCCGCTTATGGGTTTCCTAAAAGGGCCATATTTGGTACGGAGTTTTAACAAATACTGCTCCTCTGATCTAAAAAGTGTCGCAATTTTAAATTGGACTTAGTTCAAAACGTAAGTGTTGTAGTTTTTAACAAAACCCGATTCGAAACTATGACACTTAGTCTCCTATTTTTATCTTTAGTAAATATTAAATAATATTAATACCAAGAAAAGGTGTGGTGTGAACAATATAAATGTCCACATATGTCTAGATAAAAGATGTGCACATGTATCTAATAAGTGTTCACGTGTTATGAAAGGTGGTCCTATAAGTGATAAAAAATAGCATAAATCAAAAAATGTTCATACTATAAAAAAATCATAATTTCAAGTAATGTTTTATGTACCTTCAAAAATATTTCATGTATTGAAAAATAGAAACGTATAAAATGGAAATAACTAAAAAGGAACTGTAAACATAGAACAAAACAATGGGTCCACGTATAGGGCCCAACTGTGGAGCGGAGCCTTCAGACGGTAACTCCCTATTTGCCGCAATGAAATTGCCCTTTTAGACCTCTCACATTCATATGGTTTTCGCTTACTTATTGTGATGCGTATTTCTTTAGTCCAATTGCATTCATAGATTTATTAAAGATATTTTTGGTTGCTTGTAGCAGTTTCCAAAAAAGGCATGTGGGAGCCTGGTTCGGCTAGGCCTACTGAAGAACATCTTCCGCAAAGTGTTTGGTTCTCTGTTGTTCATTTGTTACCCGTCTTTTGTTTGATCGCATGCGAGCAAAATGTTCTCATGATGCATTGACATCATCTATGGTTGTTTGCATCCTATCTTTGTGGTTACTTCTTCTCACAAGTGGTGTCATTACCAAAAAACTACACCAGCACGATAGTAACCTATGAGCAAAAAAAAGTATTGTGACAGCAATGCAGAATTACATCGTTATTGTCCTACTAAACATATTGCAGTTCATCCTTGCAATCCTATGGAACAAATGGGAGGATTCATTAATGGCGAACAAGGGTAGTTCATAACAATGGTGGTAAACTTTGGTCTGGTCCATAGTTGTCATGTTTCGTTCTAGTGATCATGAACTGCTTCCATGTTGGTTCGCGATCCTTCGTGCCATCGTTTGGTTGTTCAACATATCTTGGCGGTGATGGTGGCAATTTTAGTGTTAGGAGCATTTTTTGTCAGATTTCTCTTGTTTCGATTTTTGTGCTACCAATGTTCTTCGTAGACGGTACGATATGAACCAGTGATCCTACAGTTTGCCGCAAAAGGTTTGTATCTACTATCTAGACACCGTGTGATAACCTTACATTTCTCCTATTTGGTTGCACAATTCAGGTGGATATTCAAAAACTCCAAGGACAGTTTAGCTAGTGCATGTTTGATCTTCTACGAAATTTTATCTCGCTCATGGCAAAACGTTGAGATGCAAGTATGCAACCGGTGAAGCAAAGATAACGACTTTCAAAAATCTTTATTGTATTTTTCTTTTCTCGTTTGTATTGGTTTCAGTTTGATTGAACCAATGCACTGTGCTAAATAAATTGATAGAGTTCAATTGTTTGTTCTAAAGAAAAAGAAAGGCATTGCCGGTCCTAGTTCTACAACACGAGAAGTCGTCGAGTAGCCTCGGACGCCCATGACAATGATCCCTGTAAATCGACGGTTGTGAGAAGATCACACTACATGTCCCAACGTGACCCAACCAGTTCCGAACCAACGGACGAGTCCCTGTCTTGTGGTAAAATCCATGGCGAGCTCGCCGCGATCCCCCCAGCCAGCGGCGCCGGCGCAGGCGGAGCTCGAGATCTCGCGGCAGTCCCGTATCCTCGCGGCGGTCAGTCCACCTTCTGCCTTCTCACTCCTTAGTTTCTGCTTCTAGTTCTTTCGTCCATCGTGTCGTTCTGATGTGTGGTACTTGGGGCGCGGTGGGTGAGCTCATGCAGTTGTCCAAGAAGGTGATAGATCTCGATGAGCTGAGAATGCTTGCGGCTCAGGGCGTCCCCGACGGCGCCGGCGTCCGGTCGACTGTGTGGAAGGTAACCGATTGGCGTTCTCGTCCTTTTGTTCTTTGAGATTTGTTCTGTAGTATCCGGCTGAAGATTTAGGATGTTCTTGAAGGCGATGCCAGTGAAAATGAGATTTTCTTTTGATGTAGGCCGGCCTTAATTTAGACTGACAGTTGACTACTTGTTAGTGTTTCTGATCAGTGTCGCAATGCACATACATGTCCTTCGTCTATTTTTTTTCCCTTTCCATGTCAATTTCAGGTTAAAAATTGTCTACTTTTGGTACCTTTGTATTCATCCACTTGCTAGTATCAGTCTCTTTTGATCAGTTGTCCTGATATGGACAGTGTGATGGGGGAAATGCTGCCAAAAGTGTTGATTGTTTTTGCCTTTTGCGGTCACAGACTGACTGTACATGTTTTGGTTGGGCAGCTGCTTCTGGGCTATTTACCCAATGATCGTGCACTGTGGGAGCAGGAGTTGGCAAAAAAGAGATCACAGTATGAAGCCTTCAAAGACGAGTTCCTTAGCAACACTGTATGTCATTTCACCAATTATTAGTTACACATATCACATATGGTACCTATTGTAGAGACTCAATAGGATTATAAGAAGCAGAGATTCTGACTCCTAATTCTGCTAGGTAGGTGGAAATAGCACGACTGGAGGATCTGAAGGCCACGCAACAGAAATAAAGAGCATGTCGAGAATGGGTTTCTTGACCGGTCGGAAATAGCCCAAGATGAGCATCCCTTGAGCCATGGGAAGACCAAGGAATGGGATCAGTTCGTCTTGGTACACTCTAAGTGCCCCTTGATGTTATGTTTTTGCTGTGTTGCACATGTTTTTGTGCAAATAGATCTAGTCACATATCGCAGCTAGTTTCATTTCCTGGTATTCTATTAAATATATGCCGCTTAGACTGGTGGTTGTGTGAGTTCCACACTGACATTAGCATGAATTTAGAGCAGTTATGTTTTGACAAGAACGAGGTCAAGAGCAATTAGAGCAATCTAAACCACTCATCGCAGTATATCTGCATTAAATTTATGCTTGTTTTCATTTCAATCTCTTTGTAAGAAGCTTATCCATTGAAAGTCTTTTTTTAGATAATAGGCATTTTAATGCCCTGCTTTAAATTAATATAGCAACCAAGGTTCAAGGTTTGGGATACAAGTGCTGCGGCATACAGCTTCGCCTTTAAGCATATAAAAGTACTGATAGGGGCCGGCCTCCCCGCTAACAGACCGGTGAGAATAGGAGCAAACTAGATAGCAACGTTTCTTGGCGCAAGCTCAGAGTAAATCGCCTTAAGCCCGCTGGCCAGCTCCAGCAACTGCTCCTTGTCTTGCTTTTTTGAGAGAGACGCCCACATCTGTATAAACATGAACAATTTGTACACAAGGTCAGAAAGGTGTTTGGGTAGCTTCGATTCTATAGCTAGTTTGTTGCGAGTAGTCCACAGGACCCAGCTGATTCTGCGCTGCTGTCCCAGCAGAGATTGAAGAATTGCATAAAATTGTGGAAAGTTAGCCGGGCACCAGCTGCACCCGAGCAGCCTCCGGATAACACTCCACCCAAGTTTAGCAAAGACGCAAGAGAAAAACATGTGAGAGGCATCTTCATCCTCCCCACAGAGGGCACACTTGCCATCCGTTGGCCCATGACGAGTGGCAAGTTGTTTACTAGAGGGGAGTCTGTCGAGGGCTAGCTGCCAAGTGAAGATTTTCAGTTTGAGAGGTAACATGGCAGCCCGAAGCTCCTTGCTGTAAGCAACTGACGCCCCTTGCGACAGTTTCTTGTACATAGAGGCTACCGAATACTTCCCAGGTGGTTCTAGTACCCACTTGATCTCATCCACACCCTCTTGAAGCGAAGAGTCCTCAAATTCAGCTCTCAACTGAACCCACTGGTCCATGGCCGCCAAGTCAACCGATTTTCTGAAACCCACACCTTCTTCGGAGGGGCAAAGGCTTGTCTAACTGTCAAAGCAGGGTTATCACAGATAGCAAAAAGTCTAGGAAACCCATCTTTAAGTGGAGCCTCCCCCGCCCACCAGTCCGACCAGAATTGCGTTCTAGAGCCATTCTGCACCACATGTTTAGCCCCAAGCCTAAACAGATGTTTGATTTTATGCAAGTTGCGCCAGAATTGTGACCCCCCTTGGGTCTGACACGCAAATATGTTGTCAGCCTCTGGATATTTTGCTCTGATAATTGTGTTCCAGATTGAACTAGGATCCTGATACAGCTTCCAAATCCATTTCAGCAGCAGCACCTTGTTCATTTTTTTGTGTGGGAAAGCCCCAGCCCCCCACAATCTTTTGGGCGACACATAGCCGGCCAATCCATTGAAAGTTTTGAGAAATTGAATTGCAAAAGAAGTCTCGTAAACTGTTTGAAGCAATTGTTGTCAAAAGTGCAAACATGTGGATTTACCTTTTAGTTTCGGAAGTCCGTTTGGGAGCTCTGTTTTTTCTTAACCACAGTATTCCAAAAATAAAGTATTTGAGTGCCAGGGCGACGAATACTTCAGTTTCTTGTTTAGGAAAAAAAGAGGTCTGGACCAAAGTTTCCAATACGACCAAAAAAATGCAGTTTTAGAGGAATACATCAGTTTTGAAACCACATTATTTATTGTATCCAAACACCTCAAAGTATTTAATATTTCAGTTTTTATAGAAACCATGGTATTCTCGAATACTTAAATAATACTTTGATGCCAAACGGCCCTTAACGTTTTTCATTTGAGTGTGTATATGTGCACTCACAATGTGTGCAAATGCATATGGTGTTGAGTCTTGGGGTGTTTCAAATCATCACTCCGTGTCACTCTAATATTGGTCTTTTTTGTCTTGGAATTATCTTTGATACAGTATTCAGAGATGATAGAACAGATTGACCGTGATGTAAAACGCACTCACCCTGACATGCAGTTCTTCTGTGGAGACTCTTCTTTTGCGAAATCTAATCAGGTAAATTTTTGGCATGTAAGTCCAAAACAGTGTTCTACTCGGATGCATGGCTGATAATTTGTGATGCTGACCAGGTTTCTCTGAGGAATATATTAATTATCTTCGCCAAGCTGAATGCCGGAATAAGATACGTGCAAGGAATGAATGAAATATTGGCGCAGCTCTTCTTTGTATTTCGGAATGATCCAGATTCTAAAAATGCTGTACGGAGTAAGCAGATGTTTTAAGATATTTCATGCCATTATTTGTAGAACAGACTCTTGAGACAGTTCTTCGTGACTTTGAGAATATCAATGTCATGATGTTGTTAATTGGAATCCTCTGCAGAACTTTGCAGAAGCTGATTCTTTCTTTTGCTTCGTGGAGTTACTCAGTGGGCTTAGAGATAACTTTTGCCAGAAGCTAGACAATAGTGCTGTCGGCATTCGAGGGACGCTCTCCAAATTAATGCAACTCCTAAAGAATTATGATGGAGAGCTTCAACACCACTTGGAAATAACTACAGAAGTAAGTCTTTATGCAGTAAATTGTACGACCTTTGGTGCTGTGTTTAGCATTGTCCTTTGGGTTGCGGTGTGATTGTTATCAAAGACAAGATCATGGTTTATGCAGGTGAATCCCCAGTTCTACGCATTCCGGTGGATAACACTGCTGCTAACCCAGGAATTCAATTTTGCTGATACCATTCATATATGGGACACGCTATTAAGTGACCCCGATGGTCCTCAGGTGACAAAAAACACACTCTGGTTTATTCTGCACATGTTTCGAGTTGGATGCCTGAACATTTGCCTGTGGAAAACGCAGGAAACCTTGCTGAGAATATGCTGCGCAATGCTGATCCTTGTCCGGAAACGCCTCCTTGCTGGTGATTTCACCTCGAACCTCAAGCTTCTGCAGAGCTACCCCCCGACGAACATTGGCCACCTCCTCTACGTTGCGAACAAGTTGCAGTGAACAAATCTATTCACTCGGCAGCGAATTGCAGTGAACAAATCCGTTCACTTGTGCACAAGTCGCAGTGGAGTAGTGGACACATCTGTTCACTCGGGAACAAGTTGCGGTGAACAAATCCGTTCACTTACAAACTAAACTGTAGTACCAACATTTTCATCAGTGCAATCTGTAACTCTATTACCCATGGTTCAGAACTGAACTACTGTAATGATTTTTTTATCCTACATCCAAATTCAATAAAACGACTTCCATACCCACTACTTGTCCAAGATTTCCTTTTTTTTGTTTACCAGTAAGTTTGACTCTGACTTCTTCCAGCTTGTCGGCTGCGTCAATTGTCATGTTGACATTGCGCATGCAGCAATCACACAGTCAATATCTGTCTGCTCACGCCATTCCCCTTGCTGTACAAAACATCTCAAGCCTACAAAGGTTATATGTACCTGAAAGTGTCCGGCCCAGAATAGAACAGTAGGCAGAGGCTTCACCAGTGGCCGAAAGCCTACTACAGATCTGGTGTTTCCCCTCTTTCGTTTCCGAAAGGCCCAAGAACAATGACGTCCCGAGACATTTCGCAGTTGGGCAGGCAATGGCGACGAAGATTCTCCTACCCATCCCCGGTGCAACGCAGCGGCGACTCGCCCGATCGAGGCTTTTCGTCTTTCTTGGGCAAAAGTGACTGCCTGCCTGATACGACCTGATCAGTCCACTGTGTTGAGTATCATGTCTGTTTATAGGATAGTTTAGGATTTTATTTACACTTTTACTCAAGTAGATCATGTACTCCTATATATATGTGCACGAGGCTCAAACAATACAATCAACTATTCACCAATCACTCTCTATTATTTACATGGTATCAGCCTTACCTCGATCCTAAACCCTAGCCGCCGCCGCTTCCGCACCGCGCGCCCCCGGCGAGGTCGATCTCCATGATCTCTGCTGGGGCCGCGCCGCCCGTACCTAGGGTTCGTCCACCGGTCCTTTGACCGGCTGCCCTAGAGAGTCTTTTTCCTGATCTTTTGATCCGGGTTTTCTCTCTCGCCGGTCGTTTTGATCGGCGTTTCCTTTGTTGGTTTTTCGATCTAATATCGGTTTGCGTCGCCCGCCTGCCGCCGTCGACCCTTGCGCGCCTCTACTCCGACATGGCGGCCTCTCGCGCTACGCTGCGGCCCGCACGGCCACCGTTCGCGTGAGCTCTTCACCAACTAGGCGGCCTCACGCGCCGCGGCGGCCCGAAACGGCCGTCCTCCGCTCCTCTGCCCGCCGTCGTTTTGCCCCGGCCGCCGTCGTCCAGCTCCGAACGGGACACCTCCATCAACACCTCGCCTCCACCGTGGCCGCCTCACACATGGCGTTGCGTCTGCCGCTCGGGCGCTTCGGCCATGCGCCTAGCTCCCTCTCGTCGGTGCCGCGTTGGTCGCCCCGGCGACGACACTACGTTGGCCCCTCGGCTTCTTCGCCGCCCCGCCCCCCGCCGTACTCCTCACGCCGAGCGGCGCCTCCTCCACCTTGCGAGTGATCGGATTGATCACCCGCTCGCCCATGATCCGCTCCATCCGCGTCACGTGGCTGACCCGTACAGTTGTCTGCGTGCGCGTTCGTAGGTACCCGTGAAGATCATCCCGAGCATGTGCGCCTATCCACCGATCGAGCAACGGGCTGCCGCTGCGTCGCCCCTTCGGGCGGCAGCGTCGTCGCCCCGTGGTTCTCCCCGCGATTGCACCGACACGCACGTCGCCATTGCGTCGCCCCTTCGGGTCGTAGCGTCACGGCACACGGTCCACGCCGCTCTGAGGCCATCCCCGCGGCTGCACCAACCCGCACGTCGCCGATGCGTTGCCCCTTCGGGTCGTAGCGCAGCGGCACACGGTCAACGCCTCCGCTCCAAAGTCATCCCCGCCGTCGCCCTGACACGCGCGTCGCCGCTGTGGTGCCCCTCGGGGCCGTAGCGCCGCGGCACGCGGTCCGCTTCGCCGTCCCCGCGCGTTGACGTCTCCGTGGTATGCCTCGCGCCACCTTCCTAGGCGAGGGAAAGCCGCCGTCCGTGCTTGCCCTTGGTCATGTTGTTGGGCTCTTCTTCGTCTACTTCGAGCACCGTCGCCGCGCCTCTACATGCGACCGTCGTGGCCCTTCCCAGGCTACTGCCGTTGTCGCGCTTCTACAGGCGACTGTCGTGGCCCTTCACGGGCTACCACATCGTCGACCACCTCTTCGTGTTTGTCCAGCACTAGCTAATCGCCAGCGTCACCGTCATCTTCCCCGACCACTTCATCTACTCCGACAACCGTGGGCGACATCGGCACCTTTTACCCCACGCAATTGGCGCCGCAATCCGTCGTCGAGTCCTTCTCTGCTGCCCCCTTCGACATGGCGTACAGCTTGTACTGGTCCCCATCTACGCATGCCCGGTGCTAGCAACACCGACGCATGCCTTCATCATGACGTGTCCCCAGGCTTGGCAAACCTGGTGCGGCGCCACGTCAACACCGACTAACCTTCTGTCACGCAAGACCGGTGCTGGCAACACTTACGAGTGCCTTCGTCCACGACGTGTCCCTGGGCTTGGCAAAACTAGCGCGACACCTCGTCCATGTCATCTTCCACTCGTCACACTAATGCGCCCTAACTACCTGGCGCTCCCTTGCGCCCGCGGCTCCTGATGGCTCCCTAGACACTGGCAACTCCGACTCGACATTGACCACGGTGCACCTTGCATGGCTACCTCGACTACGGCTACACCACCCTACGCTCTCGGCCACCTCGACATCGGCACAAAGTGCTATCGCCTTGCTTGAGAAACCTCGTCAGTTTTTGCTCCAGCCACAACTTCCGCGATACGTCGACCGTTACTACTGTGGTGGGGATGTTCGTCCGCTCCACCTTCGGATTCTTCTTCGGTCTCACCATCTGCGTCACTACCGTTGTGAGTGCGGGGGATGTTGAGTATCATGTCTGTTTAGGAAACATAGGATAGCATAGGATTCTATTCTACCTTGACTTGTACTCCAAGTAGATCAGGTACTCCTATATATATGCCTACGAGGCTCAAGCAATACAATCGACTATTCCACAATCCCTCTCTATTCTTCTACACACTGGACCTGATGATGCTTCGGTGACGATGATCGATGCAAACTTCTGAAGGGAATTTAACTAGGACGGAATGCACGGTTCCAGAGTGCAACACGGCTAGTGAAATCACTAGCGCCTGCCTGTGGGTGAAGAAAAAGTGGTGCTTGCCACCATGTTAGGAGGCGGAGGCAGCATCGTCATCCGCGATATCTAGTTGGATGATAAACGCACGCCACAAGGTAGCACAGTCACCCGCGAGTTTTGGACGTGTCGTTCTCACCGCAAGGCCATCTCTTTCCCCACTAGGCAAAGCAAGTGGTGAAAGAGGAGCCATGCTCAACGGCGAGGCAGAAGGTTCCGGCAGACTTCTAGGTGCCTTCGCCACGACAGTGAGATCCCCCGCCCCAGCCGGGCTTTGGTGGCGTCAGCCCTAGAGATGGGAGTCTTCATGTAAGCTATCGAGCTCACGACCAAGAAGGTGGCATCATCTTTCTCCCTCCAAGATTCGCTTGTCGAGTACATGAAGGAGGTCTCATTGTTCTCATCTAGCAAAGGTTGATGCACCAAGAGAATAAAGAAAGTTAGTCCACCTACTTTGGTGTGCAAGTCCAACAGTTCAAGAGGATGGTCGATGATAGAAACTAAAGAAAAAGCCTGAGGAGCGCAAGATCATGTCCACCGACACAATAAACATGAGCCTGGATCGAAAGCATTACTTTCCCAAGAAAGTTGAGTGCACCATGGAGGAGAGGAAAACAGGGCAAAAACGTTTTTTTTATGCATTGTCGATGATGTATTGTGATGTGGCCGGACTTGGTGGCATTTTGGTGGTCGGACTAAATGTTGGCCGAGACTTAGATTTGGCATCTACTATGGTGTCACTAGTGACATTGATTATTTACATTGTGGTGGCTAGCCGTTGGTTGCCGGCCTTGTTGTTGGCTGTAGAAGGATAGAGAGGGATTGGTGGAATCGTTGTTTATTGCTTGAGCCCCATGGGCATATATATAGGAGTACAATGATCTACTTGGAGTACAAGGCAAGGTAGAATAGAATCCTACTCTATCTCATATATCCTAAATAACCATGATACTCAACATCCCCCCGCAGTCACAACGTAGCGACGCAGATGGTGAGACTGGAGAAGAATCCGAAGACGGAGCCGACGGACATCCCCACCACAGTCGTAGCGGTCGACGCATCGCGGAAGTTGTGGCTGGGGTGGTAGCCGATGAGGTTCCCAAGCAGGCGGTAGCCCTTTTGTGCCGAAGTCGAGGTAGCCGAGAGCGTAGGGCGGTGTAGCCGTGGTCGAGGTAGCCGTGCGAGGGGCGCCGTGGTCAATGTCGAGTCGGGGTTGCCGGTGTCGAGGGAGCCGTCCTGGAGCCGCGGGCGCAAGGGTGCGCCGGTAGTCAGGGCGCGGTGGCGCCAGCTAGTAGATGATGTGGACGAGGCGTCGCGCCGGGTTTGCAAAGCCTGGTGACACGTCGTGGACGAAGACACGCATCGGTGTTGCCGGCACCGAGCATGCGTAGGGGCGGTGAGAGGATGCGGCGTGGATCAGCGAGTTATAGCGGCGCGTCGAAAGAAGCGGCGTGGCTCGGCGAGCTGCAGCGGCGCGATGATGGTAAGTTAGTCGATGTTGACGAGGCACCGCACCAGGCTTGCTAGACCCGGGACACATCGTAGACGAAGGCACACGGCGTGTTGCCAGCACCGGGCATGCGTAGACGGGGACCAGTACAAGCTGTACGCCATGTCGAAGGGGCCAGCAGAGGAGGACTCGACGACGGGTGCGGCGTCAATTGGCGTGGGGTGGAAGGTGCCGATGTCGCCCGCGACTCTCGGAGTAGATGAAGTGGTCGGGGAAGATGACGGCGACGCCGGCGATGAGCAGGTACTGGACGAAGACGAAGATGCGATCGGCGACGGCGGCAGTAGCCTGTGAAGTGCCACGGCGGTCACGTGTAGAAGCGCGGCGACGGTGCTCGAAGTAGGCGAAGAAGAACCCGACAACATGACGAAGACCAAGCGCGGACGGTGGCGTTCCCGCGCCTAGGGAGGCGGCGCAGCGCATACCACGTAGAAGTCGACGCGCGGAGACGGCGGACTGGACCGCGTGCCGCGGCGCTACGGCCCGAAGGGGCGATGCAGCGGCGGCGCGCGTATCGGGGGCGATGGCGGCGAAGACCTCGGGGAGGCGGCGTGGACCGCGTGCCGCGGCGCTACAGCCCGAAGGGGCGATGCAGCGGCGACGTGCGTGTCGGGCAGCCACGGGGACGGCCTCGGGGCGGCGGCGTGGACCGCGTGCCGCAGTGATACGACCCGTAGGGGCGACGCATCGGCAGCGCGCAGGTCGAGGTAGACGCCATGAGAACCACGGGGAGGCGGCGCTGCGGCCTGAAGGGGCGACGCAGCGACATCCCATTGCTCGATCGGTGGATAGGCGTTCATACTTGGACGATCTTCACGGGATCCCGCGGAGGCGCACGCGGGCGACTGGTCAGATCGGCGGCATTGCGTGGATGGGGCTGATCGCGGGCGGGCGGATGGCCAATCCGATCGCCCGCGAGGTGGATGTGCTGCTCGGTGATGAAGGCGTAGGCCGGCGCAGGCGACGTGCGGCGTCGACGCCCAAGCGTGCGGTCGGGCGACCATGGTGGAGGTGCCCAAGTGGCGGACGCAGCGCCGTGCGTGAGGTGGCCACGATGGAGGCGGGGTGGCGGAGGCGTCCGAGCAGAAGACGGCGTCAATGGTCGACGCGGGCGAGGCGCGAAGTCGGCGCCCAAGCGGGCAGCCGGGCGACTGCGGCGGACGGCCCGAGCGGCCGATGCAGCGCCGTGCATGAGGCGACTATGGTGGTGGCGAGGAGCGGAGGAGTCCCGATCGGAGCAGGGGCGGCGACAGCCGGCGAGGGCGACGGTCGAGCTGAAGCGCGGAAGGCGGCCATTACGGGTCGCCGCATCGCGCGAAAGCCGCCGAGGCGGCGCGTGAAGCCGCCGTGTCGGGAAGAGGCCGGTAGTCACGCAGGTGTTGGAGTAGAGGCGCGTGAGAACGACAGCGGAGGTGGGCGACGCAAACCGATCTTAGATCGGAAAACCAAAAAAGAACGCCGAACAAAGGCGACCGGCGCGAGAGAAAAACCTCGATCAAGCGATCGGGAGAAAAGACTCTAGGGCAGCCGATCCAGAGGACCGGCGGACGAACCCTAGGTACGGTCGGCGCGGCCCCCGGCGGAGATCATGGAGATCGACCTCGCCGGGGCGCGCAGTGTGGAAGCTGCGGCGGCTAGGGTTTAGGATCGAAGTAAGGCTGATACTATGTAGAAGGATAGAGAGGGATTGGTGGAATCGTTGTTTATTGCTTGAGCCACATGGGCATATATATAGGAGTACAATGATCTACTTGGAGTACAATGCAAGGTAGAATAGAATCCTACTCTATCTCATATATCCTAAATAACCATGATACTCAACATTAGTATTCATTATTTTGTTCCAAATACAAAAACCGATCGCAATTCGATAGGGCCGACGGTTTAGAGGTACCACTAAGGGAACCACCCCAATTGTGTTGGACATGCACTCCACATAGGAGAGACTTTCAGAGGGCCGGTGAAGATGATCTTAGCATTGTCATTTTACAAAAAAAAACTTTGAACTTAGTTTACTAATTTCTTGAACCTACACTCTAGTAGAATAGTAGCTGCATGCAAGCAGTATGCTTATGTGTCTACACTCTACAGCGATAAACGACTGCTCATATATATGCGAAAAAGGCCAATCGTATTCACGGATGTGATGGAAAAGACTCGGGTTGATGCTACATTGCTACGACAGCGTATGGCAAAGCCGCCCGGCAGGCAAGGCAAGGTTGGTTCCTCCTACATATATAGCCCCACGTAGGACGTGGTTACACCTTTCCGGCTTTGAGGACGCGAAGCCCCGCCGCGGGGGACACGCATGGGAGATGGATCGCCCGGTCCCCGGAGTGTAGCGGCGATCAGGACACTCGTGGATCGCCTTTGTGGGGCGGAAGCTATGATATACTTGCACCGTATACTTGTCTCCCGGGGACCGATCGATACGAGGTTCTCTCGCCACCCCGACAATGCCCTCGGTCCCCGCCGCCGGCACCACGCCCATGCGCCTATCTTCGTCTCCCGTATCGTCGTCTCGCTACTAGCCTACTACTACTACTACTACGTGCGTGCGTCCCATCTTGCCCGCCAAGTACATAGCAGGGGCACAGTGTGGGTAAACTAGAGAAATTGAAGTACACGTCCTCTACTTAGATTGACAAAATGGCAACAGTGCCTGCACAGTGCCGCGAGCGCGCGCGCACGTACGGCTGCGACCGCTAGATTGTCCTACGCGCCCCATCCATCGCCAGAAATGGTCCATTAATTTGACAGGATTTGGCGTCTGTCTCAAGTCAAGATCAGCTTCAGTGGTGGACGAGCAATCATACATGCAGCACAGTAGTACAGCACGATGCCGGGCTGCCGGAGACCATGTAAATCTCGGTTCCTACTTAAGACTACTACTCCAATGCGCAATCATGTGGCCAGCCATGGCCGGCGGCAAGGTTTTGCCGGCCGGCAGCCCCAAGTGGAGAGGAGAACCTCGATCATCCGCTGGTTGGTTAATCGCGTCGTGGTTTGCAGCTTTCGCAGATCGATCGATGCTCGAATAGTTTCAGCTCAGCGCTTGTCTTGAGAATTCTGGTCTCTCTCATACACTCAAGCAGACCGGAATATATATGGATGGAGTAGTGATGAAAGTTAAACAGTTAGGCTAGATTTTTAGGGTTTGTTAATTGGCAGAGCTTTCTTCTTTGTGGAAAGTGAGTGAGAATCCTTGTCGCTAGCTCCTACATGCTCCGGCATGTGTGTCAGGGTCACTTGCCCGACGAACGGAATGACTGAACTATTTCTACCGGCTCGCTAGTTTGGTGGGGGATCCAAGTTACACCAGAAATGGCTGGGCGATTTTTTGCCCGATATAGCTACTGTTTGCCAGCCGGTGATGAGTGCTGGTACAGTGCCAACGCTGCACTCGCAGGCGCAGGATCTGGTTCGTTCATTTGCTCACATGGAGCTTGCCGCTGCCACGGTGGCAGGCAACGGACGCACGTACGTGCTTGCTGCGTGTGCATGGCAGATCCATATCCATGACGCAGACGCACAGGCTCATCTCTCTGCCTGCAGCACTCGCAATTGTGAGGCGTCGGGCCCGCCGCTACCCAATTCAGTTGTGTCATCGATCCCGCCTAGTCTTCTCAACCTGACGATCTGCAGAACAACACTTGGCCAAAAGATACATCTTAATCATTCACTACATTGCTCGCATTTTCCAAAGCCCCGGCCGGATCGATCTACACAATTTGACGGCCTCTTGCACTGATTTTGGGGGAGAACTGAAGAATGCTGAACTGAATTGCTTGGCTTACGTATATCAATGTGAGGGACGTCCAGTATGTCAATGTTGAGGAACGTCCAGTACTCGACATTTTATGTGATCTTATGTTGTTACAGATATGGAATGCATGTGCAGTTGTACTTGTACCGTGTGTGAGTACCAAAGAACAATCTACTTTGCCGGGAGTGAGGAGACTGAAGAAAACACAACTGAATAATGGAGTAGCATTCGGAACAAAAATTATCAAAATTAATAAGCTTATATAGTCTACTTCTTGGTCAGCTAAAAATGATAATACATATTTTAAATTTAAAGTTGTTAGATATTCATACAAACAAACTACCACAAAAGACCGGTTTGATAGAAAGGGGAGATATAACATATCTAAACAAAATTCACGTCCTCGCATACATATGGAATGATCAACGCCTTCTCCCACACCCGACCTGGGCATGGATAAACGATCGGGAAAATGCAAGGACTGACACTTAAAATCAATACCTCATGGTAGATACTATGTCAACCAAACTATCCCATGAGACATATCTCAAAGGGCTTGGAGCTACAATATGCTCCAACTTACGCAGAAGTTTTCTAGAAGATCAACTCATTGGTATTTTCAATAAGTTGCGTGTGAACCATGATTTTACCTTTCAGGTTGATTCCTTCAAAACAACAAGCAGAGAATTTAAAATTGGTTTTATTCGAAAAGCAACTGAAATCTTCAAAAGAAATAGAAATTATTTTGTCCAAATGTCACTAAGTTCAAACAAAACGTAAGAAAATTCGAATTTGATTTGAATAATGAATCTAGTTCAACAATGTTCAGGAAAATCTATTTCTATACCATTTCGTTGATTTTCTTATCCCTGACACCGAATACGTTGTAAATGCCTATTGAAAGCTGGAACGTTGTAGCATCTCTAACCGGACCCCACTCTGTCCATCATTGGCGGAGTTATACACAAATTCAGGGGGGGGGGGGGGGGGCATCGCCCCCCCAGCCCAATCGACACCCCCACGTTAACCCTATATGTCGATTCTATCCGAGAACCCCACTTTCAGCCCATATTTTGGTTGAAATTAGGGTGTCCGGACATGTTCGGGCAACATGACACATAGGTCGACGCACTCTGGACTATTTTTTCTCTTTTCTTTTTTCATTTCTCTCCGTCACCACCAATCATATGCAAGTGACCTTTGTATAAATAAGGTTTTAAATTGGAGAAGCCAAATTATCCCATTTTGGTTTGGTTAGGGCATCTCTAACCGATGTACAAAAATTGGTTAGAGGAGTAAAAGATGCTCTTTTACTCATCTAACCGCACCTAACCAAAGTCCAAAACACGTTAGAGGAGTAAATTTTTTACTCATCGGTGCCGCCGACTCCTATATTTACTCATCGGTGCGGCCGATGAGTAAAAGATTCCCTCACATCTCTCGCGTTCACACCCACTTCCCCATCTCCTCCTCGACATCTCCTCCGTCTCCGGCGACCGCCGGCTGCAATTCCTCCCTCCCGCCGGCACCCCAGCTGCCCGCGATGGCCGGATCCTCCCGCCGGCCATCTCCGCCGCCGATTCCGAGCGCTCGCCGGCCCCGTAGTCCCCCACCGCGAGCTGCAGCCTCCTCGATTCCCTCCATCTCCTCGTCGATTGCCGCCACCAAAACGCCGCCGGCAGGCCCGCCGCTCCGCCAGCACCCTCGACCTGCCGGTGCCGCCGAGGCCGGTCTACCGAGGCGTGCGGCAGCGGTCCTGGGGGTCGTGGGTGTCGGAGATAACCGACCGCAACACCGGGAAGAAGGTGTGGGTCGGCTCCTTCCAGTCCGCGGAGCAGGCGGCGATGGCGTATGACATCCAGAACGTCCGCCTCCACGGGAGCGAGTGCGGCGAGCTCAACTTCCCCTTGGAGGTGCCGGAGCCGGTGCCGCCGGAGCTCGAGCCGGAGGGGCTCCGCTATGTCTCTGCCCGCGAGCGGCGGGAGGACAGGGAGGCGCGCGAGCGCCTCGAGGCAGAGCGCCGCGACGCGGCGATGGCGGCCATGCTCGCCGGCTACAACCCAGAGCTCGTCGAGGAGGAGCGGAAGGCGCTGGAGGCGTTCGCCGAGGCCAAGCGCAAGGCCGACGCCGCGGCGGGGAAGAAGGTGAAGAAGGAGGAGGATGCGGGGCCGTCGGCAGCTCCGGCGCCGGCCACGGTGAAGAAGGAGGAGGATGCGGGGCCGTCGGCAACTCCGGCACCGGCCACGGTGATCAACCTCGACAGTGATTCATCCTCCTCCTTCGACTGGGACGAGGACTAGGGTTAGGAGGTGGTGAAATTCGGTCGAATTTTGTGAAATTCGACCGACTTTTGGTTGTAATATGAACATATTATGTTAAATATATATGCTAGTTTGAATTTCAGTTTGAATTCGGTGGAATTTGATCGAATTTGGAGGTTTTGGTTTGATTTACTCCTCTAACTTTACGAGATCGGTTAGGAACTGCTATCAGTTAGAGGAGTATTTTTACTCCTCTAACCGATTTTGAGCAGTTTACTCCTCAACCGATTGGAGATCGGTTAGAGATGCCCTTATGCCCTTAATAATCTCATGTGTAGTGTTTTCTTTGTAGTCCATTTAGCATGAAAACATTTACAATGAGATTTAGCAAAAGTGTGAGAACCGATGTATGTGTGAATGGCAAAATTGCACTTGTCGATGCAAAGTGTGATTGTTGGAAACGTAAACATCTGCTTAACGAAACACACATTTGACGTGAGAGTTCTGGCTTGATCTCTGGTAGTGCAGTAGGGCCACGCTACCCATATAATCTTTTCGTTTACAATTACTTTGGGTTCTGAGTTTAGTTAAAGTTAAACTTTTTTTTTTTGGCTTGAATGATGGTAACTTTTGTGTTGAAAAATTGAGACCCCGTCGCACATCTCAAATTTCTTCACCGAGACATCTCGATTGTTGAGCGATCGATCGAGTCAATAAATGAGCCGCACCTAAACATTTGCACGGTCAATGAAACCGGGACCCACTGACAAGGCGCCCTGAGCAGAAGTAGTGACGGCCCGCAGCTCAGTCACTGACAGGTTCGCATCCAGTTAACCGAGCACCCGCTCTCGCTGTGCAGCAGGTCATCACCGAGAACGGGGCAGGCGGTGGACGTACGGAGGGCAGTCAACGGCGCGGACCGCCATGGCATTGGTCCCGGCGTCCAACGTGGCGCGTACCTCCGCCTCCACCTCTCTCTCCGCCTCCGGCCAGCTCCTCGTAACCCGCGCCAACCAAGAACGATTCGCGCGCTCCCGGAGATGTCTTTCTCTCTCCTCTTTTATTGGGGTTTGCATGCGTCGCCTCGTCCCGCTCGCGCACCATCCTTTTGCATGGGAGGAGCACCCTTCTACCCGGGTAATAGCCTGCACCCTCTCTCGGTTCTTCTTCTCTCTCTAGCTAGATGCAGTGTGGCCATGGCGTCTCGAGGTACACGACAACCCTTTGCGACTGCTATGTGGGTCCGGGTTCACGTGGTTCCCACGAGTAAGCAGCGTACGTGATCTTTTGCGAGGTTGCGTTCGTGGATCTTGGATCAGCCTGGCTTTTGCTCTGGTGGAGTGTTAGTGTGTTACGGATGGGACGGTGGAGGGGAGACGAGATGACGGTTGACTTGCGCTTTGGCTGTCGTGTTTACCTTGTCGCGCTTGGGTCAATCTTTTATGCCTGCCCAGTTTCTAAAAAAAAATCTTTTATGCCTGCCTAGCTTTAGCCTACATGCGGGCTACTCGCTCGTAGGAGAGCTAGAGCTTCGTTCGGTCTATAGCCCTCGATATAGACCTTGTTTGTTCTTCTTTCTAACCTGGGAAAATGGAGACTTGCCTTGCGTAGGGTTACCCTACAACACTGTAGCATGCATGCAGCTATTGTTAGCTATAGCTATGCGTGCGTTGCACCAAGCAGGGTTGCTCAAATGCATCACGAAAGGAAGCTTGTGTGCAAATGTGGCGACATGACATTAGCTGATAAGATGTTTTAGATGTTAAATATGTTGTCTACATGCATATTAAAATGGATAAACATACATATGTAATGTGTCTAGATACATTTGTGTAAATGTGAATGTGAAAAAACGCTAAAATATCTTATATTGTGGAACGGAGGGAGTAGTAGTTAGGACGACGTGCTGTGCAGAACTACTTTCAACTGTATTGATGATAGGAGTAATATATATGGGCTTGGCCTGCCGGCAGCTCAGACCAGGCTCACCGGCTGCAAGCGACTAGATTCGACCATTTGAGCGTGCCCGTGGAACCAGGCCAAGGCGAGCGCAAGGTGGAGCGCAACTACCCAGCAGGCGCACGCGTGAAGAAGGGCGGTAGACGCATCAATTTCTGCCAACCGCTCTGTCTTTCTCTCACTCCTTCCTGTCACCGCCAAACTGCTCCTCTCACGTCCCATCAAACCGACCGAAGGGACTGAGCAGACCGATGACCGGTGCTGCCCCTCCGTCGCCTCCGCTGCGCATTCATCCTGCCACCATAGTCGCTCCCCGACCATCTTTGACGGTTGCGCACCGTTTAGGAGTTAGACGCGGGAACGGCTCGCTGCGCAGTGGCGCACATTAACCCCACCCTTCTTCATTCGCTCAATCGGCCGTCGCCGGTTGCACAGCGAACGAGCGCCGCCGCTAGGGCAGCAACGCCATCTAGCTCCACCTCCGTCGAGGCCGGAATCGTGCAGCAGGGCGTGTACGAGCCCCGGGTGGTTATGCCATTCGGAAGGCGGCAATGCTGGCGGCCGTAAGCGCCGAGCCGCGTGGCCCCCCACCAAGATTCAGCGCGAGGTCGCGATTCGCCCCTACTCCGATGTCATCACTGGGACCCGGATCTCGGACGCGAGCTGCCGCCATGTCTGCATCTGCAAGTCCGGCGTCGGCAACTCCTCCATCTGCAACTCCGGCGTCGGTGACTGCGGCGTCGACAACGGAGGCAGCGGCTTCGACTTCAGCAATGACCAACTTAAGGAAGAGGAAGGCCAAGGACCCAGCATGCCAACACAGTCTCCGATGGTAAGTTTGCGATCCCCAATCTGTGCTTAAGGTTTTTTCATGCTCGAGTAGTTCATCAGCTGACATGCATTTCCGTTAGTGTAGATGTTCCAGTAGATCTTGTAGTAGTTGAAGTATATGTAATGGGCATGCATGTTCATTTGTGGTTGTTCCATGCCGGTGGTCACCGCACCAATCTGGTGGTCACTGGCATTGATCCTTGCACATTGCACAAATGCATTGGACAATGACATTGATCATTGCATAGTTGCGATTGGCAGCGCCATTGATCATTGCATCTCTGTAATGATCAATTCCATTAATCCTTGCATGTGTGCAATTGACAATGACATTGATCCTTGTATGTGTGAAATGGACAATGAAATTGATCCGTGCGCCTTTGCAATAGACAATGTCATTGATCCTTGCATCAATGCATCCTTGCAGGTATCCTTGCAAAGATGAGTGACCCAAATGCTTGTTTGCTGGCACACCTGGGAGGCGCTCTGCGATATGACGCCCGATCCTCCAGCACCTCCTCTTGACTACATCTACCACAACACTGCAGTTAGAAGGGCAGTTGTCCAAGGGCTGGAGGACACTGTGAAGCAAATGAAGCAGAAGAACTTCTATGGGGAGAAGGGTGTAGGCCGTCCTCCATGCCTAGTAAATGAACCATCAGAGGTGGTGCCACGGCGCTTCTACGTCGAGCTCAGCTTGTCCGACCTAAAAGCCATCGTCATTCCTCCAGAACTGAAGCCGCTGCTGCTGAAGAAACTGAACCTAAAGAAGTCCAAGTCTCAGCCGCAGCCCAAGACCTCTGTGCCAATCCGGTGATTCAAGTGTTGTGAGTACTTCGTGTAGGTCCAGTGGTTCGAGGAGGACCTCGTCATTTTCAAGGGCTGGAGGGAGTTTGTCAGGGAGAAGGACCTAGATGTGGGTGACCTCGTCGTGTTCAAGTACGGTGATGGTGGCTTTGACATCAAGATCTTCAAGTACATCAGCTCCACTCAGAAGATGTTCGAGTGTGCCATCTATCCAAAGTGATGATTTTCAACAGTTTCAGTGTTTAGATGAAGTTTCTGAAGTTGTCTGTAGGGAGTTGCATGAACCTACTATTTTGGACCAAGGGTGTGTACCCCTGGCTGTTGTTAATGCAAGGGATGCACGTGATACAAACCTAAGTAGCTGATGTTTGTTTAATTAGCTGCCACTATATCTAAGTAGGTGCACATTAAGTACCTGGTTATATGTGTTTGTGTGTGATCTTCGTGTGTGCTTATATTACATTGTATGTTGGTAACCTCACCAATTTTAAATGTGGTGAGGGAGCTTACTTATGTGACACACAGGGAAATATTCAAACGACATGTCTTTGCATATGGAGAGCTAAAATCGAAAAAACAGCCAACCAAACCACATTGCACCTGCCTACAATGCAATGCAGCCCACCAAACAACATACGCAACCAGACTCAGAAGCTACATCGCTCAGACATGACCCCGTGGGGGCAGGCCCGTGGAGGGGCCGAGTTCCATGCAAGGTATCAAACGCGCCTGATATGTTCTCCCGTAGCAAAAATGTAAAATCGTGTTAAATTGTGTACAGATCGTGTTGGACCCAATTGGTACTTAATACAAGCACTAGTACAAGTTGCAACTGTAACTTCGAACAATAATTCGACAATTGTGCGTGCCCCGGGATATACCGTATACAGGCCTACAAGGAGGGGGTTCAAGTTGTGTTTAAATTGTGACAGTCTGAACCAACGAAATGCGCATTACAAAATACAAATTGTAAACGATTCCTCCCCATACAAGCAGATGGTAGTGATCTAGCACTAAACCAGCTAGTGATGCTTTTCAGGTCCATTCGACACTCTTAGACGCATGTCAAAAGAAAAAAGAGACAATCATACGACTCTGATATAACCAAACCCCAAGTAAATTAAGTGGCTTCTCCGGTCGGTTTAATCGTACGGTTTCCCTTCCCGCTGCACAAGGCTAAAGGCAAACCACAAAGGAGATCGTGGGACTTTGTTTAATGCAACCGACGAAGGAAGGAGACGACCGAGCCGAGCCGGCCATAGTAAAGTTAAATTTGCGAGCGAGCTTCTCGCGGCCACAAGCCTTTTTGTTGTTTGCATGCGATTGTCCACACTGTTTCGAGTCAAAACACACCGAGACTCTTCGGAACTCCCAAAAGAAGAAATAGCAGGTTATTGCCACCGGTTTAACTCGCTTAATCAGCTACTCCATATGTTTCAAATTTAGTTGGCATTTATATATCTAAATATGGATATATCAATATGTATATCAAATTTGAAACTACCCCCTCCGTTCACAAAAGGATATCTCAACTAACTTTAAATTTGTACGTATATACACACTAAATTATGTGTAGATATATCCAAATTTAGAATTAGTTGAGCCATTCTTTTATGAACGAAGGGAGTAGATGACTTCCATTTATTTAGATACGGATGTATTTAAACTTGGAAGACATCTAATTTGGAACGAAGCGAGTAAGAGAGTAAAAGTCAGTAATCTACCTCTCTCTCTCTCTCCGAGACCTTTGTATAATCTGTTGCTGACAGCACAAAATCTTACCTGAAAACGCTCTGCATCGATCTCTACTCCCGCACGAACTAAACTAAACTAGTGCTAGCTACTTACGTTCATGTGCCCACTGACAGAAAATCTATGGATCTATCTTCTCTGTCCAGTGCCCACAAGCACACACGAGTGCATAGTTCCATCGTGTTGCTGCTGTCATTAGCGTCTGCCAGGTCTCTCTCTTTCTGGAGATCTGAGTGCAGCGGTACATCGATCACGGGCGCACGGCCGAATAAAAAAAATGGACGTGCCGTTTTGCCCAACTTCTCGGGCTATGAGATCTACCGTTCGAACAAACACGCAATTCCTAGTTACATCTACAGATACAGTATGTAAATTCACTTTGCGGTCAAAGCAGAGCAGAGCACGAGGACCGACACGCACCCGCACGCCTCGGCTCGGTATCCGTTCATATTTTAGCTCAAGATCTAGGACCAACCCTGCCGGCCGGCCGGCCGTTAAAGCGGCTCTAGTATGAGTTCAGGATCGTGATGCGGATTGCGGAGCGATAACCACTACGATGGTGGTGGCCCACATTCCAGCGTCGCGAAAGAAAGGTCGCCGGACCCAGGCAGCAGGCGTTCCGTGCGCCTCAAAGAATCCGACACATGAAATATAGCACAAGTACACAGCCACAACAGTGTCATGTATGTAAAAAACTAAAAACAGGGTTCGTTGTCACTCATTTCTCGTGGAACTATGTAAAAGAAGATACAAATAACCGCGACACTTATGTCCGGACGGAGGGAGTATTATTTGTATCCTCTTTTACAAATAGCCAAGTGTATTATTGTGGTAATAAATATATGACATGCTATTGTGACTAAAAATTAGTGGATCATGCAAGATTAGGTACAAATCCATGGCCTTCTCAAACAAATATTGTATGTATTGGTCTAGCATTGCAGTATAAACCGTACAATCGAAAAGTAACAGTTGTGGATTTCTTAACCTCTAGACGAGGCGAGCCCGATGGCTACGATTGAGGCGGGGCTGGTCGAGGAGTGGCCGGAGGTAGAGCTAGTGTGCGTCGCCCGTGTACGTGGTTGCAGTGAAGGATGAGGTACTGTGAGAAAGGGGAGGAGAGAAGGGCCACTTGTTGGCTCACCGACCAGAGTTACGGATGAGAGGTGATGGTGGATGCGCGCAGGAGGAGAGTGACCGCATCCCTCGAGCCGATTTCCTCTTGATCCACGGTGCCCTCGAGCAATGATGGTGTATTTGCGGCCGAATCGGTTAGAGTTGGCGGAATTGCCGAATTCAAGACCAAATCAATGGCAGAGGAGGCGGCGTGATTGTTACAGGAGAGACGGGAGGACAACATGGAACTTCCGACTGACAGTTGGCGTGCACGCATTACCCTTTTTGTCTTACAACAACAACCCAATTGTTGTTATTTGATAGTTTTTTTGGCTGCCCAAATTGTTTTTAGCAAAATTTACATCAATAGCAGCTGGTGGAGTAATATTTGACCATCAAGTGGTGCAGAAAATAGTTATAGCCTAACATAGGTCAGCTATTAGAAATCCTCCAAGAGAAAAACGTTTCGTAGAAGAAAAACCATCGCTAATAAAGTTTTGTGTTCAGCTGAACAAACCAATAATATTACTCCAATTTTCTGCATTTTCGTCGTGCGGCTCAGAAGAGCGAAAGAGACGACTTCCCGTGCGCACATCAAATTGCAGATCAAGTCGTTTTTAACCATCGGTAAGTTTTGTGTTCAGCTGAAATCTTTTGTATTTTTGTCGTGTGGCTCGGAAGAGCGAAAGAGATGACTTTCCGTGCGCACATCAAATCGCAAATCAAGTCAGTTTTTGTCGGCCCGAGAGTGGTGCAGCAGCGGCGGCGCGTTCTCTCCTCGCGTAGGTGATGGTAGTGGTTTGCTTCCTCAAGAATCTGGTTGAATATTCTAGTTTTCTAGAATGCTTTGTACTAACCGTTTCTGCTAATACATTTGCTTCTTTTCCATAAAAAATATAAATATAAAAAGAGGGAACCAACAAAAGTATGCCACATGGAGCAACTAGGGCTCTATTCCTAGGGAGATGATTATATATTGAAGGATTCTCCAAGCAACACATTTTTGTACAAAGAAATGGGCAATAGAATATTAAAAGCGAACAACGTGCATGCAAATTAGTAAACACAATGGAAAACACAAGACACAAGTACTAGGAAGCTCAGCAAAACAAATACTCCTTTCATTCCAATATAATTGACACAACTTTGTCTAAATATAGATTTTTCTACACACTCAAATATTTTGGAACGGAGGGAGTCAAAAGTAAAATGAAGAAAGAAACATCGTAAGATGGATACAAGATCCAATCAAATCTATCGTATCATGACAGGCTCTCGAAATTCGAGACTAGTAACGAACGAACACATGACGAAGAATAGCCTCTCTTCAGTAGCCCCTAGCTAGCTCCAAGTTTCAAAGACGGAAACTTGAAATCAAAATCCAAAACAAGACGACTCCGCCTGCATGCAGGATGCAGCTACGAATGAATGATGATGATGAGTATGATCCTATCTCTCTCGATCAAACATGCATCAAATCGCATTTTTCTATCGGGTCATCTCCACACTCTACTCCTGTCGTCTTTCAACCTTCACATGCCATAAATTAGTGACTCTTCACTTCATGAGCTCGCAGCTCACGCAGATCCTTCCCAAGAGATACGCTTTGGCAGCAACCATCATTGTTGCCATGTCTCCCCCACTTCTCGAAGCAAATGCTACCCGGATCACGAGCTCGTATAGCTAGGCTAGTTGGTGTAGCCTAGGCGCTGTAGCTCCTTGCCGAGTCCGTCGTCATCGTCATCATCCTCATTGCTGCCGTCGGCTCGGGTGGACATTGTGGAGGACGCGCCGTCGCCGGAAGACGAGGGTGGCGCCATGAGTGACAACGCCAGCGGATCCACGTTGGCGGCCATAGGCGCTGACGATGGCGAGGATGCGGACGGGACGGGCGTGCGGGGAACGAGAAGCTCCGGCTCCGTGAGCTGCCGACCGTCGCGTGGCGGCGAGAAGACCACGGGCAGGTACTCGTCGCTCTCGCACGGGAACTTCGAGCTCTTGAAGTGATCCTTGAGCGCCTCCAGTCCCTGTAGATCAGTATGCGCATGGCGGCGCACGGCCGCGATACTAATATTAATTAACACGGCGAGCTGATGCATGTAGTTACGTGGTATTGGAGGAGCTGGTCAAGATTCATGGCATGGCATGAGCAGCGCACGTACCTGCACGCGTGCGTACGTAACTTGGCAGATCTTGCGCGAGTTGTACACCTCCCATGGCTGCTTGTGGAACGCCTTGTACAGACGCAGGGCGGCCTCCGGCGAGGTGAGGTTCACGAACCCGTACCCCACATTGCACTTGTTGCTGCATGCATGCCACGGTATAGTTAAATGGTGTTTCTATGTTAATTTCCAGATAACACTGCACTGGTTAATTAAGAGCTGCGAGGTAAAAACTCTATAGTTTGCACTCCTAGTTAGTGATGCCACAAGCTATTGTAGTAGAGATTTTTTTACTACTGAGGTGAAGCAGCCTATGGGAACCAAATTAAACGCACAAAGCCCCTCCCGTCATTGGGCACTGATGACAGGTCTTTTCTCAGCTTGATTCGTGCAATCGAAAAGATGGCAGTCAAGCAGAAGTCACAAGAAAGTGCTTACAATTTTCCTACAATTTTTTCCCCTACTTTGACTCGACCGAAAACGATTAAAAAATATTACATGTGCAAAGAAGATTGTGGCATCGATGCAACTTTTCACGGCTACTCCATGATTCCCTCAACACCCAGCGTTGCTTTATCCGTTAGTGCTGGCCTTGTTATGGAAGCGCAGGGGCTGCGCAAAGCAAGCAAGAAAGCAATTGGCAGAGAGGGGGAGAGGGAGGGAGGGAGGAGGATCCTAGACTAGAGGCAGCAGCAGATGTGCGAGAAAAGAAAGACAGGTGAAGGAACAGAGACCCCTTTCTGATCGATCAGCAAGCGATGCAACAAAAGAATTCATTGCATCCAAACGAGAAGGATCCGGTGTGATCTCCAATTTCTTTTCCATTTGGGCTAATAACAACAACGTGTTGCAGACCAACTGCACAGGGTGTAGTACTAGTACAGTCCTATCACAAGATGCCTCCACTCCTAAATTCAAAAAAAAAAAAAATCAAAAAGATGCCTCCACTCCACCCACACAAGCTCACACAACCGGCAGCTAGAACCCAAAAACTTGTCCCAGCTTGATCTTTCTTTTTGGGGCCTACTGCCTCAACTGAACCAACTCCCCAAACAATTTTAAGTTGCAAATTACAACTGAACGAACTTCCCAAACAATTTTAGGTTGCAAATTAAGTGGGTGTTCGTGGCGCTGAGCCCCATAAAATATAAATGCAGCAGCTTATAATTGGGGGACTCACTTGAAATCTATGGGGAGGTAGAGGAAATCATAGGAGGAGAATGGCTGGCCCTGGAGCTCGCCTTCACCCTCGCCGGCCTCGATCTTCTTGTTGTATTCGATGCAGTGGTTGTCCAGCATGTTGAGCAGCAACTTCTGGCTGCGATGAAACAACAGATCACCAGCTCAGGCATCAGCACACAAGACCAAGCTATAACAAGTAGAAACAATGTAGCATGCCCCGACCCCCATGAAATATAGTATTGCTGCGACAAATGCGGAAGCTAGCACGACGACCTGTACTTGTTCGGTATGTTCCTGATCATCACGGTGGTCCGCGTGTCCGGTTCTTGCGTGTCGGTGTCGGCGGCAGCCGTGGCGGCGTCGGCTTCGGCGGCCTCAGGCTGCTTGAACTCGTAGCGCGTCTCCCACCCGCCTCTCCAGCCCTTGGAGCGGCGTACTGCTTTCGCGCACTGCTGCTTGCCGGACGCCGACGACTCGGACACCGAAGCCGGAGAAGACGACGTTGCAGACACAACAATGGTGATGTTCTTCCTGCCCTTACCCTTCGTTCGTTACTCGTGCTGGCATTGTTGTTACCACCCTTGGACCGATCGCAAGAGCTAGACTTGCTGGAGTTCCTCCTCAGCAGCACGATCCCTTCCCTCGCTTTGCCTGCTCCGCACGACGACGACGGCGGCGGTGGAGACTGTGCTGGAGCCGGCAAGGGACGCCACGCCGTTTGCTGCCTCGGTGGAGTCGGCGCGATAGGCCGCGGCGGCACGTACCCGCGCCTACGTGCAAATTGACAAAGAGTGACGACAAATTTTAGCCGACCAAAGGATGGCAAGTGTGTGTGTAAGAATTACGCAATTACCTCCGGACGCCGGGATCGATGGCCGCGTGAATTCGACGAGAAGGCGGTGGCCGAAGAAGTCCCGGCCGTTGAGCCCGGCCAGCGCGCGCGCAGCGTCGCGCGTGTCAAAGAACTCCAAGAACTTGTTGCTCGGCCGCTGCGCCGACTCTCTCACATCCTTCAATTCACCTGCAAATTAACAAAGGACACGAGTCGGACACTGGAGAATTCGATCAGGATGTGGCGAGAACTGCTCCGTGGGTGGTGCGCACCGTAAGCTTGGAAGGCCTGGCGGAGCTCGGAGAGGGAGACGTCCGGAGGGAATTGAGCACGACGAGGGTGCCGCGGGTGGCGCCGTCGTCCGGCAGGGTGGAGGCAGCACAAAGTTAGCCCAGATGGCCTGGCGTAGGACGAGGCCGGGCCATCTTGGCTGCCAGTCCCAGGCCGGCGGCGGCTGTGAGGCCAGGTGGCCATGGCGGCGAAGAGCTGGCTGAGGTGGCACTGCCGCCGCATGTGCTGCTCGCGCACCCCGGCGACGGCGCGCTCAGCGGCCCGGAGGTCGAAGAAGTGCACGGTAGCCACGCCCTCGGACGCCAGCGCCAGCGTGTCCACTGCGCGCACGTCGCCGTAGGGCGCCATCGCCCGCGCCACCTCGGCCTCCGGCGCGTGCGGTGGCACCAGGCTGAGCACGACCGCGCGGCTCGGCGGCCCGTCGACCGCCGCCACGGCAGCCGATGGCATGGGGATCCGAATTGCTGCGGAATCGCGACCTGCTCCGGCGGCGGAGGAGGCGGCGGATGGGCATGGCCATCGGCATCGGAGCCGGCGGCGGTGGCATCACCGGGTACGGCGGCGGCTGGCAGTAGAGCTGATGCGGGAGCTGCGTGAACGGGTAAGCGGCGCCGACAGCGGGGTAGTACTCCTGAGCTCCAGCGTCCAGGATGTTCTGGGGAGCTCCCGGCATGCCCCCAATGCCACTCCCTCCTCCCCTCTCCATGGCTCGAGCAGGAGTGACCAAAATTAGAGAAGCCGCGGTGGTGATAGAGGGAAGATCTAGAACATTCTAGGGTTTAATTCTCGGTCGCGGCACCAAACGGCGTTCAAGAAAGTAGGCTAGAATTGTACTTCCGCGGTCCCTCCTCGCTCTCGCCCGGCACTTGCTACCGTCTGCTTAGGGCAGGAGAGAGAGAGAGAGAGAGGAGGGGGGAGGAAGTGGGAGCTCTTTTTATGGAAATGGTCGCGGGAAAGAAAGCAGGTGGGCTTTTATTTGGAACTCTACAGGAACAAAGGGGAGAGAGGGAGCGGTCTCGGGAGGAAGAAGGGTCAGCACCGGAGAGAAGGAGCGGCGTTGCCCTCCGTTGTGTTTGTGTCGTGCGGCTGGTCGGATCTTCTGTGGTGCCAGAAATGTGATCTTTCGGGAGACATGGATTATTCCGTGCAGTTTATTACACCCGTTGTGTCGTGTTTCACGGATCTTCTAATTGCCCCCCTCTGGTGCTAGTGTTAGAGAACTATTAATTCGAATGAAAACGACTATTTCATGGAGTAGTTGATACATAAAAAGTTTTGTTTCACTAGATGTTTGCCATTGTTGAGCAGAGATTTGCTAGGTATTCCAATTTGTGAGGAGAGGTGAGTTGCACAATCCTGGTCGATGTTCATGCAAACATATTAATGTGAGGAGGGGTAGAGGTGCCCAAATTATACACAGAGCTACCCAAATTGTAGGGATCTCGTTGATAAATGATAAACTTTAATTCTGACAATTAAACAAAAAATTGCTTCACATATACATGAATATTCAAAAATTCAAACCAAATGATAAAGATCATGGCCATTTTCAAACTACCTTTCATTATAATGTGCCATTTTTGTTCGCACAAATGGAACTTATCATGACAACAATAGTGTTAAAAGAAAATTTAATTTATATGCGAACAAGTTGTTTTTCCAATTTCTGAATGACAAACAGGGTGACTTGCGAAGTAGGTACCAAAAATAAGATGCCAGTGGGAGTTTGTAATTTTCAACCAACCTAGGTAATATTGGATGCCTATTATAGAAATATTTAGAAATGGTGTTTTTTTCCTATATTCTGTTGATTAAATAAAAAAATTCAGCATTCACCAAATTAATTCAAAAGCAAACTACAATGTTTGTAATAGACCGTCTCTGAAAAGCAGCAAAATAATTTCCACGTGTCCTAACAATGATATACGCAATGTACCTGCTAGGTGATGAATAATTCAAAACCTTTGTACGGAATGACATGTCGAAAATCATACCCTATTTTGTTTTAAACAAAAATATAAAAAATAGTTCAAAAATATCATTTTTCGCTATTGGTCATTTTGTGTGCTACTCCCTCCATTTATAAATATAAGACGTTTTACCTCCCTCACATGTTGACCAGGTGCAAACCTAAATGAGTGAATATACACATTAAAACATGTCATATACATGTAAATACATGTGAATATGGACAAAAACTAAAACATCTTATATTTATAAACGGAGGGAGTAGTACCACTAATTAAAATTATAAACTTTATATTTGGCAAATTATGAAAAATGAATTTTCTTTGAAAGGAAGCGGCAGGGAAGCCCCACAGTGGTGAAAAAAAAATGATACACAAAGATATCCTATCATGTATTAAAGTTCATGAGTTTCGGTATAGATGACCAAGGTCATGCCCACTGTCATACTATATTTCATGACAATGTGCCCATTTTTTAACAAAACATGTGCTTACCATGATAAGCAAAAAAGCTAGAAAGATTTTCAACCTTTACAGGAAAAAGTTGTTTTTTTTTTTTTTGAATCGCTAAGTAGGAATTGCTTATGAAGCAAGTATGACAAATAAGATGCCCAATGGGAGGTTTGCATTTTTGACGTAAAAAAGACCATGTTAGACACCTACTACCAAAATATTTTGATTTTCAATGATTTTTGCTATATTCCATTGATTAAATGATTTCTCGACATTTACCAAAACTAATGTGAAATTGAAATACAAGTGTGTACATATTTGTCACAATGAGTTGATTAAATAAATTTCTAGACATTTTACCGAAATTAATTCACGAATTTCAACTCAAATGACCAAGATCATGGCCATTCTCATACAATCTTTTATTATAATGTGCCCATTTCTTAAACGAGCATGGGTCTTACCAAGATAAGAAAATGTGGCAAAACAATATTTTCACCTTGTGTGGGAAGAAGATTTTTTTTTTCATTTTTCTGAGTGTCTAAAAAGGGGTGACTTGTCACGCAATATTCACAAATAAGATGCCAAATGGGACATATTATCCAAATATTTTGAATATTTTTAGGTTATTTGCTATAGTTCAGTGATTAAATGACTTTATGGAAATTTACTGTAATTAATTCAAAACTGAACAACATGTGAGTCATATGCTAATGAGTTCATTCCGCATAGTTTCACTTGTGTTTGCACAACTAGGCGCGCGCTCGCACTCTCCTATTTTGCTGATTTGACCAGGATCTAAAATAAGAGGAATAAATTTAAATCAAGTAAAGTGCCTATTTAAGTATTTATGGACACAAATATGTTGATTGGGATCATGTTTAAACAGTATATTTGTCACGAAAATGATAATATATTAACTCTACACCTGTCACCAATCATTGATGTGCAATTTACTTTGCAAATCTGTTTGTAAATTATTTTCTTGCAGTTTGGAATGGAATAATTAATGACGAATATCAATCATATATGTAAAGAATCACCTGAATGGGACCTGCCCAAGTTGATGAGGGCCCAAATCAAACATCGGAATACTTAGTGACCATTGTTACGGTCGGGTGTAACCCCCGTACCAAGCGCCGGTGGCTAATTCGCATCCGAACTTCAGAAGACACCAGGGGCTAATCCGTTTCAGAAGACGCCACAAAACCCTTGATTAATAATCTGGTGGTGCATACGTTCAGCAAGCGGGCGATGATTGATTATCAGCCGCGAATGACTAATGAATCGATATTTGATCTGATTCAAAGCTGACAACAGACACCGTGAATCTCTTGGCAGGACTATAAGCCCCCTTTTTCAGCTTATTTTCCAGATTCTCCCAGATGCTACCCTCCATCAGCTTCTCCTAGAATCTCGTTTTTTAAATTTGTTTAAACTTCTAAATAAGTATTGGGAAGACAAATTTAGAAGTTTAAACAAATTTAAAAAATGAGATTCTGGGAGAAGCTGATGGAGGGTAACTTTTGGGAGAATCTGAAAAATAAGCTGAAAAGAAGGGGGCCTATATCGATGGACTAACCTAAGCAACTAAGACCGAGTTCTTTTGTTTTCTTAAAAAATAAGCCTTCCACTCCCCGCTTATTTCATAAGCCGGCTAGTTTATTACTTACTGCTTTTAGTTTAGTTATGAGCTTATCATTTTAGAAGTCTCAGACAATAAGCCGGACAGCTTCTCTCAGGGGGGAACTTTTTTTAACCTACTAAAAGAAAAGTGGGTAGATAGAGAGATGGGCTGTTTTTTTTTTTACATGGAGAGGGACATGGGCTGTTGCCTATCGGGCTTGGGTGGATGCCAGAACTAAATGGATCATTGTTTTCTCCTACTCTCCTAGTAATACGTGATGAGCAATGGGCATCAGTACATATGCTATTACTGCGTTGCTCAGCAGAACCGTCATGCCATCTCCTGCTCCGCCATCCTGGGATGCTGGGAATGCAGCGTGCACAGTAATCGCAGCGCAGAGGATCTTGCATTGGGGAGAGACAAGCACACGCTAGAGAAGTGGGTTCGTGCGGCGGCGGGGAAGGAGTAGCGGCTGGTTTAGACTAGGCGTGGGTCCCGGCCTGCTATTTAAGCAAGAGAGATGGACGTCCTGTCTTGTCGAGTGTGTAATCTATTCTTTGTATTTGTCCACAGTAAAACAGTACGTACTCACCGGCCACCCCGCAGCTCGCGCTGCTTCTAGCAGGCTGACTGACATCAGTGCGTATTGTCACCCTTCGCTTCGAATTCAGCTAGATCCCAGCCCAGCCCAGCCAGCTTTAGCTCTGCACCTCGCCTGATCGATCAATCCGTCGATCAATACCATATCTCGGCGTTGATCATGCGGCATGCCGTAGAGATAAGGATGAATTCAACGGGGCCACGCAAATGGATGCGCGTTTGATTCGTTTGCGTCATCAAAAGGACGCGTGTCTGGCCTAGGTCTGCCCCTTTCCGGCCACTGTGCCCAATGGGGCCGACACATTGAGTCCGCTTACCACTTTTTATCCCTAAACTTTTTTTAATACTATGATTACATTTTTAGAAACTGAAATTACATAGTAAATCAAGGACCTCCTCTTAATATTAAACCCTAAAACCTAAACTTAAACTTGAAGAAAATTAATAACCGACCACCGGCCGGCAAGGGGAAGATCAAAGATGGGCTCCGGCATTGAGGAACGTCACACAGCATGCCCGTTCTGCAACGGACTTGCTGGCTCTTCCTTCATCGTGGCCATGGCCAGCCCAGGACTGACTGGCTCATCTTTTTTGATTATTTTGTAGCTACGAAACACGTAGCGGGCGCCGGTATTAGTGGAAATGAGCCGCACATAGGTGGCCACGCCGGGGGGGTACCGCACCAATTGGATCAGTCGATAACTGCTCCATTGTCGGCCACGTCGGCGGCCGCGGCCGCCTTGGCCTCGCGGTGCCGTTTGCGGCACGCCGCCCGCGCAGTTGCTCTGCGCGAGTTCGCAAACTCGGCCTCCACCGCCGCGTCGGCGCAGGCGCGCGCTGCGGACATGAACGCGGCCGCCCTCTGCGCGTTCAGCTGCATGTGGGCTGACTGCACCGCCTCGTCCTCGGTGCTGGGGACACAGCCGCCCACGCCGATGGGAGGCTCGGGCTCGGGGGACGCGGTGCCCGCCGCGACTCCGGCGGTGTACACGTACTCTTCTTCGTCGTTGTCGATGCAGTCGAAGTACGCGGCCTCCGCCGCCCTTCTCTCTTCGGGGGTGCTGGATCATGCCGGGCTGGTCGACATCCGGCGCCCGCGCGCCCTCTGCCGCGCGCGCTCCGCCTGGTCCAGCAGATGCTGCGGCGCCGGCTCTCCAGCCATTCCGGCGCGTGGATCTATGGTTGGAGGTGGTGGCCGCCGTGGTGGGGAGGAGAGCTCTAGGGTTTGTGCTCTAGGGTTCGCCCGGCCGGCTCTTTTTAAAGAGCTCCACCGCCCACAGTTATTGCGGGTAGGTGGCCGCTCTAACCGTTGGGGTCGATGACACGCGGGGTCAGGGCGGACACGAGGAGGACGCAGGAGCGCTCCACGAGCTTCCGGGGCCGACGCATCGGTGGCCCAAATTTGGGCCCGGAATGCGTTGCGGCGGACCAAAAAACGGACCGCGGTCTCTTTGCGTCGCGCCGTTGGGCCGTGTTTTTGTCCCCCACAGACAGAAACGGAGGCGCACAGATTCGATGCGTCGCCCCGTTGGAGTCATCCTAAGAGATGATCGGTGATGATGAAAAGCTGACATTGTTACAACTTGCGTCCTGCAGTGGCGCTCGCAGAGTCAGTCGCAGCTGCATCACAAGTCGTAGTTTGCCGAGAATTTTGCCAATGCTAGCTAGCTCTTGCGTAATTGCGTTAACTGGTCGGGTTGGACGGATGAGACGACACCGTGATCGACAGGGTTCAGCCCGTTGAGAAACTTCAACGCTGGCTCCTGGCCTCGGCCCTCGTGCTCGTGTGTTCTTGAACATGTGCGTGCTCACGGTGTCGCCCGCACGGCATATATATCCACACTCTCCAGCTGACACGCTCGATGTCTTCTGTATCTGTCGCGTCAATTCGTCGAGATCTTTTATTCTCTCGAGCTATGCATCACTCCACTACCCTGTAGCACTGATGAGTGCTGACCGTGTCACCGTGCCTGTAGTGGCATGTCGCATGCAACGAGAAGTGCCTCTTTTGATTTAAGGATTTTAATGGGATTATTGGACGATTCATCCATATGGTTTATTCCTAAGAAATGACTTTGGATTTGATTCATAGGATTTGCAAAAGATTTGATTCATAGGTGTTTTTTCTAATTCTCGTTTTTTGCTTATCATGTAATTTAAAAGAGAACTTCGGCCTGCGAGTGACAGTGAGCCAGTAGCTAGTCACAGTTTTTTTCCAGCAAAAGAGAGTGAGACAGGAAAAAGCCAGGATCTGGATTAGCTGGGCTCAGCCCATTGCGACAGTAGAGAGGCCAGAGTCGCCAGGTTCTTGCTGCTCTTTCCAGCCTGCCATTAAAGCTCCACAGAGCATCTGGTAGGCCTGCCCATCTATGGTCCGTTACTGTACCTCGATCGAAAGTCAGGGTATAAAACAATTCTGCTACTCGTACTAGACTAGTAGATCTGGGTATCTGCTACTGTACGGGCGCAGTGCGCAGTAGCGCTAGCTGGAATGCTGGTACGTTGTACGGTGCCCGGCTCCTGCAGCCATACGCGACGCTGCTACAGCTTCAGCAACCAGGGTTCAGATCCGGAAGCTGTACACAGTGAAAGGAAGAAGTTAGTAGCCGAAAGGCAAAGCCGGCCGGGAGCCAAATAGTTTCATGCCGGCCGGCGGTGATCCCGAACGATGAGCCGCCGGCCTCCTTGGCCAGGATCCCATACCAGGCGACCAGCTAGGATCCGGCGGCGCAACGACTCGGTTTCCTACCCCGACCCTCGACACTGACATGCACCCAGCCAGATGGCGCCGATGTGGCCGTTGCCAGCACCATGCATCCTCCGTTGTAGTAGGCGTCTGGCCATCTCCGAACATGGCGCGTACAAAAATAAGGTACAACTACGCAGTGGCGGAGCTTGGGCCGAAAATCTGGGGGGCGATGGGCTTCTGGGGGGCGAAAAATGTCATTTGGGCTAATTTAGAATGCTCAAATGGGCCAAATACTTATGAGCTGTACATGGGCTGGGGGGGCGACCGCCCTTTTCGCCCCCGTGAAGCTCCGCCAGTGCAACTACGCCAGCCGGAGACGCGAGCGCTGCGAAACGAGCCACCCTATCTGGCAGCTTTGCATTCATGTGCATGGTGACAAACACCTCCCAGCAGTGGTGTTCACGTCGTACCTGGCCGGGCTACGTGCCATAGCTAAACGCTAGCTAAACATTGTAGGGTCTATAACGCGCCGATCTATTTGGTCTGAAACTGTCAGCTTCTTTTCGTGGGGTAAAAGTGGGTCTAGGTGCGCCGACGTGGCGTGGTCATTCAGATCGCGTGATGCCTTTGATCGGGGCGTCAAACTGTTTACATTCGATATGTTCTCAATGCTAGCGATGACAATGCCAAACATTGGCTGATATCCAGATTGTATTTGTCTCACAAATTAATTGAGCCCGAAGCATCACACCGCCTGAAATACGGACATGGTTTTTCATATAACCCAACAATTGGGCCCTATTATACTTCAGAGAAGACACTTGAACCTCGTCATGTGCTATTGACCCTCTTGAACCTAAGTGCGGTAAAGTAGGGCTCCAGGTGCGAACGCCATGAAAAGGGTTCAAAACATGAATTCTTTTCGAATCAGGTTATTTCGTGTTCAATTTTCAAATGTCACCAATTTTACCTCTCTCTCTCTTGCCTTTCTTTTACGATGGACGAGCCCTGCACTAGCAAGTCGCAATGATACCCAAACAGCTTCGAGTTGAGTTAATATAGTCACACAGAAGCATGCTGGAGATATCACCGTCAAACACCGAGAAGGGACAGTTTCTTCAGTTGTGCGACTAGCATGTGTGTGCGTTGAGACAACCAGAGATGGTGAAAGCCTAAAGTGGATCGAGGTTAATTTGCAAAGGAATCGAGAGAATTGGTGTAACATCCACCTCACAGCCGGTCAATCTAGAAATAGATGCCCGCTTACTAGGCCGGTTAATTTGCGAATGACTGGGCGGCGGTGCGGTGACAGCCCGCCATCCTGGCTTCGACCTAGAGCCAGGATGGCGGGCTGTCACCACACCGCCGCCCAGTCGGACAAGCCATCGTGACGAATCTTGTTTAGGCCGCCGCAGTCGTTGCACTTGATGGGTCGTCGCCGAAGCCACGCCGCAGGTGACGCGACGCAGGGGGTCTTCAAGCCGCCAGGACCTCGCGTTGCACAACCAAGAACAACCGAGTCTCCCTCCACCACAACACATGCGACAACTGCGGCGCAAGAACGTCTACCCTTAGCTCTCGCCAAAGGGGAGGAAGAGAAAGGGATCCATGCGCTGCAGTGGCTAAGGTATATAAAACGGTTTGGTATTCATGTTGCACTTGGGTTGGTGGGTTGGCTGTCAATGGTGATAAATTGGATATTTATAGTAGGTTGCAACTGATTAGGCGTAAACCTGGTTGAGAGTGGAAGAAATTATAAAGCTGGTGGTTTCCGCAACGAAATGAGGTGAGGGACTGAGGGTAGTTGAATCTGCAATTTCCTCTTGGGATCGACCTAGAGCTGGGAGTGGGAGGCATGTATGTTAGCATGTGCATGCGCGCGCGAACGTTGCCAACCTCTCTAAGCTAAAGTTCAGCTAAGTATGACAAGAGCATGACCAAAAAAAAAACTCTGTCTGATGTAGGCTCTTGTTTGATTTGCCCAGTGTGCAACAGTAAGCATCCTGCCGGGGGGCGTAGCCGTACACACGGATCAGTATGTTCAATGCATGCAGCGTGGTTCCAAATGTTTGCCACTTAAAATAACGGCATGTCTGTGACTTCTTTTCATAGCTTAGAAACAAAATGGTGAAACTACTTCTGGTCGAAAGCCGGATTTTGTTTTTTTAGGAGAAGTCACGTTATTTCAAACGTATCAAATAGCTACTCCAGTATCTTACGGAGTACATGACTGCATAATCTACTCTCTCCGTTCGGAAAAGGATGTCACAAAAATGGTCTATTTATAGTTCATTTTTGTGACATCCTTTTCCGAACGGAGTGAGTACTACAATAGCGACAGACGATTCCATAACAAAAACAAAGATTACTAATTTAGAATACCCAGGCAATTATTGTCGTGGTGGGATCACGGCAGATGCCATGGGTATGGCTTAGTTGGGGCCGAATGGTCGTTGGGGGAATCCGGGGAGGGTTTATGCACTCAAGATGTGCACAAGTAAGAACATGCAAGAAACCAGAAGAACATGAACAAGAAACCAAGAAATCCAAGAACACAAAAGACACCACGATGTACCCAGGTTCGGGGCCTTCGTGAAGAAGTAAAACCCCTACTCCTGCCTTTCCTCTCTCAATATATCAGTGTCGTTCTCAGGTACAAGGTGCTCCTCGAGCTGTATGATGCTGCTCAAGTGAGAGCTCTAGATAGAAGATGAAACTATGAAGGGGGAAATGAGCTAGGGTTTTTGCCGTCCTCCTCCCTGGAGGTAGAGATGCCGCATATATACATCGGCCGAAGTACAGTTTTACCCCTGCCTACAACTAACAATGGCATGGCCAAAAAGTAGAAGACAAGCCTCTGCCTCCTGCCAGCTCAACGGCCGGACTGTCAGGCCAGACAGGCCTACCTTTTCTCTTCCGATCATACTTCAGTAGCCTGCCGAGGTCTAGCCTGTAGACCTTTCCCGAAATAGCCAAGTCAGCTCCTAGGCCCCCGAGCTTCCGGGAAACCCGTGGACGGACCTCGCCGTCCTCTGAAGCTTCGGGCCACGAGCTCTGCGGCGCCCGTGACCTCTCTGACATGCCTCGATCCTTGCTGCCAACCTCGGATAACACTCCTGATCCTATAACTCGGTAGAGAATACCTTATTCCTGTGGTAGCTAGTTGATTACCCCGAGGTTGATATCTCGGAGGATATACCTCGGAGAATATACCTCAGACGTACGCCTTACGTCGGATGACGCCTCCTGCGTCCTTGCTCAATCGTTACCTCGGACAACTTACTGCCTTAACCTTACATGTTTTTACCTCATCTTTACCCTACCCGGGGGTAACCCCCGACAGTAGTCCCCGAAGCTGATGTGGTCTTGCAGCCTCGGATGAAAGGCCGCATCGGGTTCAACCCGAAACCACATGCGCTACAATGTTTTGCAGGTCACCGAACCAATACCCCGGAAAATCCATCGGTCTGTTCCTCGGGCCATACTGCTTTTCCGAAGTATCAGCCGAGATCTCGGACATCAACCCCTCGATTCCTGCGTCCTTACTGACTTCGGTCAGAGAACACTGTTCACGTGTCCCATCCGTCACTTCCTGGTCCACGACAGTCAAAGCACTCGAGTGCCTTCCACCACGCGGCCCACGTCAGCGGAGATTCTCCGCTCGCGCCGCTTCGCGCTCCAGTAACCGCACCGCCCGACGGTTTGCCTCCTGCAACCGATCCTGTGCCCTGCTCGCCCACCGCTATCTTTGTGCCACGTGTGCCATTGTGCACAAACGATCCCACTCGTCGCTCCGATAACCGCGCGGTAGTGCGCAGTTACCGCCCGCGGTTATAAATGCAGGCCCAGGGCAGTGCATCCCTCTTCTTCCTCATCCACTTGCCGTTTCGCCTCCATCGCAACCAGCGCCGCCGCTTCCAGTCGGGAAGAAACGCGTTCCCGCCGCCGCCGACGAGTAGCTCCTTCGTCGCCGTTGATATGGGCCTTTCTAGAGCTGGATGGTCGCGAGGTGTTTCTCTTGCTTATATGGGCTAGTGGCAGAAAGGAAAATGTTGAGTGGACCAAACAAAGGCTAAGGCTCAGCAAGGAGAATGTCTAGGAAGGAGCCCAAGAGAAACGAGATCTTGTTTCCGAGAACAATCAGGAAATCTCAAGAAGAAATAAGAACTCTCAGATGAATTGATTTAAGACTTGTTTCTAGATGAAGAACACTGAGATGATATCGTCAAAAAAAATTACTGGGATGAATGTATGGATTTTAATATCATCTATACAAGTTTGCAGACATTTTACCACGATTATTTCTCCAGTTATGAGAAGAACATGTAATCACACTTATGCAGATCGATGCGGTTGACGTACAGAATTGTACATTGGAAATTGCAGGCCGAATCCTGAACAGACTATGTTTATGACAGATTGGCCGAGTTGCATAGGTCTTTGACAGCGTGAAGCCAAGACTAAGGAAGAGCGAGGGACTGAACAAATGACAACATCCTCTCTTAGGCCTTCTGCTTCGGTACATCCCCCCTCTTCAAACTCAAACACGACAACGGCTGTGATTGCTTCGTACCTCTTCATAACGAAAGGCATGATGGTATTAGTCTCTTAGTCTCTTTCCAGTCCAGATCAACCACACACCAGGAAAACAAAAACAATTCAGCACTTGCGCTGGTTGGCAAATGAGAAGTCCTAAATCTTCTGACGCCTTAAAAAACTTCTACATGAGGCTTCGCATGAGGCCATAAGATTATAATGACAGCGACAACAATGCCATAAATATCAATGTCGTGATGGCGTACAATCTTTATCAAAATCACGTAGTCAGTGCAAGGAGCTGGAAGAAATGGATAGGAACGCCCTGCAAGATGAGAAGAAGGAAAGCGAAAAATATATGCGGCGATGTAACAAAGTCGCCGCTCTCACACAAGTTCATGAGTATGTATACACGCGTTAGTACAGTCATTACTAACTATATTAAGGCAGCACAAAACGGCGCTCCCTCGACAGCCCAGGCACTGTTCAAAACGAACAGTACGCTACAGTACGGGGGTGGGCCCACATTCAGCGACACGCCGCTGCTAAATTTGCAAAAACACCCCTCGCGGGCGAAAAATTGCACCACGGCCCTCAACTTCGCGTGCGGAAGGACCTATCCGCGAAATACAAAAAAATAAAAAACCTTTCTGCAAACAGGTCACAAACGCCCCCCTCCCCTCCTCCTCGCGCGCGTCACCGGAGCTCGCCGCCGGCCGCCGCGCTCGAATCGGCCGCTCCGGTCCTCCCCGCGCACATCGCGCCACACCGCGGCCTCCGCCGTCGCCTCCTCCGCATCCTGCCGGAGCGACGCATGCCCGGACGCCGTCGACGCGCGGGAATCACCGCCGCCGCGCCCGCTTCCCTCCACCGCTTTTCGACGCCACGGCGACCAAATCGTGGCGGCGCCGCCGCTAGCGGGCTCCCTGCGTCGACCCGCGTCGAACGCGACCACTTTTAGCATAAGGAGGCCGTTCACGCGCGAGGAATTGTTGTCGCCCATTCGTGTGACTCGTGCCTTGGGTGGGAATGAAGACAGTTTGGCTGTTCAGGCACTTACGGAAGTTCCTGTGCTTGGATCGAAATTGGAAGCAGATAGCTGCAAAGATGATGGCACGGATACTGTGGTCCTTCTCCCCCTATCTTCCCGGAGTTTAGATTCCCTCCAATCTGCTCAGAATTTGGATCAAGGTGGTGATGTTGAAGTTGATGCTGCAGCTGGTATCAAAGCTATGGAAGTGCTGACTGCTGATGAATTTCAGGATGTGGACAGTGGGCGTGTAGACAAGATTTGCCATGATTTTGTGGCAAGTGAGAACGACGCAAATATATTTGATGTGCATGTTGTTGATGATATATGCTTTTCTACTGAAGGTATGTGCATATGGAGAATTGGAACTCAATTGATCTTTGCTATACTATTACTATCTAGTGTGTGTGACATGGGGAACATGGGAAGTTTTTTCTACTGTGATAAACATAAGGCTACAAATCCATTCGTAGTATTCAATAGTCATGCAATTATTATTGGACCTTAGTTGACCTACAGTTAGTCAATTCAAGTTATTCTTTGTGTGCGTGTTTGTTTTTTACCTGAATGTTGCTATATTAGTTTATTAGAGCCCTGTTGGGTGTTGGCTGGTGGAGGATATGGTCTGTATATTGCTTAGAGTGCACTCACAATCTATTATGATTTCATTTTCCTAACTAAATATTATTTTTATTTTCTGTGTCATATTTAGCACACAAAGTGTTACATCTAGTACCCGTAATAGACCAATCAGCGGTCATACGCGAAATGGTCTAATTATGTTCAGATTTAATTCTAGTTTGAATATGTATTTATATCGTGGCAGTGCAGATAGTTTTCCATGTGATGTTGGGATAAGTACAGTTGGGTGTTCAGATTTAATTCTAGTTTGAATATGTATTTATATCGTGGCAGTGCATATAGTTTTCCATGTGATGTTGGGATAAGTACAGTTGGGTGCAAAACCGCGATACGCGGATGTTCGTCGCTAAGATAAAATTTTCTCCTCTCAACAGTTCTGAGAACGACACGGCAACAGTACTGGCACACTGCACTGCCATGCATCTCATGTCCCAGATTGTGATCGCCCCCATAAATTGCTTGATGATTGGCCGTGAGATCTGGTCCCAGAAGTACGTCGATGTCATGTTAAGTAGCGGTTCACTATTCGGGAGAAGCTGGCTCGCCTGCAGCGCAAGGGCCGGATAAACCTAGCTCCTAGCTACCTCCTCGACCGAGAGGCAAAAATGCCGACACTGCACGTTCAAACGGTCAATTATGCTACCAAATACACCAAAAGATAATGGTGTTTCTTTGCTGAATGGAAGCGATCAAATAGTGTATATCTGAACTTGTCACGCGCCAGTTTGGAAGCAACGGCTCTTAACCAACGTGAATAGGTGACGAACTATTTCAACACGAACTAGCATGAATATACAGTTCTTTGGAAGGCTGGAAGCGAGGAGTAATGCATAATTGCATATATAGTAGTATCAGAAGAATGATTAAAATACTGTAACGCTAGCAGCATATATCCCCTGGTACTTCTAAAGGGCACCAAATGATACTGAAAATTAATCGATCTAGTTACCGGATAAGTGCTTGCTAACTACTGCATTGACGCTTGTAAAATCGACACACTTGGTGCCACTATGCCAGTGCATACAAAAGTTCCTGTAAATTAGGGAGTACAAGTAAGTCGATTCGAAGGAAGTATAATAGTAATAAAAGTCGGCAGACTAGATGCTAGTGGTGCAACAAAACAGACATGGGGTAAATCCAACACTTTACAGATAACCCTGACCCTACTCGCCACGTCCTTCGTCCAAGTGGCTCACAAATTCCCCCTAGGCCCAACAACAACAGTCACTTGCAGACTTGCTACGCCCCCAACACACAAGGTTCTCTAATCACTAAACCAATCTTGTCCACGTCGGACGGATTAAGTCCAGCCTACCCGGGATAGCAACCCGGCGTGAGGCGAAGACTTGGCTACGAGCCTATGTACAAGCAGTACGTAGCTGATGCCTGTTGCTAGCTGGCAACTCCTAAGTTCTTTGATGCCTCCAAAAGCTTCAAAAAAAAATTAAGAAATGGAGGGTGTGCCCCTAGCCTCTGCATCCAAATGATGCACACAGCCGAGTTTTATTAATATGGAAAAACAGTAAGCACTAGACTTTACAAAGAAATACATCGATCAACCAGAAGAACCACGTCCAGGGGAAAACTCGCTACAACTACAAGCTTAATGAAGGGGTGGACCAATCGGAGCCAATGCCCCGACCTCACGCACCTACACACATCATCTAAATCCGGAGACTTCAACCAGGCCGCCCAACAGCGCGCCAGAAGCACAAACCGGCCCAACCGATCCTCAACGTACGCCACATGCGCACAACAGAAGCTGCTGCCACCATTTTCCGCCATCCCATCTTTAGGAGCGATCAACGTGATGACCTTGCAAGGCCTGCCATCGGCATCGCCACGACGCCAGACAGCTCCACCACCCTGCGCGAGTCCATCATCATACGCTCATCGCCGAGACCCCGCTGCACCACGCCACCGAGACTCGCCGTCTTCAACGTGGTAGATGTACACCGCTCTACTTCTTCCATCCTCCGTCCAGCAACTGCTCCAAAAACAATGCCCCCAAGAGGGAGAGCGACACCAGTAGCGCCGCCATCGTCCGATCCGGGAAACCCGGGATCTGGGGTTTCCTCCAGAGCAGCGCGAGTGGGTAGACATTAGCTGCAACAACGATGAATTCAACAAGGCAACGACGCGTAAGCGCCGCCATCGCCAGTCATGACCGTAGTCACAGCTCGGTTTTCACCGGTAGCCACGCCTCCCCAACTCGCCGCCGGGGATAACTGTGGGATCGAGGAATGCCACAGCCAACCGGCCGACCACCTCTGGCGGAGGAGGAGGCCACCACCACCAAGCCAGGAACCGAAGTCCCGGCCTCCTCGTGCAGCGGGAGTAGCCCCGGAGCGGGCGTGTAGTCGTCGGAGTCGACAAAACACTGGCAGCAGCCCCGGCCCGTCCGATCCCAAAGGGCCCAGATCGACCGCCGCCGCGCCGCTGGTCCACCGGCCGCCGTCGCAGAACGCCCATCCAGGCCGCCGCCACCCCGCAGCACCGCCGCTGGTCGGCCGGGCCGGACGCCGCCGGCGCGATCTGACGAGAAGCCGAGGAGAAAGGCCGCCGCCGCCGCCGCACCACAAGGGCTTTGCCCTGCGACGCCTCTGGCAACGGCGGCGGTAGGGGATCTAGCAGGTGGGGGGAGACGGAGGCGGCGGTGGGAGGGGTCTCCCCGGTGCGGCGCGGAGGGAGGAGGTTAGGTCGGGGGAGGGAGGACACCACCAAAAGCTGCATATGATGCTTTCGTGAAAATGACAACAACAGTCAACAAAAACAAGGATATTCTTTTGCTGATCGCGCACAATCTTTGTCAATGTCACAGGCTGGAATGGATAAGAATGACCGGCCTGCAGGGAAATGATAAGGAGAAAAAATAAAAATCAAAGGCCAACGACGTAACTTGAGTTTTAAATTTGGATGACCATATGCGTCAGTGTACACGCATAATTCTGTAATAATGCGGGTGCAGCTAGCAAACCAGACCAAGCAATAAATTTTTCTTATTATTATTTTCTGATTCATGTGAGAATAGTCCGAATCCGCGAGAGATGACAAGTTATACTAACTTACGTTCCATGATCGGACATTGTCAGCGTCTTCCCTGCTTCACAATTTTCAAGTAATAGCCTACAGAGCAATAAGTGTACAAACAAAGGTGTGGTGACCGAATTTTTTTTTCCAAACTAAAATCTATGCAAATTTGAATTTATGAAAACATGCAGCTTGTGAGACTTACACGTGATTCCTCTCATGAATATGTCAACCCAAGTGGTAATTGTGAGAGGAGGGACCTTCCGACAACCCCAAGGGCCCACCAGGAGCGGGATCGCCCAGGATGCATACCTAATGCCAAGGACTTTTACTAGCCCTGGTGAGGTGAGAGACTCAGAAAGCCATACCGTCCGAGAGGGTGGCGCCCCATTCTAAACTCCCAAAGCCACCCAATGGCCAAAATACCAACTCTCAGTCGCCACCGAAGCGGGTCCATCATGTGGACCGTGGGTTTGAAACCCGATATTGAATCTGTCGCAAGACTCATGAGTTTGACGATGTCCCTTACCAACGAAGCAGACGAGATTGCCATCTAGACGATGAAGCAGACATACGAGCCTAGAAAGATGGATTATGATGACATCTAAAGATTACATCCTTGCTCGAGCCAGCCCCCTCCTCAGAGCTTAGAGCACCGTGGCCGTCGAAACTCGCCCTTGATGCGATCCTGGCCGTCCGTTCCCTTGCCATCCCTGGTCGGCGCGTCGTTTCGTACGCGCACGGAGCTCACCCCGAGCCGCTGCCGGTGGCCCCAGATTTTTTTGGGCCCCACATGTCAGCGTGTGGGGTGGGTCGTCTCCGCGTGAGTGTACTACGGGGGCATCGCGGCGCGGTGGCAGGGGTCGTGGTTCGGTCAAGCCCCCATGGGCAAAATCGGGATTTCACGTCTCAGTCATGGCGACAGCACGACGGTCGTCGTCTCGTGGCGGACGGGGAGGCGACGCCGGGTACGGGAGCTACAACGGCAGTCTCCTCCGCCCCTGCCCTCCCTGCCCGCCGCCTTGAGGCCCTCCCTGCCCGCCGCCCCGAGGACATATGGTCCACGGCTCCTCCTGCTGAACCCTAGATGTCTTTTTTTTCGATCTAGGGTTTCAACAGCAGTCGTGCCGTCCAGCCCGCCGCCGGCGACGTGCAGAACCGCCGTCCGTTGCATCGAGTCTCCGTCGGGGGAAAGGAGCTGGAGGCCGTCTACAAGGGAAACGTCGGCGCCGTCGTCGACACCGTCTCGACCCCCAACATAGAGCCTTTTGCTTGCTCCCGTCCTTCTGCTCCCCGTCCCCGAGCTCGAGCCGTTGCTGCACTCCACCTTGCCATCCTCCTCGGCACTCAACGGGAGGAGCACGCGCGACGTCGACCATGGTTTGACACCGTTTCAGGTTCGTACCCGCAAGCCCCCCTCCTTCCCGTGCTTGATCTTGCTCGGATTTGATATTCCCATGTTCTTCGCCGCCTCAGGTGTGAGAATCTCTCCTGGAAGAACACGGGCCGTCACCTCCAAGCTCTCCTATCAGCCTCCCATGGAGGCCTGCAGCCACAGGAGCCTGCCGCGCCCCGTCTCACATGGAACGCAGGTATACATGATCTTCTCTTCCTCGTCCTCTGTTCTTTCTTCTCCTCTTTTTCTCATTATTATTTTCTGTCAATTTTTTGCATAAGGGTTCATCTACGTTTGGTGTACTTGAAATTATCAGCAGGTTATCACTTCAAACTTTTGTGCTATACTTTTCTTGCAGGGTTGATGCAAAGATGCAGATCTGGCATTATGCCATGTAGTGCGTAGTGGTTGCAGAGCATTTTTAATGTGGCCATAGAGCTGAGCGTCACTGTATCTTCAGATCTGCATCATTGATGACATGAGTTCATTGCTCATCTCCCGTAGTGGCTTGGACAAGGAGTGCGGCAGTAAGCATGTGCAAGCAGCAGCAGCATCAAGCAACCACATCTGTGCTGTGATTCCTTGGTGAATGGTTGCGCTTACTCTGAAGAAGAGGTACGACTACAGCTTAGCATCGCTGTTTCTTTTTTATTCCTCTCACAATTTCTGTTCTACATCAGTCACTGGATTTTCATTTTCTCTAGATGCTGGTGAGATACGGGTGGAAGAGGAGGGAGTCAAAGAGGGAGATGGAGTGGGGAAGAAGAATAGTGGGAGATGGAGGAGGAAGAGGAGACTCCAATGATGTGCCTCATCTCTTGAAGGGCATCTGCGCTGGCGATGGGAGAACCACGTCCCCGATGTCGTTCTCCAAACCTGCAGGTACTACCTTACCAGCCCGAGCAACACCAACCTATAATAGCTGGGTGAGCCCCTCGACACTGCATTTTTGTCTTTAGATATTTTGCAGCAGTAAAGTGATTTTCCACGAATCTGTCATCTTGCACAGTTTGGTCAGTTTTAGTTAGCTTTGTTGATTGTTTTTCTTTGTTTAGATGCTTGTGTACTGTCGGTCACCATATATATGTAGGTAATTTTGCTTTGTTATGGATAATGAAAGCTATTAGTTAATTAAAATATAGACCATGTATCATTCATGGTTTAGCCTTCTTTCATATGTCAGGTGGCTACCCAGCTCACAAGAATGAGGTGGCACAGAGCAACCAGTCAACAATATTCTTCCCTGGCTTCCCAGGTGTATGCATTATTTCGTTCAATTTCATTTTTATCGTGGAATTTTATTTCTACCCCTTGCTGCTGGGACATTATAGATCAAGAATTGCTGATACAGGTCCAAGAAAAAGAGGACAACAGTAGACGCCACAAATTGCATCCATGAGCTCTCATTCTTAATTGTTAGTCCTTGATGCTTCAACTGTTCCATATGATGTGGTCTGACCGAAAGATTGAAGCATGTCACTTGGTATGCTTTTGACATGTACGTGTCAACAATATTTCCCATACTGAGTATCATTGTATTAGTGTTAACGTTTATCAGCTTAGACACACAAGCTCCATTCTGTTGTTTCCTGTGATATTTATAGAACCTATTGAGATGCACACGCATATCTGAACATCAATGTTTTAAACTGCAGGTTATATGAAAATGGTGCATTGTTTACCAAATATATATTGCTTGGCATATGCAAACTTTTGATTTTACAGGAAGACCAATTGTTTATTCATGTAAGTTCGACTCCGTTTTTTCTTTCCGTTCCAATTTGTGCTATCCATTTTCCAGTCTTAGTTCCAGTTTCGGTGCCTTTAAAAGTCTTGCTAAGTGACAATGGCCTTCCAGAGTTGTATAATTTTTAGCTAAATACTTCAAGTCGGGTCTGTAAGTTTCTTTGATAAAACTAATTGAATAATTTGCTTTGAACTCCTTTTCCTCTCATATAATTGGACCACTTTGCCGTAGATGCTCTCTTTTGGTTATCAAAGCATTTGCTTTTTTTGGGTCATAGCACAACTCTCCCTCAGACTACTCATCTGCATTGACAAACTAAGCCATGGCTCATCGGTTAGGGCACCGCCTGATTGCACGACAATGACAATCTCATCACGCTTTAGTCGCTCCCTCTTAGCTCTGCATTCTCTGCTGTTGTATGTCTATGTCTACATCTATTGCTCTGAATATATGGATCCTCATATATTCAGGTATATACCTACCTTTCAGAAAGACTAATTCTCATATTTTTGTGTTTGGATATACAAATTGGCATTATGGTTGCTCCAGGATTATCCCCCTCCTGTACATGAGCATGTATGTGCCATTAGTTTTAGTCTTTTAAGTTGTATGGTGCCTAGAAGACCACCTCTTGCTATTGCAGCACCGCCTTCAAGTGATTATGTATTAATTTCTCATTTTGTGCATTCTCTTCCAATTTATTTGAGTTTGGAATGGCATTTTTATGCTTTAGCTCCTATGTCTTTTCTAAAATGAAAACCATGTGGCTTTAGCCGTTAAGTGAATTTGCTATTTTCTACTATATATTAGAAAGCAGTGAGGTTTGTTTGGCATACCCCTCCTCAGAGCTCAGACCACGTCGACCATCGAAACTCTTCCTTGATGCGATCCTGGGCGTCGATTTCTTACCCGCGTGAGGTATATAAGCCGCCCTACTCGGTGGAAACCCTAGCCAATCCGCCTCCCCGCAGCCAGCCAATCCCCTCACGGGTTTTCCTCCCCCCAATCCCCGCGTCTTCTCCTGCCCTTCATCCGTGCCCCTCCTCCTCCCTGCCGCCGCCTCGCTGAGCCTCTCACGTCCTCCCACCTCCCTCTTCGGTGCTCGATCCGCAGCCGCAGCCACGAGGAGGACCACGCGGGGAGGAAGACCACATGGGGGAGCTCCCTCATCTCTTCCCCAATCACCACGTTTGTCTCCCCCAATCCCCTCTAGCTCCACTCCCCTCCTCCGCCACCACATCTCCTGGTCCATCCATGGCTCGAGCAGGGAGAGGCGAAGGGCGCCATGACAGGAGCAGGTGGAGCTCGACATGGGGAAGCAGGCGGGGAAGATGAGGAACGACGGGGGGTTCGGCCTCCACGCCACGGCCTCCTCCGCCCGTCGCCGAGCTCATGCCGCCGCTGCAGTCCGCACCTTCTCCCTCCGCGGCACGACCGCGTCGTCGTCTTCCTCGCCCCTTGGCGCACATGGCTGCAAAGACCGATGAGGAGGAGAGGAACGGTTCAGGTTAGTACCCGCACGGCCCTCCTTCTCATGACTGATTGATTTCGCGCTCAGATCTGATGGTCCCATGACTCATTTTCTTCATTTTTAGTGTGATTCCGCCTTTTACTTATATGTAATTTTTCTCCCACCAATTTCTTGATGGGTTGGAACGGGAGGACATGGAAGAAGAATGAGGAAGGAGAGAGGTGGAAGGAGACGATGGATCTGCATCTGGCTAGCCCCTGCCCTTTTGCAACACTGCCCACTGTTTTGAGATTTGTAAAAATTGGTAAGCAGACATCTTGCAAAACATGAATACTGAGACATATATGTATCTATTGGGTTCACTACTTTGGTTTGGTAATATCCGAGGCTAAAGTTGGATCGCTAGAACAAGCAGCACATTTTTATGTACTTTGTTTGATGTCGCAGGAAATTAGATGGTCCACACCATTTAGTCCGGTTGAGAAGAAGTATGAGTATATATAGTGGCCCAAAGTATAATTTTCAGTTTTGTTCCATTTGCAATGTCATCAAAGTAAACCTGAAATTGTAGCTCTATTGCATTTTGTTTGATGTATAATATGGACATTATCTTTGATTTTTCAGCTACGACAACGGTGAACTCGTACATCCTGAGCTTGGTGAGGCTGACAAAAGGCATATCCAATAAGTATCATTGGCTGCGTGGAAAGACAAGCATGACCAGGTCATTATCTTGAATATATTGGCCATGTGATTAGCTTGAATTGTTTTATTGCCATTGTGTATCTAAAATTTCTTCTCTTATTAGGTACTTACCAAAAAATAGTAGGGCATATTTCACCACGGAAACGATGGTGTAGATTGCCCAACAGAAGTAATTGATCTGTTGGTGAGGTTTTTGAGCTTTTCCCCCTTCTTTCCGGTTCATCTCATGCTCGATGTAAGCCCGCCATTCTCTTCCTTTCTAATATTGCTGTGACCCTCTTCTTGGTGCAGACGCATTGGTGCTATGTTGCTTCGTGCCAGATTTATTGCAAATATCAACGTCTTTTGGACATGATGGTAAGCTCCCTTTCCTTTACCGCATGGTTACCCGGGCCATATATTTTGACCAGGTCATTATCTTGAATATATTGGCCATGTGATTAGCTTGAATTGTTTTATTGCCATTGTGTATCTAAAATTTCTTCTCTTATTAGGTACTTACCAAAAAATAGTAGGGCATATTTCACCACGGAAACGGATGGTGTAGATTGCCCAACAGAAGTAATTGATCTGTTGGTGAGGTTTTTGAGCTTTTCCCCCTTCTTTCCGGTTCGTCTCATGCTCGACGTAAGCCCGCCATTCTCTTCCTTTCTAATATTGGTGTGACCCTCTTCTTGGTACAGACGCATTGGTGCTATGTTGCTTCGTGCCAGATTTATTGCAAATATCAACGTCTTTTGGACATGATGGTAAGCTCCCTTTCCTTTACCGCATGGTTACCCTGGGCCATATATTTACTGAAAAATTTCATGTCTGCATTATTTAGGTTATTGTGCTTCTTTGCTCTGCTTGATTGATTGTCCTGTTTGAGAGGTGTTGTGATCCGAAAAGTATGCACACGCGTTTGCATTTTTTGTGTGTCAATATATTTTTGGTTCTGCCTAAAGGTCGTCGCTTCTTTGCAGGGGATGCCTCCTTTGGCATGTCTAAAATTATTGCATGGCTCGGCTGTCTCCATTTGCAAGGTAGCTATTTCAATCTTCATCGCCTGTATTTACATGAATGCCTTTCGTTTATTGTTTCCTACTATTCTTATTCATATTATATGCACAGATTGCTCGGGGCTAATGACATTTGTTCTTTGTTCTCTTTTTTTTGTTATTTGGGCCATTTCTTTGTTATTTCTTCATTGCAAGTTGTTTGTTGTTTATTCTACTTATCTGTATATCTTTGACGTGGTGGTGTACCAATGTGGCTTGCCTTACAAACTGATCTAAGAAAATTGTGTAGGTTGTGGTCAGTACAACTTCTTGCGTAAGAATGGTACAAATAAATAGCTTTGTAACATGTAGTCTGTTACAATTAGTATATAAACGAGCCTGTTCCATATACAGAAGTTTGCTCTCTCCACAGCTGATTGATAAATTAATCTGGAGATCCAAACCAAATCCATAAAAGAACCAAACCGTTTAAACGATTGGTGATTCCAGACACCTTCAAATTCAATATTGTCTATGCTCGGCCAAACAGTAGGTTCTAATATAATCTCAACTCCAAATGAAGTTGCTAAAAAATGGAAAGAGAAAGGTTAAAAATAGGGAATGCTAGCAGATTATTTATTCCTACTCATGAGAGGGTAGTTTGATTGTTTGTTATTTATTTCTTTAGACAATTGAAGCATACCAGGTGATATATGTCATTGATTTATAGCTCATGACTGAACCTGGTATCTTTTTCTGGACTGTGTCGTTTACTACCCGGGCCAATGTTTATTGAAATTCTGTATGAATAATTGTTTGAGTGGTAAGGAACTTGTGTAATTAATGACATAGAGGACAACCGAGAATATTCAAGATTTGTTTTATGAAATATAAGGTAAAGATATTCCAGGAATGAACACCCTTTGTTAATTTCACACGGGAGCTGTTTCCTTAAATACATATTGAAACTGCATTAAATTTTGTTATGTTTTTAACTTTGTGGTCTGTTGAATTATTGTTAAATCTCTTTCTCTTATAACAGAGGTACATACTATTAATCCTTTGTTGCATCTTCACTACAAGGCTGCATCTTTCCATGGCCGTGCCAAGCCTATGTGACTTCTTCATCTTTTTTATTTATTAATTTGATAATGATAGTTTTTAGCTCTCCACTTTCTAGGCCAGGAGTCATCTTCACTTTTCATGTTTTACTCTATTCACAGGCCTCAAGAAATCGAGGAAGCATGGTCGAGCCCACTGCATTCAACTGATGCCTCTCAGCACTCTCTCCTTGATCCAGGTCATGTTTCGATCTGTGCCCTATGGTTTTTGGCATCCAGTTATGATTAATGTGTGCTGGATTTGGGAGCTCCGGACTGGTTACTTTATGGGACATGGATTTCATCCCTATAAGATAAGATTCAGAGATGACAATATGTTGATCTATCATTTGCCTCCACTATTTGATTAGGCTGCATTTGCATGATAATTATTATTCAGAGGTAGGTGCAGTTGTGCACATTCTTCAGTTAGTGTGTTCTGACTTTTAGGTTGCATGTGTGCCTGCAGCTGTGAAATTTTGCACATATTCAAACTTATGTCTGGCATCTTTTTTGAAATGAAATAAACTCAATAGCTCTGGTTTTGAATTCTTTTGTCATTTTTAAGTTTTGAGGTCAATGTTGCCACCGCGCTGTAATTCCGTCCAAAGTCTATGGGCAAAATAGTAATTTCAAGCGTGTGGTATATAAGCCTCTCACAGCGTGGAAAACCCTAGCCGCCAATGGCTCACGTCCTCTCTCTCCCCCAATCCCTCGCGTTCCTGCTCTCCTCCAATCCCGCCGCCTCCGCCAACCTCGCGCCGCCGCACCAGCTCTCCCAATCCCCTTCACCCTCCGGCCGCCACTGCTCCTCCCCACCACGGCGAACTCCAGCAGCTGCTCGTCCCGGCGCCAGCACGGTGTGCCGCGGCCAGAGAGAAGGCGGCGGAGGCGATGGGGGAGGACGGCGGCGGCGCAGGAGACCGGCGCGCTGGTGCCGCGAGCGGGAAGGAGCTGGAGGCCACGCCTCGCGAGAGGGTGCGCCCTCCTCCCCCAATCGCCTCGCGTCTCTTCTCCCCAATCGTACAGATTCAGACTTTTTTCTGGGATCATTTCTGAAATCAACTGATAGCTCCTGTTTTATAGCTCCTGTTTGTCTTTGTTCTGAAATCATTTCTAAGTTCTGAAGTCCATGTTGTGAACCGTGTGTAGATTTACCAAAGAGACTAGCGAGGACACCAACTCGAGGATAGGCGCCGCTGATTTGTAGTGCACTGGCTTCTAGAGTTCAAGAGATGGTACGAGGGAGCACACTAACATAAGCGTTGTTGCTGCGACAACAGTTGTTGCAGTGGTGAACGACAGTGAGCCACAGTGAGCTCATCCCCTTCAGCTCCAGTTTATCTATGTAGATTCTTCTATGTGTAAGAGGATGTCTTTGTTACTAAGAGTGTCTTTGTCATATTATTAAAATCAATTATGATTTAGGATGTGTACCTGAAAGGAACTGTAGATACATGGTTTCAGCCTTTCATATTTGTATATAGAGTGAGGATCTTAAATTGATTTGGTACTAGAATGATTGCTATGATGAGATATAAATAAATCATATTTCTAATGTTTCGCCAGAGATTAAAATGTCATTTTACTTGGATTTTGTTTCAATTCTGTTGCGGTAAAGATAGTGTAGTTCCAGCCTAGACGCCGGTTGAGGTTAGTCTCTAAGCATATATCTTCTTCTTGAGCTGTCAGTTTTTTGCCAGTGCTATATGTATACATTAATATATTTACCAGGGTCAAGATGTGAAATAAGAAACTAAACATGTAATTTCATGGAATTAGTACTGAATTTGGACACTTTGTTTCAGGCAAATGGGGTAGAAATTTGAAATAATTCTGCTAGGAACCGTTGTTAGTTCCTTATGTTTGTTTTCCCATGCATGTTCTTTTCCGGCTTATTTTCTAATGAATGTTTATAGGAACGCCATGTCATTGTGCTCATATATCTACAAACTTCGTGTTAGGAGCATACAAGGGATACAAGATCACCTCACACTACACTCCAAAAACTAATGCAGAACTGCTTGGCCTTGATTTGGCATTTAAAGGAAAAACTGCAATGGTATTTTATATTGCTTGATGTAGATACAATGCTACTTCCATATGTGTATTTGTACGTTCACCAACGAATCAACTATTTAATCTTACCGTGTATGTTGATGTTGTCAGGACAAGAAGACTGAGGTTCTTATAAGTGGCCGGGCTTCATTGGAGTTTAAATGTGCTAATGCTCTACTGACATGATATTTAATATCGTCGCCGTCGTTGTCCTTTCTTGCGGCAGAAATCCACCCCGAGCTTCAAGAATTAAGGGTGACTGGCTCTTCTTCTTCACGTTCGTTTTAGAGGATGGATTGGAGATTCAGGTTTGATTCACAAACCCTAATTGTTTGGTTGCTTGATTTCTCGCTCAGATCTGTTCGTGCTCATGTTCTTCCCTCATTCTGTAGTGTGATTTGGTCGATTTGTGTTCGGGTGAGAGTTTGAGGGAGCACGGCTGCTGCAGGTACGTACTGTCCACAAAGATGCTATTTTTCTTTTGGTTCGGTTTCTCTTATTCAGCTATGGTTGGTCCTGTTCTGTTTGAGGCTCTGTTGTAGGAGGTCTGAGATGAATCAATATCATGAGATTTTAGCCATCTGCCTATGAAGGGGTTTCTTACAAGTAGCAATATTAGCCCTGCTCTATTCTTCTCTTCACCATCACCATTTGTGTTGCTCTGCTTATTCTCACCTCCTGAATCAATATTAGCCCTGAATCAATAACATGTTTTTATTTTCACCTCCCACTGCATATATTATTCCTGTTAAAATTAGAAATTATTTTATTCTCATTTGTATCACAACACACCTAATTTGTAGCTTCGGTTTGATGTACTGTTTACAATATTTTCCTGTTTGCAGCTGAAGACAGACAAGAAGGATGTCCAGGCTGCCGACTACAGCATACAGCCATAGCTGCCACCGTTTTGAAGCAGAGCAGAGACGCCAGAAGCAGATAGGGAGGCAGCCGGCACCGCCGGACCCACACTGCATCCTCATGCCACACTGCCCTACCACTTGCTTGCAGGTAACCCATTCAATTTTCTGCCCTGTTATGATGGCACTCACACCTAGCATGAATTAAATTGGTGGATTGACAGTGTTTGTGTATTATAGGATTTGAGATCGGATGTCTTCTTTTTGGATCCATTTTGGTATGAGGCATATATTGATAACTGATCAGTAGCAAGTGAGTTTGGAACCAGCATATAGGACGCCTGTGGTGTGTTTCAGTGTACATATTAACATCTTTCAGCCCATTGCATCCAGGTAATTTCTAATATCATGAAACAATTTATTATGAATTTACCTGCTCAGTATTGATGAATGCAAGAATGCAGATTTTTTCTTGCAAGCCACAGTATGTTGATACCTTGACGACATGTCCATGATGTGAGTAATCAATTACATTTACTTTCTGTCTGCACATTCAGAAGTTTTCTTATTATTCAAAACTGCCTCCGAAGGTATTTCAGGCGTGATATGATTTGAGATCATCATTCACTCATTTCTATATCTTTTGCATCTGAAAGACTGTTTGTAGATTGCAACTAAATTTGATATATGTAATATGCTTGTGTTCCAACATGATCTTTTAATTGGCGGAACTGCTACTGGTAATATGATGGAGCTAATTAAGAAAGATATTTTTCTGCTGCTTAGTATTGGTTCATTTTATTTACTTTTTACATATAATTGCTACTGGCACTGTTTGGCATCCCATAATATTGTTCCTCATGATGATTAATTACTGAATAGAGATTTTGTTGTTGTTTTATGTATGTAAATGCCCCTTCAGATTTTTTTGTTTTGCCTATATATATATGGTGACCAGTTAGTTCAGGTCGTCATCATATTTGTTTTTAAAATAGTCCAGGCCATTGCCTTTAAAATATATGTTTGTGGTGGGTTAGTATTACTTGAAAAATTAGGCATTCTTGGTGATATCCTGTTTTTATTTGGATTCTACTATGTTTGTTTTTACAATTACTACTTCTATGTAGAGCATTACTGGTGATATATATTGAATCCTACTATGTTTGATTTACAATTACTAAAAAAATGATATGATTTGTTATCCTAATAATAATAATTGTAATTCGTCTCCATTGGAATGATGTATTCGGTGTATTAATGACAATTTCCATTTGTTTAGCTGAACTGAAGTAAGATCTATCTAACTACAAATGCTTACTCTGAACTGATATTTAGCTTTGTGTACAAAAGATAAACATTTGTGTGTCCCTTGAGTGATATAACATGCTAGCTGCAGTTAAAATGGCATTTTTCTCTACAAATATGATATGAGTTGCAACATGAAGGAATTACATTACACTTTGAACTGTTAAAATTTGTTTTACTTTCGTCCGCCTAATTATTTTAACTTCTTCACATATTACTTTATCCGATTTTGGCTTGCATCAGTGTGCCGCCGTTAATTACAAGAGATTTCCCTTCACTACAGCTCCTTTCCCGTCGTCATTACAACAGATTTCAGTTTCCCCTCGGTATCATTTTCTTCTGTTCAAATGCAGCTGTACTGTTTCAAAGGTGAGATAATTCAAATGCTACATCATGTCTTTTGTTTCTGGTTTTCATCCGCAGTTTTCAACCGAGTTAAGTCCGCAAGATTGGACAAGAGTTTATATGTGTTTCCAGATATCTGTCCGATGTGGTGATCAAGTGTTAACCTAATTGTGTGATCTCATAATATTTTTAGTGTTCTGATGTTAGATTTCTGTTTATAAATATAGTGATTCCATATTTTGTTCGTATTATCTTGGCCTTGCAACTGTTTGTGTTCATGTCTCAGTTAGAAAAATTGCCACTCTAACGGTCAACTAGAAAAATTGCAGAATTATCTCAGTTTGATAATCTCCATGCATGTGTATGATCTCCCTCTATTTCAATAAGTTATCTTACTATCATGTTTCATTTGTGTAAAGAACAATCCATGGTACTACCAATTACCATGTCAGTTTAAGCATGTGTTCACCATTGTTTTGATCTTATTGTTGCTTAAGACTTTTATTGTATGATGTTTTGATTACCGATTTCGTATGATTTGGAAAATACGCTTTCAAATATATATACTTGTGATCAATTTCGTATGAATAGAATTGTCCTTTAAATGATCTGTATAAATGGTTGTAACCACGGGCAAGAAATTCAAAGAAGAAACAAGCGCTGCGCGGCGAGCCGCGCCGTTCGAATCTAGTAGCAATACATCTGGGAGGTTCTCGCAGCGACGTTAGGGGTTTATATTGTAAAAATGTGCTCTAGGAATAGGATTAAATAGCCCTTTGGCTACATGCAAAAGCGGTCAGGTTCTGTTGGAGTGGAAGGAAGTGTCCCGGTTGTGGACAGTGATGCATCTGGGAGGTGCTGGGGGAACTACATGCGTGTGCGCGTTGAGATCAATGTTGACAAACTGCTGCAGTGGGGAGTCACGGTGTTCTCGCAGCGACGCAACACTACTGATTGGTTTGAGCTCCAATATGAGAACTTGCCACATTACTGTTTCTCTTGTGACTTGATCGGTCACTCGTCCACTGCGTGCCTGAATCCGGGTGATCGTGATGCTGAGGGGAGACTACCGCACTCGGCGGACTTTCTGTGTGCTCCCAATGAGAGGAAGAAGAAGGCACAGGGGGCCCAATCGTCGAGTGGCTCGGTGTCGGCTGGAATGGGTCGATCATCCTCACCGGTGAAGGATCGGCACGCTCAGTCGGGCAATAAAAGTGCGATGACGGAGAACAAGAAAAACACTGAAGGAGAGGTCTCCTGTCCGGTGAAGAAAAGGAAGCCGTGCTCTGGCACTAAGGTAACTAAGACCGGTGAGGGGTTTGAGAAAGAAAAAGCAGCGGGTCAGGATGGGAAGGCGATCTCTGGTCAGAAACGTAAAAGTGTGCAAGTATACAAGGCCAAGAACACCCCATTGTTGACAGCTGAGACGGTGCACCCATTAGCTGTGGTGGTGCGTGATAGTGGAACAGCTCCTGTTGTGGACGAGGTTCTGTCGTCAGGTGCTGAGAGTTCTGACTCGAATAAGAAGCGGAATAATGCCTTGTAATGCCCGGTGCATCGTTGTTCATATCACACCGGAAAATGGAATAAAGTGGAGAGCAACCTTTATTTATGGAGAACCTCGCAGGGAACGCCGTCATGAGTTCTGGGAGTTTCTTCGTTTTATGCGTGCTCAGCGGAATGGTCCCTGGTTGTGATGTGGAGATTTCAACGAGGTGCTTAGCCAGGACGAGCATCTTGGGCCCCGAGACTGCACTGAAACGCAGATCAATAGACAGGGAGCTGAGAGCAACGTGAAGGTACGACTCGATAGAGCTGTGGCGAATGGTGGTTTTTCGAGTATGTTTGAGGACTGCTCGGTGGAGAACATCATTACCACGTCCTCGGACCACTATGCAATCCTCATCTCTGTGCAGGGTAGGCGAACTGAGGTGCGTGCTCCTGTGCAGCACGGGTTCAGGTTTGAAGCAATGTGGCTGCGTGCCCCTGACTATAAGGAAGTCCTCGATAAATCCTGGGCAGAGAGGAGAGCTGGCGCCTCCTCCCTGCAGTCTACATGGTCTAATCTGAATCGGGTTGCGTCATCTCTGAAAGACTGGAGCCGAGCAACGTTTGGTTCGGTTCGCAAAAAGATTCGGCAGCTTGAGGGCAAGTTACGTGACATCCGAGAGCTGGAGCTGTCCGATCAGAATGTGTAGGCAGAAAAAGAGGTGGAACAAGAGTTGTGTGAGCTCTTTGAGCGGGAGGAAATCATGGCAAGACAACGATCTAGAGTTGATTGGCTCAAGGAGGGAGATCGCAACACTTCGTTCTTCCATGCAAGGGCTACTGCAAGACGTAAGGCAAACAAAATTGATGTCTTATTACGTGCAGATGGCTCCAAATGTGAGGTGCAAGGAGAGATCAAAGGTATGGTTCAAGGTTTTTATGAAGACCTTTTTACCTCTGAAACTTATACCTCGGTGGATGCAGTGTTGGATGCTATCCCATCTAAAGTGACAACGGAAATGAATGAGGACCTCTGCAAACCGTACACTGATGATGAGATAGGCGATGCTTTATTTCAGATGGGTCCAACCAAAGGACCTAGGCCCGATGGCTTCCCGGCGTTGTTCTATCAGAACCATTGGGAGTTCTTCAAGGAGAAAATTTGTAATGCTGTCAGGTCTTTCATCTTGGGAGGAGAGGTGTCCGAGGGTTTCTGTGATTTTATCATCGTCCTGATCCCAAAGGTTGCCAAACCAAAACATCTGAAGAATTTCTGTCCTATCAGCTTATGTAATGTGATTTACAAGATTGCTTTTAAGGTGTTGGCGAATGGGTTGAAGGTGCTTCTTCCATCTATTATCTCAGAGCAGCTGAGTGCTTTTGTTCCAGGCAGGCTCATTACGGACAACGCTCTTATTGTTTTTGAGTGTCTGCACACCATTCGTCAACAAGATTGTAAGAGGCCTTTCTTCGCCCTCAAGATTGACATGATGAAGGCATATGACCGTGTTGAATGGGATTATCTACATGGATGCCTTACTAAGTTGAGTTTTGCACCCTCTTGGATTCAGTCAGTTATGCGATATGTGACCTGTGTTCGGTATGCTGTTCGTGTCAGTGGAGAGCTAACTAACCAGTGGTGCCCTCCAGGGGCATTCGACAGGGGGGTCCTATTAGCCCCTACCTATTTCTCTTGTGCACTGAAGGACTGTCATGTTTACTACAACAAAGGGAGGACCGAGATGAGCTCTATGGTATCAGGAATGGTAGACTCGGCCCCCCTATCTCACATTTACTGTTTGCGGATGACAGCATTTTCTTTGCCCGGAGTGATAGTAGGAGCGTAGACGCCCTCAAGGAGACACTGAAGTTGTACTGTACTATGATGGATCTGGCCAGAAAATTAATTTGGACAAATCATCGGTATTCTTCGGCAACCGTTGTGATGAGGTGATCAAGAATAGAGTTAAGAACAGCCTAGGTGTGCAAAGTGAGATCCTAAATGATAAATACTTGGGTATGCCCACCTCGGTTGGTCGCTCCCCCAAAGTGACATTTAACTTTCTCTATGACATGATATGGAAGCGTATGAATGGGGTGACGGATAGGCCTATGTCTCGGGCTGGCAAAGAAACTTTTCTCAAGGCAGTCATTCAGGCTATTCCGACCCATGTCATGAGCTGTTTTCAATTACCCGTTTCAACCTGCGAGAAGATGAGGTCCGTTGTGGAAAATCAGTGGTGGGGAGTTGAAGATGGGAGAAGGAAACTTCATTGGAGGTCTTGGAAGTGGCTCTCGGCACCTAAACCTCTAGGAGGAATGGGATTCCGTGATATGGCTCTGTTTAATCAGGCTATGCTCGGCAAGCAAGGGTGGAGACTACTTACCGAGCCATCCTATTTATGCGCCAGGGTATTGAAAGGACGGTACTTCCCCTACACCGACTTTTGGCATGCGCAAAACCTCGATCATCATCGTACACCTGGCGTAGTATTCTGTTTGGGCGAGAGCTGCTGCTCCGTGGAGCACAATGGGGCATTGGCGATGGACGGTTAGTCAAGATCACATCAGATAATTGGATTCCTAGTCGCCCTGCCTACATGCTTCGCCCTGTTAAGCCGATCCCGGCTGCCGCTACTGTACACTGCCTAATCGACGAGCAAACAAAGTCTTGGATTCCCGAGACTGCCAATGCCTTCTTCCATAAGGAGACGACAGACCATATTATGCAGATCCAGATCAGCAAAGACGGGGGAGACTATGTTCGTTGGTCGCACACAAAGAATTGCATATATTCAGTGAGGTCAGCATACAACCTTGCATGATCGAACAGTTTCTTTGTTTCTCGCAGCAAGCGGGGTGGGGGCTCCTCATCATCGCCTGCTAATGAGGAGAAAGAATGGAAACTGGTCTGGAAGATTAACGCGCCCGGCAAGATGAAAATTCATATCTGGAGGTTCGCACATGATTGCTTGCCGAGCGGCGTTCAGCTAGTTCACCGCCATATACCTGCGAGCGATGCGTGTGTTTTCTGTGGCAGGGAGGAGGACGTCGAGCATGCCTTCCTTTAGTGTCAATTTGCGCGGGAAGTGTGGCGGCTTGTGAAGAACACCTTCGGTCTACAGCTCGCTAGGGGTGATTTCATGTCACCTAAGCACTGGTTGTTCGACTTCTTGAGGAGAGCAACTGAGTTGGAGGCCACGGTTATGACTGTGGGATGCTGGCATATTTGGGAAGCGCGCAACGATGTACGCAATAACCAGCAGTGCCCAAACCCGAAGCAAACAAGTTCCAAGATCATTGCGTATGTGCACATGATTGTGCAGCACTGCTTTAAAATCAAACCAGGCAATAGGTGTGAGTCCAACAAAGCTCAGAAGTGGACACCGCCGCCGCCCGGAGAGATTCTGGTGAATGTGGATGCTGCTTTGTTCCCGGAGCAAGGTCATTCTGCTGTTGGCGCTGTGTTCAGAGACAGCCGGGGAGAGTATGTGATTGCTGTTAGCGAGTCCCTCTCGGGTTTCTCTTCCCCGGAGATGGCGGAGGCGATGGCACTCCGGCGTGCTGTCCTGGTCGCTGTGGAGCGTGGCTTCGAGAAGGTGACCTTCACATCGGATTGTTTGTCTCTTATCCAGCGCATTTCTACTCGTTCACCTGATCGATCCATGGTGGGAGTAGTGGTCTCGGAGATCAAGACGCTGATGGCGAGCTTTGCATCCGCTACTTTCAAACACGTTAGGCGGTCCCTTAACGAGGCGGGTCACATTCTGGCTCGCTCTTGTGATGTATCTAGCCTAGGCTTTATTTCAATTTCTGCTCCGATGTCTATCCGGAACACTCTGTGTATTGATGTTCTGTAATCAATAAAGTGTGTGTTAAATTCAGAAAAAAAAGAGGGGGCTAAGTAGAAATGTCTCTAGATATATATTTTCTCTCCGCCTCCACTTAGAGGAATATTCCTTTCGATACACCAGTGGAACCCTATGCAAATATCCGACTCCAAAAACTATATAAGAGCACCACCCTCGTGAGGAGGCAAGGTCACCTGATTCCAACACCCCCACTCCTTATTTACCCCTAGAGAAACAAATGTGAAGAGAGGACACAAGCTCCTTCCCACCCGTGACAAGCTACCGACTCGTTTGTCCGAGCCACGAGCAGCCTCCCTCACCTCTCATCCCTTGGCTCCATCCGACCTACCACCGATGGACCTAGACTCCATCGTCCGGGCACTCACCGGGGCCACCGCCTAATTAAATAAACCATTATGTAGTGGATGGAGGTTCTATATTACCAGAATATTAAGTCTACTAGACATATAACTTGAGAATTTAAGATTTTATTGGGCTCCTGGTAAAACCATATAGCTAAATTTGGGGGGGGGGGGGGGCTCCCCATTTCGCAAAAAGTGTACCACTATCTATTGATAGGCAATAGTCCTCCATGAAGACGACAATTTCTCGATAAAATTTCCCTTCCTGTTTCTTGTTGAGAGGGTTGCTTGAGTATATTTCATCATATAGCTCAAATCTGTTGTCTTCAATTGCCTCACTGATTTCTCGACTATCCATATCAACAATTACAAGTAGATCCTCTTACATCTCCAAAGGACACCCCAAATAAAAAATGGTCAAGACGATATCGTCCCCGAAATAAAACACCCTAATTTGTTCACGTCCCTCTCACCAAAAGAGTAACCACATCAAATAAATACTGCCTGTAAAATCGACAGTTGACACAGTGTAGTTGACAATTTCATGGAACCCTCCGCTGAATATTCCAACACCGGACGCGACCGCGACCTAGCTAGGGTTCCCTCCGCCGCCTCCTCCGCCGCTGCCGGCCCCTCCCTCCCCTCTCTCCCCCGTCGCGCGCGTCCGCCGCCCCCCGTGGCGGCGGCGCGCGTCCTGCCGCGCCCTTCTCCTCGCGCCCCCTCTCCTCATCCTTCCTCGTCGCCGCCGCCGGCAGGGGCCGCCGGGCGAGGCCCGCGCGACGCCGCGGCGGCGGTATGTCCTTCCCCGCGCCAGGGTAGGTGGAGGCGGGGCTCCCTGCTTGGTGACGGCGTGCTTCGGGCGGCGGCAGTCCGGCTCCGGCCGAGAGGCAGCGTGGCGGCGGCGGTGCACGCGGAGCTACGGGGCAACACAGTATGGCGGGCGGCGGCGCGCAGCAGGTGGCTGCGGGCTCCGGCCACCCAGATCGGGGCCTTCTGGCCCTAGCTGGGTCAGGCCCACCGGGCCCATCTGGGTTTGGGCGGGCCGGCTGGATCTGATGTGTGTTCTGTGGTTTGAAGCGAGAAGAGAGGACAGGGGCAGTGGCGACGGTGGCCGACCTTGTTGCAACGTGGCGGAGAGCTTCACGGGCCCATTTTGGGCCCGGCCGGACCCTATTAGGACTGGTGTGCCCCCGTGGGGGCTTTACGGGCCTGCTGGGCCCGGCCGGACTTGATGGTGACTGGTGTGCTATGCTGCCGCGTTCGGTCGACTACCGTCCTCGACGGTGGAGGTTGTTCCCTCCCGCTCGGCCGAGGTACTACGGTCCTCGGTTCATACTTCTCCTCACCTCGTCTTGCAGACCTAATGCCAGCTTCTTCGGTGAGACGACGATGGTGTCTTCGGAATCGTTTTGGCGCATGTTGGTGGGCGTCTAGTCTGGTGGTGTCGAGGCTTGTCCTCACGGGGCTCTTATGCTACGGATTGTCCGGGGTTGTGGATGGGGTTTTCGGGAGAAATCCTTGTTGGTTCGTCCGACACCGGCGCGGTGCCGCCCTTGGGTGGCATCTTCCCTTCTTGAAGGGCGTCGTGGCTATCCTTCATCCGCTTCCCTCTGTGCCGGGGGAAACCCTAGGACCAGTCCGCTGGTCCGGCAGTAGCGTGGCTTTCCATCTTGAAGGTGCTGCTTGGTACTTGTCGATTCGGTGCTCAGAGCGTGGTGGTACTTCTTCGGAGAGGTGATACGTCCAAAACGTATCCACTTTTCCGAACACTTTTGCTATTGTTCTTCCTCTAATTTGTGTGATTTGAATGCAACTAACACGGACTAACGCTGTTTTCAGCAGAATTGCCTTGGTGTCTCGTTTTTGTGCAGAAAGTCAAAGTTTTAGGAAAATTCCAGAAAAATTCCAGAAATTCTATTTTTCCAGAAGACCCACGGAGCCAGAAGACGAAGCGAGGAGGGTGCACAGGGGCACCACACGCACCCAGGGCGCGGGTGGGCCCTTGCCGCGCCCAGGGGTGGTGTGGCCCCCCTGTGTGGCTGATACGTCTCCAACGTATCCATAATTTCTGCTGTTCCATGCTTATATTATACCATTTGCTACATGTTTTATATACACTTCATATCACTTTTATGCATTTTCTGGGACTAACCTATTAACAAGATGCCACAGTGCCAGTTCCCTGTTTTCTGCTGTTTTTGGTTTCAGAAAGTTACTTCTGGAAATATTCTCGGAATTGCACGAAACAAAAGGCCAAGTCCCTATTTTTCCAGCACGTACACGGAGTCCGAAGGAGAGACGAAGAGCCACGAGGTGGCCAAACCACCTGGCGGCGCGGCAGGGGCCCACCGCGCCGCCTGTGGTTTGGGCCCCTCGGGGGTCCGCCGACATCGCCCCTTCGCCTATTTATTCCCCGAGACGTGAAAACCCTAAAACACCGAGCCTTTCATCCAGAACATATTCGCTGCCGCCGCCGTCGTCAACCCTAACTCGGGGGGTTCTGAAGCTCTTCCCGGCACCCTGCCGGAGAGGGGAATCATCACCGGAGGGCTCTACATCGCCATGCCCGCCTCCGGAGTGATGCGTGAGTAGTTCATCCTTGGACTATGGGTCCATAGCAGTAGCTAGATGGTTGTCTTCTCCACTTGTGCCATCATGTTTAGATCTTGTGAGCTGCCTATCATGATCAAGATCATCTTATTGTAATGCTACATGTTGTGTTTGCTGGGATCTGACTTATATTGATACCTATGTGGAGCTGAATATTATATTATCATGTCTATGTCATTTGTGATCTTGCATGCTCTCCGTTACTTGTTGAAGCCTTGGCCAAGTGAATACTTGTGACTCCAAGAGGGGGTATTTATGCATGATAGTTGGGTTCAACCTCTATTTAACCTGGGATAGTGACAGCAAGTTCTAAGGTTGTAGATGTGTTGTTGCCACTAGGGGTAAAACAGCAATGCTTTATTCAAGGATGAATGTATTGTTTACATTACGCACATTACTTAATGCAATTGTCTGTTGCTTGCAACTTAATACTGGAAGGGGTACGGATGTTAACCGGAAAGTGGACTATTTAGGCATAGATGCATGCTGGATAGCGGTCTATGTACTTTGTCGTAATGCCCAAATGAATCTCATAGTAGACACCACACTCACACATGCATGTTATATGCACTTATCAATTGTCAATTGCCCAGCTGTAATTTGTTTACCCAGCATGTTAGTTATCTTATTGGAGAGACACCACTAGTGAACTGTGGACCCCGGTCCATTCTTTTACATCTGAAATACAATCTACTGCAATCATTGTTCTCTACTGTTTTATGCAAACAAACATCATCTTCCATTCGATACGTTTAACCCTTTGTTTTCAGCAAGCCGGTGAGATTGACAACCTCACTGTTAAGTTGGGGCAAAGTAATTTGATTGTGTTGTGCAGGTTCCACGTTGGCACCGGAATCCCTGGTGTTGCGCCGCACTACACTCCTTCACCAACACCTTCGAAGCAAACCTCGTTTTCCTACTGGTTCGATTAAACCTTGGTTTCATACTGAGGGAAAACTTGCTGCTGCACTCATCATACCTTCCTCTTGGGGTTCCCAACTGACGTGTGACGTACAAGCATTGTTTCTGCTGTTGCCGGGGAGATATTCCCTCGTCAACTAGCGCTAGCAACACGTTTTCTGGCGCCGTTGCCGGGGAAAACCGAATTGCTTCTGCAAGGGGAGTCTCTCACACCCAATCTCTTTACTTTGTTATTTGTCTTGCTTAGTTTATTTTTATTTAGTCTTGTTTGCTCTCTTTATCAAAAACACAAAAAAATTAGTTACTTGTTTAATTCAGTTTGATTTTGTTTTTCAAAATGAGTACTCCTGAGAACACTAAGTTGTGTGACTTCACTAGCACAAACAACAATGATTTCATATGCACTCCTATTGCTCCACCTGCTTCTAAGCAGAATTTTATGAAATTAAACCTGCTCTATTAAATCTTGTTATGAAAGAGCAATTTTCTGGTGTTAGTACTGATGATGCTGCTGCCCATCTTAATAACTTTGTTGAACTTTGTGAAATGCAAAAGTATAAGGATATGGATGGGGATATTATAAAACTGAAACTTTTTCCTTTCTCCTTGAGAGGAAGAGCTAAAGAATGGTTGCTTTCTTTGCCTAGAAATAGTATTGATTCTTGGACAAAATGCAAAGATGCTTTCATAGGGAAATATTATCCTCCTGCTAAGATTATATCCTTGAGAAGTAGCATTATGAATTTTAAACAACTTGATAATGAACATGTTGCTCAAGCTTGGGAAAGAATGAAATCTTTGGTGAAGAATTGTCCCACTCATGGACTGACTACTTGGATGATCATCCAAACCTTTTATGCAGGATTAAATTTTTCCTCAAGGAACTTATTGGATTCAGCCTCTGGAGGAACCTTTATGTCCATCACTTTAGGTGCAGCAACAAAGCTACTTGATGATATGATGATCAACTATTCCGAATGGCACACCGAAAGAGCTCCTCAAGGTAAGAAGGTAAATTCTGTTGAAGAAACCTCCTCTTTGAGTGATAAGATTGATGCTATTATGTCTATGCTTGTGAATGGTAGATCTCATGTTGATCCTAATAATGTTCCTTTAGCTTCATTGGTTGCTCAAGAAGAGCATGTTGATGTAAACTTCATTAAAAACAACAACTTCAACAACAATGCTTATAGGAATAATTTTGGTAGCAACAACTATAAGCCTTATCCTTCAAATGGTTATGGCAATTCTTATGGTAATTCCTACAGCAACAATAGAAGTGTGTCCTCTGATCTTGAAGCTATGCTTAAAGAATTTATTAGCACACAAAAAGCTTTCAATAAAACTGTTGAGGAAAAGTTTGAAAAAATTGATGTCTTGTTCTAAAGTTGATAGTCTTGCTCATGATGTTGAAATTCTAAAACTGAAAGTTATGCCTAATGAAGTTAAAGATACTAAGTCATTTGCTACAGCAAATGCCATCCAAGTTCGAATTGATAATAATATTAGGATGTTGGCTGAATTGCATGCTAGGTGGGAAAAAGAGGAAGAACTTGAAAAAGAGAATAGTATAGTTAGAGTTTGTACTATCACCACCACTAGTAATGCTAATGTTTTACATGCTAGTAAACCTCCTACTATTGATGGTAATGTTATTGGTGTTGGTAATGTCTCTACTACTTCTGCAAAGCGTTTGAAATTGCCTAAAACTGCTGAAACTTTTTCTGATAAAAGTGCTGAAATTTTTCAAACTATTGGAGACAATGGTTCCACCACCATTGACAATAATGATTTTGATTTTGATGATTGTAACATCTCTGAAGTTATTATGTTCTTGCAAAAATTAGCTAGAAGTCCCAATGCTAGCACTATTAATTTGGCTTTTACAAAGCATATTACAAATGCTCTTTTGCAAGCTAGGGAGGAGAAGTTGAAACTTAAAGCTTCTATTCCTAGGAAATTAGAAGATGGTTGGGAACCCATCATTAAGGTAAAGGTGAATGATTTTGATTGCAATGCCTTGTGTGATCTTGGTGCAAGTATTTCGGTTTTGCCCAAGAAGCTTTATGATATTCTTGATTTGCCACCTTTGGAACATTGTTATTTGGATGTTTTTCTCGCTGATAATGCTATGAAGAAACCTTTGGGGCGAGTTAATGATGTTTTTATTACAGTAAACAATAACCTTGTCCCCGTTGATTTTATTGTTATGGATATTGAATGCAATGCATCTTGTCCTATTGTTTTGGGAAGACCTTTTCTTCGAACTGTTGGTGCCATCATTGATATGAAAGAAGGTAATATAAGGTACCAATTTCCTCTCAAGAAAGGTATGGAACACTTCCCTAGGAAGAGAATGAAGTTACCTTTTGACTCTATTGTTAGAGCAAGTTATGATGTTGATGCTTCTTCTCTTGACAACACTTGATTTTCACTTTCTGCGCCTAGCTGAAAGGCGTTAAAGAAAAGCGCTTATGGGAGACAACCCATCGTTTTTATTTGCTGTTATTTTTGTTTTCTTTGAGTCAAGGAGTTTTGTTACTTCTGTAGCAACTCCTTTGTATCTTTATTTTATCGCAATGTTGTGCCAAGTAAAGTTCTATATTGAAAGTTGATGCAAGATTTGGATTTCTGCGCAGTGACAGATTTTTAGCTGTCACGGATTTGAGCTTATCTCCCTGTAGAAAATTCAAAAAATTCTGAAAAAATCACGCATATTCCTGAGATATGTACGCAACTTTCATTATTTTAGGCCAGATCCATCTGAGCAACTTAAGTGCCTCGAAAAAATTCGTCATTCCAGACTGTTCTGTTTTTGACAGATTCTGCCTTTTGTTTTGCATTCGCTCTTTTACTGTGTTTGTGTGGATTTCTTTGCTCCACAAAGCATTGGTGGCTGTAGCTAATGTCCAGAAGCTTTGGGATTGATTGTATCATTACAGAATATGAGAATTTTTGATTATGCACTAACCCTCTAATGAGAACTGTCTTGAGTTTGGTGTGAAGGAAGTTTTCAAGGATCAAGCGAGAAGGGTGATATTATGTGATCAAGAAGAGTGAAAAGCCTAAGCTTGGGGATGCCCCCGTGGTTCATCCCAACCATATTCAGAGAGACTCAAGCGTCTAAGCTTGGGGATGCCCAAGGCATCCCCTTCTTCATCAACAAACTTATCAGGTCATCTCTAGTGAAACTATATTTTAATTCTTTCACATCTTATGCGCTTTACTTGGAGCGTCTGTGTGTTTTTATTTTTGTTTTTGTTTGAATAAATTCGGATCCTAGCAATCCTTGTGTGGGAGAGAGACACGCTCCGCTTTTTCATGTGAATACTCATGTTCTTCACTTATATTTGTTGAGTATTCTTAACTAGCTACTGCAGTGCTTTTAGCTCCTGTTTTTCATGCATCTCTTCGAGCTGTTAGCACTTGTTTATAAATACTCTCTTGCTGCATTATATTATCATTTGGAGAGTTTATGTTTAAATAAATTATTGGTGTTTGTTTGGAAGAAAGAAAATGCTACATGTAGTAGTTGGTATTGGAAAAGACATATGCATTCTTGTAGATCATTGTCTTGTTTCGATTTGATGCTTTGCAATTGTTTTGAGCTCTCAAGTAGATCATGTTTAAGCTCTTGCATCATGTAGTTAAAGCCTAGTAGTGGAGAACTACCGTAGAGCTTGTTGAGACTTGGGATGCATATTTGTTCTCTCTAAGGTCTAGATATTTTCTGGTAAAATGTTTGAGCAACAAGGAAGACAGTGTAGAGTCTTATAATACTTGCAATATGTTTTTATGTGATTCTTGCTGTACCGGTTTATACTTGTGTTTGCTTCAAACAACCTTGCTAGCCTAAACTCTGTACTGAGAGGGAATGCTTCTCGTGCATCCAAAACTTGAGCCAAAACCCATGCCATTTGTGTCCACCATACCTACCTACTATGTGGTATTTCCTGCCATTCCAAGTAAATATTTCATGTGCTACCTTTAAACTATTCAAAACTTTATTACTCCTTATTTGTGTCAATGTTTTATAGCTCATGAGGAAGTATGTGGTGTTTTATCTTTCAATCTTGTCATTTACTTCTGACAGACTTTCACCAATGGACTAGTGGCATATACATCCGCTTATCCAATAATTTGCAAAAAGAGCTGGCAACGGGGTGCCCAGCCCCAATTAATTACAACTTTCATTAATAATTCTCTTCACATGTTTTGCCCTGATTTATCAGTAAGCAACTTAATTTGCAATAGACACTCCTCCATGGTATGTGAATGTTGGAAGGCACCCGAGGATTCGGTTAGCCATGGCTTGTGTAAGCAAAAGGTTGGGAGGAGTGTCATCTATAAAGAAACTAAAATACATGTGTAAACAAAAGAGAAGAGGGATGATCTACCTTGCTGGTAGAGATAACGTCCTTCATGGGAGCCGCTCTTGAAAGTCTGGTTGACAAGGGGGTTAGAGTGCCCACTACCATTCGTTGACAACAACAAACACCTCTCAAATACTTATTTTGTGCTCTCTATATGCTTTCGAAAACTTAAAAAGCTCTAGCACATGATTTAATCCCTGCTTCCCTCTGCGAAGGGCCTATCTTTTACTTTATGTTGAGTCAGTTTACCTACTCCTTTCTATCTTAGAAGCAAACACTTGTGTCAACTTTGTGTGCATTGATTCTTACATATTTACTTATTGCACTTGTTATATTGCTTTATGTTGACAACTATCCATGAGATATACATGTTACAAGTTGAAAGCAAATGCTGAAACTTAATCATCCTTTGTGTTGCTTCAATGCCTTTTACTTTGAATCTATTGCTTTATGAGTTACCTCTTATGCAAAACTTTTTGATGCTTGTCTTGAAAGTACTATTCATGAAAAGTTTTTGCTTATATGATTCATTGTTTACTCTTTATCTATTTGTTAGCAAACTATAGATCATTGCTTTGAGTCACTTCATTCATGACATGAGCCTTGCAATATATTGATCAAGATTGTGTGAAAGCATGTCTCCTCAGAAATTATTTGTTGTTATCGTTTTACCTACTCGAGGACGAGTAGAACTAAGCTTGGGGATGCTTGATACGTCTCCAACGTATCCATAATTTCTGCTGTTCCATGCTTATATTATACCATTTGCTACATGTTTTATATACACTTATATCACTTTTATGCATTTTCTGGGACTAACCTATTAACAAGATGCCACAGTGCCAGTTCCCTGTTTTCTGCTGTTTTTGGTTTCAGAAAGTTACTTCTGGAAATATTCTCGGAATTGCACGAAACAAAAGGCCAGTCCCTATTTTTCCAGCACGTACACGGAGTCCGAAGGAGAGACGAAGAGCCACGAGGTGGCCAAACCACCTGGCGGCGGCAGGGGCCCACCGCGCCGCCTGTGGTTTGGGCCCCTCGGGGGTCCGCCGACATCGCCCCTTCGCCTATTTATTCCCCGAGACGTGAAAACCCTAAAACACCGAGCCTTTCATCCAGAACATATTCGCTGCCGCCGCCGTCGTCAACCCTAACTCGGGGGGTTCTGAAGCTCTTCCCGGCACCCTGCCGGAGAGGGGAATCATCACCGGAGGGCTCTACATCGCCATGCCCGCCTCCGGAGTGATGCGTGAGTAGTTCATCCTTGGACTATGGGTCCATAGCAGTAGCTAGATGGTTGTCTTCTCCACTTGTGCCATCATGTTTAGATCTTGTGAGCTGCCTATCATGATCAAGATCATCTTATTGTAATGCTACATGTTGTGTTTGCTGGGATCTGACTTATATTGATACCTATGTGGAGCTGAATATTATATTATCATGTCTATGTCATTTGTGATCTTGCATGCTCTCCGTTACTTGTTGAAGCCTTGGCCAGTGAATACTTGTAACTCCAAGAGGGGGTATTTATGCATGATAGTTGGGTTCAACCTCTATTTAACCTGGGATAGTGACAGCAAGTTCTAAGGTTGTAGATGTGTTGTTGCCACTAGGGGTAAAACAGCAATGCTTTATTCAAGGATGAATGTATTGTTTACATTACGCACATTACTTAATGCAATTGTCTGTTGCTTGCAACTTAATACTGGAAGGGGTACGGATGTTAACCGGAAAGTGGACTATTTAGGCATAGATGCATGCTGGATAGCGGTCTATGTACTTTGTCGTAATGCCCAAATGAATCTCATAGTAGACACCACACTCACACATGCATGTTATATGCACTTATCAATTGTCAATTGCCCAGCTGTAATTTGTTTACCCAGCATGTTAGTTATCTTATTGGAGAGACACCACTAGTGACTGTGGACCCCGGTCCTTTCTCTACTGTTTATGCAATACAAACAAACATCATCTTCCATACGATACGTTTAACCCTTTGTTTTCAGCAAGCCGGTGAGATTGACAACCACACTGTTAAGTTGGGACAAAGTAATTTGTTGTGTTGTCAGGTTCCACGTTGGCACCGGAATCCCTGGTGTTGCGCCGCACTACACTCCTTCACCAACACCTTCGAAGCAACCTCGTTTTCCTACTGGTTCGATTAAACCTTGGTTTCATACTAAGGGAAAACTTGCTGCTGCACTCATCATACCTTCCTCTTGGGGTTCCCAACTGACGTGTGACGTACAAGCATTGTTTCCGGTGCTGTTGCCGGGAGATATTCCCTCGTCAACCTAGCGCTAGCAGTGGCCCCCAGCGCTCCCTTCGGACTACTTAAAGCCTCTGACCTAAAAACTTCGGGGGGATCGACGCTTTTTCCAGAAACCTTCCAGACTCCGCCGCATCGAAAACCCTATTTCGGGATCAGAAACTCCGTTCTGGAACCCTGCCGGGACGGGGAAATTGGAGGAGATTATCGCCATCATCATCACCGCCACCTCTCCATTGACCATCCATGACTCCCCCATCCATGTGTGAGTAATTCCCCCGCTGTAGGCTGAGGGAATGGTAGGGATTGGATGAGATCATTCATGTAATAGTTGTGAGATTTGTTAGGGCTTGGTCCTAGTATCCATCGGTAGTATTTTATGTCATTGTTGCAACTTATTATGCTTAATGCTTGTCACATAGGCCCGAGTGCCATGATCTCAGATCTGAACATGTTATTGAATCATGAGAATAATTATTGTTTTGGATCATAATCTATAAGTTGTATACACACGTCACTGTCCGGAACCCGAGGCCCCAAAGTAACAGAAATTGGATAACCGGAGGGGATGGTTGCGACGTGAGGATCTCATTGTTCAACAAAGTTAATGCTTTGCTCCGTGCTTTATTAAAAGGAGCACCTTAATTACCAGTAGTTTCCCTTGAGGCCCCGCTGCAAACGGCTGGTAGGACAAAAGTTTGTGCAAGTTTCTCATTGCGAGCACGTACGACTAAATACGGAACAACGCTTATGATGATTATTACTTGGATACCTTATTATTATTTATCTGCAATTGCCCTATGTATGACTATTTCATGAATTATCTCATCCATGCAGCGCCCGTTCATCCATCCCTATGCCTGCAGTATTTTTAATCCTGCTGTCTACTGCAATTATTACTGCTGCCTTTTTTTACTGCTGCTATTATTTCACTACTGCTACTGTCATAAAACTGTTGCTACTGAAAACTGTGTCGAGCAAGTCTACTTCCAGTGCAGCTGAACTGACAAATCATCTGTCAAGGCTATAAATATTCTTTGGCTCCCCTTGTGTCGAATCAATAAATTTGGGTTTTACTTCCCTCGAAGACTGTTGCGACCCCTATACTTGTGGTCATCAAGACTATTTTCTGGTGCCGTTGCCGGGGAGAATAGCTCTATTATAAGCTCACCAGGAGTCATACTGCCGCTGCAATTCATTCATCATGGGTAAACCTCGTGATGATAAGGTTCGTATATTGCCATCCACTACAAGGAGAGGTACAACTCTGAACACTTCTGCTGCTCTTGATTCACGTCTGTTATAAGTCAACTTGTCACACCACCACATGCATGCTTCACGTGCTGCTACTTCTGCTAATCTGAGAATGTTTCTGATGATTTTGATGATGCTTCTACTGTGCTTGATGAAAGAGGCTCACTAGGTCCTTTCTAGATGCTACAATTGCTAAATCTAAACAACTTGAAAATACTGAAACACCTAATGAAACTCCTGTACACCTGCTTATTCACCTGAAACAAGAGAAACTACTAGTGATGATCTTGAGGAAACTTATGTTGAACTTGATGATGACTTTTATTGATGAATGCATGAATTGTGATACCTCTAAAGATGTTAATGCTATTAAAAATCTTCTTCAAAGACGTGCTGTCAACTATAAACTTTCTCCTGATGCTAAATTTGCTACATCTCCATAAATATAAAAGATAAGATTATGATTTCCTGTGGACTTGTCTTTATAAAACTATTGCTGAGAAAGAACCTTTTCGAGAACTGAAAATGAAAGTGCTGTAGAACATTGATGACGTGAAACACACGTTCGTTGGGAGACCCCAAGAGGAAGGTATGATGTAGTCAGCAGCAAGTTTTCCTCAGAAAGAATCAAGGTTATCGAACCAGTAGGAGCAGCAACTCTTCAGAAGGTTGTCAACGGCGCCAGAAAAATAGCTGTCCCAGGGAGTCTGGACTGTTGACGTGGAATCTGCACACAACACAATCAAACTACTTTGCCCCAACGCAACAGTGAGGTTGTCAATCTCACTGGCTTGCTGAAAACAAAGGATTCAACGTATGGTGTGGAAAATGAGTATTAAATTGCAGAGAATGAAAAAGGAACAGTTTGCAGTTTGTGGTTGTTTAATCAGTGTAAAAGAATGGACCGGGTCCACAGTTCACTAGTGGTGTCTCTCCATAAAGATAACTAAACATGTTGGGTGAACAAATTACAGCTGGGCAATTGACGAATAGTGAGCGCATGACAATGCATATACATGACATGTTGACTACTAGATATTTAATTGGGTATTACGACATAATACATAGATCGTTATCCAACAACATCTATGACTAATATCCACCGCCGGGTTGTCATCCGAGTTCCCCATTGTATTAGTTGCAAGCAACGATAATTGCATTAAGTAAAGTGCGTAATGTAAACAAAAATATATGTCCGTGGACCATAGCATCGTTAGGTTATCCCTAGTGGCAACAGCACATCCACAACCTTAGAACTTTCTGTCACTGTCCCAGGTTAACGGAGAGATGAACTCACTATCTAGCATAAATACTCTCTCTTGGAGTTACAAGCATCTACTTGGCCAAATCATCTACGAGTAACGGAAAGTGCAAGATCTTAAATACATATAAGATATTGATAATCAAACTTGACATAATATTCAATATTCATCGGATCCCAGCAAACACAACATGTAGCATTACAATAATATGATCTTGATCATGTAGGGCAGCTCACAAGATCTAAACATGAACGGCACAAAGTGGAGAGACAACCATCTAGCTACTGCTATGGACCCGTAGTCCAAGGATGAACTACTCACGCATCACTCCGGAGGCAGGCATGGCGATGTAGAAGCCTCCGGTGACGATTCTCCTCTCCGGCAGGGTGCCGGGAAGAGGTTCTGAACCCTCCCGAGCTAGGTGACGACGGCGGCGTCTCTGAACTTTTCGTGGATATTTGCTCAGGTACTTAGGGTTTGCGTCGGGGGGAAAGTAGGCGAAAGGGCGGCGGCTGCGGACCCCCGAGGGGCCCACACCACCCCAGGGCGCGGCAGAAGGGGGGCCCGTGCCCTGGTGGCGTGTGCCTCCTGTGGCCCTACTACTGCTCCTTCACTCCGCCAGGCGTGTTCTGGAAAATAGGCACCCCCGTGTAGTTTCGTCCAATTCCGAGAATATTTCCAACTAGCTTTTCTGGAATACAAAAACAGCAGAAAACAGGAACTGGCACTTCGGCATCTTGTTAATATGTTAGTCCCAAAAAATGTATATAAAGTGATATAAAGTAGATGCAAAACATGTAGCAATGGTATAAAACAAGCATGGAACATCAAAAATTATAGATACTTTGAGACGTATCAGCATCCCCAAGCTTAGTTCCTACTCGTCCTCGAGTAGGTAAACGATAAAAACAAGATAATTTTTGAGGTGACATGCTACTATCATAATCTTGATCATATAATATTGCAAGGCACATATAAATGAATGAAGTGATCCAAGTCAATGGTCTATAATTTGCTATCAAATAGATAATGAGTAAACAATGAATCACACAAGCTAAACGTTTTTCATGAATAGTACTTTTCGAGACAAGCATCAAACAGTTTGCATAAGGTTAACTCATAAAGCAATAGTTTCTAACAAAAGGTATTTAATCAACACAAAGGAAGAATTTAGTTTCAGCATTTGCTTCAACTTTCAACATATTTATCTCATGGATCTTGTCAACACAATAGTAGTATAACAAGTCCAATACATTGCATATAACGCATGTTGTAACAAAATTGACACTAGTGTTTGCTTGTGGGAAGACAGAAAGAATAGGAAAACTGACTCAACATAAAAGTAAAAGAAGGGCCCTTCGTAAGGGAAGCAGGGATTAAATCATGTGCTAGAGCTTTTAGGTTTTTGAAAGCATATAGAGATTGTATAAAATATTTGATACTCCTCCCAACCTTGCTAACACAAGCCGTGGCTAACCAAATCCTGGTGCCTTCCATCATCACATACCATGGAGGAGTATCTATTTTTGAGAGGTGTTTGTTAATTTTCAAGAATGGTAGCGGTGAGAACAGTATTCTACCTGTCGAACGGACTTTTAAGAGCAGCTCCCATGAAGGACAATTATTTCTACCAGCAAGGCAGATCGTCCCTCTTTCTCTTTGGTTTACACACATTCAGGTATATTCACTGTTTGTCATTGCTTAC